>CM034080.1:17615823-17643323 GCA_019845555.1 Aristolochia fimbriata
TATCTCTTCTTTTTTCTCTACCTAATTCTCTAATGGCTTTTCATGGGAAGGTTATATGATATGACCTATGGTTTCTTCTTCCTCCCCTTCATCTAATTCTTCAGCTATGGTTTCTTTTTCAGCCTCTAATGATATTTCTTCTTGCTGGGCTTTCTCTTCTACCTCTTCTACATTCACAGCTATCTCAGCCATGGTGTTTTCTTCTTTGACCTCATCCATTTCCACCATGCTTTCTTCTTCAACCACTAATGCTTGTAGTTCTCTCTCAATTAGTTGGAAGATCAGTAATGGGATGAATTTTTCCTCTACCTCGGCTACTATCTCTGCAATTGGTTCTTCCTCATCCTCTAAATCGTAGGGGCACACACTCTCTTCCAAGGTTTCTTTTGGTTGAGGCTTTTCTAGGATCTCTATATTCATAAAGGGTATGGACTGTTCTACCTCTTCAATTAGTTCTTCCTCATCCTCTAATTCTTGTAGATCTTGCCCTTCTGGATTCTCTTCAAGATAATCTAACCACCTTACTAGGTCCTCCCATTCTTGAGTGGTATGAACTGTGACCGGTTGCTTATTCGACTGAATATCTGCATGCATTGTTTTTAGGGACTGAATTTCTGCATATATTATTCGCAGCAACTTCCTGTCTTCCTCCCATTCATCTGTGGTAGTTATTGGCTCCTCCTTTTCTTGGTTGTATGAAATGTCATATGGGTCTAACCTGCAGGAATTAGACTCATAATTAGAAAAATCAGATCTTGAAATTAAATGGCATACATTCGTAGCATGGTCACCTCCACACACATCACAAAAATAATTCAAATAATTCCATTGTAATTCCAAGATATCACCTTTCAATTTGAGTAAATCAAGTTGAGTTTGCATGCTAGGCGTATCATCATGGTAGCTGGGGGAATTATAAGAGTGGTCAAAAGGACTACATGGTTGTTCATAAGAATCACATGGCATATAAAAATTTCTAGAGTGGTGAAAAGAATTCCATGCTTGATTTGGGTAAGAAAAATCAGTATACTCCTCAAGGTGTCTCCTTCCATATGTGAACTCATGCATACCAAAATCCATGCACACAACACATCAGTCCACCAAAAATAAAAAAATAAAAAAAAACAGAAAAAAAAATAGAATATACACTCAAAGCTCTAGTTTTAAACACTAGCAATTACTATTAAGACATTGGTCCCTGGCAACGGCGCCAAAAACTTGATGCGATCCCAGCTAATCACTAGCAAGAGGACTAATCAATGTAATATAGACTTAGGTTAAGTCCGAATATCTTCCCACAAGGACCAAGCTAATAGATAATTGCTTTTCTAGTTTAAAAACCAAAGTTTGAGAAATCAGTTGGGAAGGAGTGATAAAAACAGAAAGTAAACTAATCTACCTAATCCTATAGAGATCAAGAGAGGGCTTTTGATAAAATCAGTATGGAAAAAGGCATTGGGAATCCAATTCCCTCCTTAGGCAATTTTGAGATTGAATAGAAGTTGAGCTTTGGAAATCAATTTCTGACGAGCTTATAAAACCATGGCTACAATCCGCATCGGCACCACCTATTTCTATCTCCTAGAGTAAACCTAGCTAGCATGATTGACTCTACTTGATAGCATAAACATGAAGCTCATTGTGTCATAGGCAGATCAACTAATCCAACATGGTATTACTTTAAGGTCGAGGATTAACCCAAGGATTAGTGATCTACCTAGTGCATAAACTCAAAAAGATTGTAAACTCCTATCAGCATGTCTCACCTTAAGCCCAACGTCACCTTATAACCAGTACATAGCTAGACAGCAAGTATGAATCAAGAAATTACAGCAATGAAAACTCATTCATGCACCAAACAGAAAACCAATTAAATTATAAGTATCAATCTCATTACATGCCTAGGGAGTCATGGACTCCCAATATAAAAGACTACTCCATGCTGAAAGTTAAAGAACAAAACAAGGTCTTGAATACAACCATGAAGAAGAAAAGAAAAGATAAACTAAGTACAAACTTCCCTTAAGAAGGATCTACTTGGTGAACATGACTTCCAATGGCTCCTCCTCCTCCTTGCATCAAAAGCTTCAATAGGACGTCTCCTCTGCCTCTCAAGACACTCTCTAAACTAATACTAGAAAGAAAAACAGAATATACAACTAAGAACTGAATGTTGAATACAAAACTCGAACTGGAACTAGATGCCTTGAGCTCTGCCTCAGACCCCTATTTATACTTGAAACTCTGTCAAGACCTTGTAATTTTAGCTTCTTTCCAGGGGTGTGAATCATGACTTCCCAACCTCAGAATTGGATGCAATTACATCGGGACCTTCCTTCTATAGTCCTTTCCATGCTCACGAAGTTTGAATCCATTATGAGTTGGGAAACTCGAGATATGAGGGGAGGAAGTTGCCTGATTTCTGCTGCCAACTTCTGCATGGGTCCACCACTTTAGAGATGTGTAACTCGAGAATCCTGGCTTGGATTGGCCTGAATCTTCGTGAAAAGATCCTCTGTAGTACCAGGAAACTTTATTCCAAGTTTGGCTTGAATTGGAATTGTGAAACTCCCTCCATGATCTTCACAAAATTCGGATTTATCTCCTTCCTTTAGCAGCAGATTCCTGTTTTGAGTTAACTTCTTCTTTTGGACCATTCAATGCACCTGGACTTAAGTACATTGCCTTAAACTCTTCGTGGGCACCTTCCTTAAACGTCTGAGACTCCTTCTCCCAAGTTTGGATTCGATTTGATTGCTGGTTCCCGAGATTTTTGTATTTTCTGCAGCAGCGTCGTCGGCGCGGTCGCGCCGAATAATGGCGCGGTCGCGCCACTGGAGCTGAAATCCGTCTAAGTCGGGAGACCACACGGCGCGATCGCGCCGAATTATGCTGTGAAAATGGCGCGATCGTGCGAGTACTTGGACATTTCCTTGGTCCGTGGATGGCAACTTCTCTTTCTGCTTTTAGCTCACTTTGGTGCGTCCGTTCTGGCTTTGCATGATGTCGCGCCGGTTGTTTGGCGCGGTAGCGCCCTCCTGTGGCGTGGTCGCGTCAATTCACTTTCCCCAAACGTTGGCTTTCATGACCGTTGGGTCGTTGGACATTTTTCCATTTTAATTTGAATTTTTTGCGGATTTATTTGGCGTGGTCGTGCGAGTGACCGAGTCGGCGGTCGCTACCGTTCTTCTTTTTTTGGCCTATTTTGCTCATTTTTCTTCCGTTTTTGCTCCAAATCCCATTTTTTTCCCTCCACTGGGTACCTGAGACATAAAACATAAAACTGAGTCATATTTGTTGAATTTATGCTCGGAATTAACTCAGAATTAAGTTTTTCAATCAAATACTATGCCCAAAGATAGTGTCTTTTAGACACTTATCAGTAACGAGCTTAAATCCAAAGGTATGAAAATCTGGCAAAAAAAGGGGCAAGCAGAAAACCCTGAACCAAAGGTCACTAGGACGGAGCAACCCAGAAGACTGTCTTCCAAAGATTGGGGAAGCCGACGGAGCAACCCAAAAAGATTGTCTTCCAAAGACTTGGGGCACCTACACGAGTTCCCGTGAGCCATAGATTGGAAAAAGTGGGGGAAAGCTCTTCCAAAAGAACAAAGACAGATGAAGTCACCTCGTTAAATACTCCGGTGGTGATCTATATGTCATCAAAGAAAAGAGAAATGGAAGAAGAAGTAGTTGTTGTCCACCACATTTCGGTCGACGAGGGCGACAATCCAACTCCTGAGGAAGAGCTGGAAGAAGCACCTGCAATCTTCGAGGAAGGCGGCCAAGCAACGATCGACCAATTGAAGAAAATAAATTTGGGTATGGAAAAAGATACGGAGATGCCTGGCCTTGACCCAACAATTGCAGTACACAATCTCGCTATCAAAACCGGAGTCAAACCTGTAAAGCAGACTCAAAGACGATTCCGTCCCGAACTCGTCCCAGAAATAGAGAAAGAGGTCGAGAAGCTTCTCAAAGCCAACTTCATCTGTGAAGTCAAATACCCAAGTTGGATTGCCAACATTGTGCCAGTGAAGAAGAAGAATGGGCAAACTCGAGTTTGCGTTGATTTCAGAGACTTGAACAAAGCATGCCCAAAAGATGACTTCCCGCTCCCTATCACCGTATTAATGGTGGATGCAACAACGGGACATAAAGTTTTGTCATTCATGGATGGATCTTCCGGGTACAACAAAATTCGGATGGATCCAAAAGATGAGGAAATGACGGCTTTTCGCACGCCAAAAGGTATTTTCTGTTATAAGGTAATGTCATTTGGTCTGAAGAACGCAGGGGCTACCTATCAAAGGGTCATGCAACGAATATTCGACGACTTCCTACACAAATTTGTGGTGTTACGTCGACGATCTGGTCGTCAAAACCAAATCAAGGGACGACCACTTAAAAGATTTGCAACCTATCTTCGAACGCCTGCGACGACATCAGCTGAAGATGAACCCGCTTAAGTGCGCTTTCGGAGTTTCATCTGGGAAATTCCTTGGATTCGTGGTCAGACACAGGGGCATCGAAATCGACCAGACCAAGATCGATGCCATTCAATAAATGCCTGAACCAAAGACCCTGTCATAACTAAAAAGCCTTCAGGGGCATCTGGCGTATATACGACGGTTCATCTCAAATCTGGCCGGAAGATGTCAACCTTTCAGCTGTCTCATGAAGGACACACTCTTCGAATGGGATGAATCTTGCCGACGGGCATTGCAAAACATCAAAGACTATCTTATGAAGCCACCACTGCTGATGACTCCAGCTCCGGGAAAGCCAATTCTCATGTACATCACAGCTCAAGAAAAATCTCTGGGTGCTCTCCTCGCCCAAAATGTTGACCAAGGAAAAGAGCGCCCGTTGTATTACCTCAGTCGCACAATGATCGGGGATGAACTCAATTACTCCCCGATCGAAAAGACGTGCCTCACACTCATCTTCGCCATCCAGAAGCTGAGACACTATCTGCTCGCAGACTCCACAAATTTGATCTCTCGGGCAGATCCCCTCAAATACATCATGTACAGGCCCATGCTCTGAGGACGGCTGGCCAAATGGGCGTTGTTGCTCTCTGAGTTTAAATCAATTTCATCCCACAGAAGGCCGTAAAAGGACAAGGATTGGCAAATTTCCTAGCCGATCACCCCATCCCGGCAGAGTAGGAGGTAAGTGAGAATCTGCCCGATGAAGAAGTTTTCTACATCGAAGTGCTACCCCCATGGAGGATGTATTTTGATGGCGCTGCACGAAAAAATGGAGCAGGGGCCGACGTCCTGTTCATGTCCCCAAACAACGACCTAATTCCATACTCCTTCATCTTATCTCACTGCTGCACAAACAACGAGGCCGAGTACTAAGCCATAATCCTTGGTTTGGGGATGGCTATCGAAATGGGCCTTAATCGGCTAGAAATCTTCAGCGACTCAGCCCTGGTGATTAAGCAGCTAATCGGGGACTTTGAAGTCAGGAAATACGAACTCGTGCCTTATAAAAAAGAGACCCTGGGTCATGTGCCGCGAGCCAACAATAGCCAAGCAGACGCATTGGCAGGAGTCGCTGCAAGTCTAGCACAATTCGATGCAAGGCCCGAGCGGATCCCCGTATGTGAAAGATGGGTGGTACCTATCTTGGAAAAATCATCCGGGGAGGAAGAAACCAATCTGGTTTTGGTCTACGCAATCGAAGAAGAAGATTGGCGTCGGCAATTCCTCGACTACTTAGAACACAAAAAACTACCTGAGGAACTAAAAGCTCGGTCTTATGTATGAAGAGTGGCGCCTAAGTTCTGCTTGTTCAACAAGACACTGTACCGACGATCCTATGACGATATCCTACTCAGATGCGTCTCTAAACAAGAAGGACAATTCATCTTAGCCGAAGCACATGGAGGAATCTGTGGAGCCCATCAAGCAGGCCCCAAACTACATCTTCAAGTCAAACAGTTAGGCTACTATTGGCCTACAATGCTGCGAGACGCGATGGAATTAGCACGACATTGCACGGCATGTCAACTCCACGCTAATTACATTCATCAACCTCCCATCCCTCTACATCCGACAGTGGCCTCCTGGCCATTCGAAGCATGGGGGATGGACATTATAGGTCCAATCACCCCAAAATCGTCTGCAAATCACCAGTATATAGTGGTCCCTACCGATTATTTCTCTAAATGGGCAGAAGCGGCAGCTTACAAAGAAGTCAAAGCTGCCACTGTGGTCGACTTCATCCGGACGCAAATTGTATATCGGTATGGAGTTTCGAGATACATCATGACCGACAACGGTACCCCATTCCGTAACAAGACAATGGACAATTTCTGTGAGAAATTCGACATCCAACAAAGGACATCCACTGCATACAACCCTGCGGCAAACGGCTTGGTAGAAGCCTTTAACAAGACCTTGTGCAAAATTTTAAAGAAGATAGTCGCAGGGAACAAGAAAGACTGGCACGAAAGGCTCGGAGAAGCACTGTGGGCATACAAGGTCACATTCCGAACTCCAACAGAGTCAACCCCTTATTCGCTAGTCTACGGTGTTGAAGCCGTGCTGCCACTGGAAATTCAAATTCCATCCCTACGAGTCGCTCTTCGAGAAGGACTCACGGAAGACGAGAATATCTGACTCCGCCTGCAGGAGTTAGACTCCCTCGACGAAAAGCGCCTGGAAGCCTAGCAAAGGCTCGAATGCTATCAAGCTCGTCTCACTCGCGCTTCAAAAGGGGGATCTCATCTTAGTCGTGCGCAGACCGATCATGGCCACAAGCAGAGATGGGGGAAAATTCGCACCTAAGTGGGAAGGACCGTTCGTCGTTCAAGAAGTCTACACTAACGGCGCTTACAAATTTGTTACTCCCGAAGGAAGAAGACTCCAAGCCATAAACGGTAAATTTCACAAAAAATTCTATCCATGACAATATTGGTATTCCAAATAGAAAGTCTATAAATCAGTGAGCCAAAATTCAATTACATGGAGAAAAGAAAGTGGCTATAAGTGAAATTGAAAAAAAAAAACTACAAAAAAAGCAAAGTAAATCAAAGACCCTTAGTCATCTCCTGCTGTAACTCCGCAAAGGCAGCCCTCGACGACAGAAGTGTTGCCTCCTCAGCTGCACTGAGGGTAGGTCTGGCAATGACCTCCGCTACCTTCTGCTCAGCTTCAACGACGACCTTCTTCAAATCTCGTACGCTCTCTCGAATCTGCTCGACTTGAGTTGTAAGGTATACAACATTAGTCCCGGCCGATTGAAGTTGTTCTCTAGCTAGCTCCAGGCGTTCACGAGCATCCTCTTCATCAACCTTAGCTTCCGAAAGCTCTTCAGCAGCCTCGTCCAAAGTGATTTCGGCATTTTCCAGCTTAGAGGACAATGCTTCCAAAGCTTCCCAAGCATCACTCTCTGCCCAATCCCTCTCTCTAGCCAAACTTTCTATCTCCCTAAGAGCCTGCAGCTTCTGAGTGTAGACCTGTAGGCGAGTCACATCGTGACTCACCTCCTGTAATTTACTGATGATAAAATTTGCATCAACAGCCAAAGATGCGTCGCGCACTGCATCTGGTGATAACATACGAGGGGTTATTTGGTCCTTCCAGACCTGTAGCATCACACCCTCAACGTGAGATAGCAACTGCTGTGACGGAGTCGCCAAGGAAGTCAAAGCAGGCGGTGCAGACAATGGTAGAGAAGCGGTCTCCTGGACAACTGGAGCCTGTTCTTCAATAGGAGCTACCTCCTCAACAACTGAAGGTACCTCCTCAACAATTGGAGCTTCCTCTTGAATGACTGAGGCTTCCTCTTGAACTGTCAAAACTTCTATCTCGACCATTTCCTCAACTACTGGAGCTGGAGCTTCTTCCTCGATCGTAGCTCCCTCAGCCACCTCCTGAACAACTGGAGGAGTGACTTCTTGGACAGGTGAAATCTCGGGCTGAGTCGGGGCAACTTCCGCAAGATCTTCCGCCACCTCCGTACCCTCAAGGGCAGCAACAAGATACGAATCTATCTGGACAATTGCTTCCGGAGGAGAAACCTCCTCCTGAGCTACTTCAGGCGCCGTCGGGGAAGACAATATTTGAACAGTCTCCATAGGAAGATTTGTCTCCGCCGGACAAGAAGTCTGAGGCTCTGAGGCTCTGTCTCCGGGATCGGAGGAAGGAAAGTCGGCGGCGAAGGAGGGAAAGAAGTAGGTGGATCTTCCCGGAGCGTCTTCTTCTTCGCATAAGTAGAGGCGCCATTCAAGATAGTAAGCGGTGCCCTCTTCTTATTCGCCTAAGGTTTGAAGAAGAATGTTAGAAACACAGCAAAATAAAAGCAGTTACAGTCATGATGCAACTTACCGAAGAGGTGCCAACTTTCTTCTTGCCCTTCGACCTGCGTCGACGACGAGGATGAGAACGATCGCTGTCATAATCTTCCTCTTCTTCACTATTCTCTGCAGCAGAAGTAGTCGGCGTCGGCACCAGTTGATCTCGCTGGAAAGACACAGAACAATGAGCATACTATAAAAAAAAAAAAAAAAAAAACCTCAAAACGTGGGGACATGTGCTCCTTCCTCCAGGTGTAATATGCGAGGGTGGTCCTAGGGTCCCGAATTGGTTCGCCAAGCAAAGGCAAATCAAGTCGACCACAAGGACGGGCAACACTAGCTCTCCAAAAGGTCATCAACTCGAACAGAGAGGTGGCGCCCCGCTCACTGGCATTAGCCCCCTAATCTCCAGGCAAATCCTGGCAATACCCAAATTGTCGCGCGAACCTAGTGGGGTTGTATGGCTCGATGAAGTAACGAAAGGAACGACGGGCCGTCAAATAGCAGCAACGGACACTGAAGAGATTCTCGTAAGTCGCCCTAGGAATCGACTTCTTTGGCTCATCCACCAAAGAAGAAAGGTGTCGGTTCCACACCAGCACCGGAAGATGCCGAAATAAATCGCGCGCCTGATCCTCGTCGACGCTGAAGGGAAGGATTACCAAAAGAAATCATACCTGGACGCCGGGCTCTTGTAAGATCCTCCCCGTGCGTGTGAAAGTAGACGACCAGCCAGGAATACAAGTACGGCCATTGAGCAATTGAGGGCAATCCAGCAGCCACATGACTCAAGCCTCTGTAAAGACACGCCAAAGCAAGACCAACCAAGGCAAAACGAACCCTAGTGGCCATGTAACTTGCCACCTTAAAGACCGTGGGTCGCAGATCGTCGCCGCCAGTCGAACAAAACACGAAGCGGGACAACCATGGCCATACCTTTTTCTTAAGCAGCACTCCGGGCAGTCCAAGGATCGGAGACAGGAAAGGCGTTGTCTTCGGTGCGGAACCAAAAGGCAACCCAAGAAGCAGTAGACAGGGTGTTGGACTCCGAATTCCGACAGAGACGATGATACGCTAAATATAGACACTGGCAACTGTAGGGTAACGCTGAACTCTGCACATCCTTGAAGTCGGCCACCATCGGAGACACCTCGTCATAGAAATATCCAGAGATAGGCAAGACGAATATTCGGTCCATGTCTAGTAAGGTAAAGGACAACTCACCTTGGCACGTGACTAATGTGTTCTTTTCCGCACTCCAAATATCAAGAAAAGCTCGGACTACTGACATATCGCAGTTGTACCGAAAGAGGGAGGCCCAAAGCCCATAGTAGACACCCGCGTTACGGAGAGTGCGACTGCATCGTCCCAAAAGTAAAGTAGTCCACTCGTAAAGGAAAGGGATTGGCGTATCCAGAGTCGTGTTCAGTGCTTGAAAAGCCTGCACAACTTCCTCGTCCATAAAACGATCCTGAAGGGTGCGTGGGGGCCGGTTCACTACAAGCAAAGCACTTTGAAGTGCAAAGGTATCTGGGCCAGTAGCTACAGCCTCGCCCTTGGAAGAGCCTGGGCAAGGAAGGAAGAAGACGCGATCTCCAGTGGCTAATAATCTACTCAAAGATCCGTATGGAAGCGAGCGGTCCACAAGGGATGGAGTCTTTACTGCATGGCCCCAGAAAACTGATTCCCTGCTAGGACAGTAGGTTAGGCGAGAAGTATCGCCCTCCAGGTACAATGCTAGAGTCAAAACTCTCTCATCGCCAACAATCACGGTGTGGTCGAACACACGCAGTCCATTGATCAAAGTCGCTGAAGGAGCTGCCATATGAAACAAAAACTCGAAGGTCAGAACAAATTCAAAACGCAAAATTCAAATTCAGATTCCAAATCCGCAATTTAGATAAAAAACGAAGAGCAGGGCGTTCTGCCCAGAAAACTGATAAATTCAGGCAAAGGTGTTCATCCAGAAGTGGTGCGACCGCGCCGATAAACTCAGAAAATTGAAAAACTGAGAAATTCAGGCAAGGGCGTTCATCCAGAACTGGCGCGTCCACGTCAATTAGGCGCGACCGCGCCAGCAAACTCAGAAATTCCGTAAACTCAGAAATTCAGCAAATACAGTGTTCATCCAGAAGTGGCGCGACCGCGCCGGTAAAACTCAGAAATTCGGCAAACTCAAAAATTCGGTAAACTCAGAAATTCGGAGCGGCGCGACCACGCCAATTCAAGACATAAAAATGGCGACCGCTCCAGGAAGTTTTGGAAATAAGCTTTAAGTCTCGGGATTGGTTAGTCTCTGGGATTAATCTCGGGATTAAGCCTAAGTTTCGGATCAAGCCTTAAGTTGGGAGAGCCTAGGTCGGCTAAGTTAAAGTGGATTGATTAAGGCTATGGCTAAGTCTTAATTAAGGGACTAAATCTAAATTGGCAAAGTTCTTATTGGACTAGATATTGATTAAGTAGGCTAAATCTCTTAATTAAGTCTTAATTAAGGAATCTTGATTAAGTCTCAATTAAAGAGTCTTGATTAGTCTTAATTAAGGCTCGTAGGTGATGAGATCCATGCCGATTAAGGCCCGTGGGTGATGAGATCCATGCCGATTAAGGCCCGTGGGTGATGAGGTCTATGTCGATTAAAGCCCGTGGGTGATGAAGTCCATGCCGATTAAGGCCCGTGGGTGATGAAGTTCATGCCGATTAAGGCCCGAAGGCCCGTGGGTGACTAAATCCATGTCGATTAAGGCATGTGGGTGACGAAGTCCATGCTGTTTAAGGCCCATGGGTGATGAGGTCTGTGCCGATTAAGGCCCGTGGGTGGCGAGGTACGTAAAGTTAAGGTTCAAGTTATTCAATTCAAGTTCAGTTACTTATTTGAAATAATTCTCTCAATTCAAAAAAAAAAAAAAAAAAAAAGTGAGTCACGTCTAGGGCCTCGACCCGAGTCACGACCCGAGTCATGACCTGAGTCATGACCTGACATCAAGAAAATTTCAAAGTCCCCAAACATAGGGATTTAGGGGTATCTCTCAGACTTTCGCGAAATGGCGCCGCCCCAACGCACCACCGGAGCAGCGGAGGCGTCGCCTCGACGCGCCACCAGCATCACAGAAGCGCCGCCCTCCAAAGAACCTCGCGACGGCGGCCTGGCGCACTACCAGGTAGCCATGGAGACGCCTCGATCTCGCCCTTGCGCCCTAAAATCAAACCCAAAATTACTCTCCGGCGATCACTCCGGCGAAAAACGCCATCAATACCGGCATTCCCACAACATGATGAAGCCGCACAAAAGGAAAGAAGAGGAAAGGGCGAAAATGCGAAGCTAGGGTTTCAACGAGGAAGACGAAGGATGCAGGTCCGCTAATCGGACCCTCAAAACCCGACACAAACAGGACCGCGACATTCAGACCTCTCAACCGGAACCCTAAAATCTGGCAAGTAGGACCGCATCATACGGGTCCCGCATTCGGAACCCTATACTCCGGCTTCCAGAACCGACAACTCAGCCGGATCCCGTTACCGGATCCCGAAGATCCGGGATCTCCACCCGGAAAGCCAGTGCCTCGCAAGGGGGAGGCTCCAAGGCTCGTCTCCTTCGCTCTGTTTCAGCGAAGCAAAGAGACAGCGCCCCTGGTAAGCGAAGCGATGACGCCCCACGCCGCCACGCCTTTATCCGGCGTCGACGACGACGTCACCGACAACAAAGTGCGGTTTGTACCAAGCATGCCGCCGACGACCATGAGGGCGACGCCGCCGACGACCACAACAGAGGGATTCAAATCCGCAACAAAACAAAAACCAAAGGGGAAGCCACAGTTCAAGGCAAAATCAAATCCTGAGAAGGCGAAGCTTCAGTAAACTGGTGGACTTCCACCGAACCAAGCTAAGCCAAACCAAGCCTCTCAATCACCGAGA
This sequence comes from Aristolochia fimbriata, assembly GCA_019845555.1. Taxonomy (NCBI): domain Eukaryota; kingdom Viridiplantae; phylum Streptophyta; class Magnoliopsida; order Piperales; family Aristolochiaceae; genus Aristolochia; species Aristolochia fimbriata. The sequence goes on from CM034080.1 coordinate 17,628,047, forward strand.
ATGCTGCCACAGTCGCAAAGACAAATAAATTGAAGACTCCCGAAGTTACAGTTCAAAGCCAAATTGAGGGTTCGACCGGCGAAGCCTCAGTAAACCGGTGGACCTCCACCAAACCGGGCTCCGCCAAGTCAAGCCACCTCAATCACCGGAGACACCGTCACAAGAAAAAGAAGAAGAAGAAGAAGAGAAAGAGACAGGGGAAAAAGAATTGAGTCACTGCAGGGCCAGAATTGAAGGTCCGAACAGCGGAGCCGCGGTAAGACGATTGACCTCCACCGAAGCAGGTTCCGCTGAAACGAATCCTCTCAACTTCCCAAGAGTGTCGTCGCGAAGAAGAAAGAAAAGCGAGAAAAAGAAAAAAGAGAACAAAACAAAGCAAAGCCCCTTGGGAAACCTCTGCAATTGAACAAGAAGGAACGAAGCATGCAGCAAGGGAAAAGGACAAGTTATTAGAACTGACGTACAAGCATAAAGAAAAACACAAAAAGAAGGACTTTTACCTCAGCACTTGCAGTTGATTGGGGGCAGATTCCAATGCAGATGTCACAGTCAACAAAATCTCAAGTACAACAATTAAGGCTGGCACTTCTGACGAGGCCCTACTTATAAGACCCCTAAACCCTAAAATCCCCCTTATTCTCGGATTAGACTTATCTTTCATTCATCATTTGAATAGGGATAAGACACCCAAAATTATCCACGTGGGGAATACTGAGTCATAACTCAGTAAACAAACAGCCACCAGTTGACTCAGCCACGCACTCACCGGGTCAACTCACATGGTCCAGCCCACTAAGAACGAGAGCTAGCCAGCCCATCAAGTCAAAGACGTCTGCAGCGGACCCAAACTTGAGGTAAACTCAAGTCTGCGGCAGACCCAAGCCCACTTACGTGTGGGCCAAAAAAAAAAAAAAAAAAAGGGGGGTGCTTCAAAATGTACACATTTTTAGTGTACACTCTCAAATCGTACACTTAATGTGCACATTTTGAAGGGGGCATCTGTAGGAACAAATTTTGCAAGGCCCGACAAGTACAGTCCAAATCAGCACCGCATGGCTTGGGTCAACGAGTCAAATATTGACTTCGGTCAACCTATGAAATCAAGCCGTCAATCAAATCCCGATCGAGCAACGGCTGAGATCAAAATTGCCATGTCATCAGCTTACATGGACGACAAGTCATACAACGAAGCCACATAAGCAGTCTACAAGGACTACACGTGGATCTTGCCTTGGTCCAAAGCGGTTCCACACTTCAAGGGAGACGTTATGCAGAAGAAGTCTATGTGGGTTACAACCACTCCGATAAACCCGGTCCATACAGTTGGAGTCCGATAAGCCTATAAAACAATAGGCTCAAGACATGAGGGCCCAGATCCAAAATCAAGAACTCAGAGAGACAAAGACACAAAGAAATATAAAAATGTACATCCAAATTCCCAAAAATCCCAAATCACCACCCCAAATCAGTGAGATAGCAATAAGCATTCCTGCCGTTGTTTCACGATCAATTGCCGTGAGCCAATCGAAATACTAAATTCTTCGTCAAACTTAGGCGAAATCCAAAATCGTCTAGTTTGTTCATGAAGAAGGTGTACGTTGATCATTCGTGGCTATTAGGAGATCGTTCGTGTTTATTTGGAGATCGAATCAAAGGAATTCTAGAAGTCGCGCCCACACAATTACCTTAAAATTACCAAATTACTCCTCAAATTATTTTGTACACTACACCGGACTCGTGTTTTTCGGTCCACATATTGTACTCGTTTACAGGTCCATTTGTAGATATAATCTTGCATGGTCTTTGGTCTTGTAGGTGAGGGTAAGCTTACATTCCAATCTTCTTGTACTGTACTCCGTAATTGCCAAGATAAAAGAGTCTCAAGCAACCTCCTTTGTGATGGTGTCATGTGAGTCATGTTCCACCGCTGACAGACCTTTAACAATGATAGGGATAATAGTAATCGGAACTTTAATAAAGGATGATTTCTCACCTTCCTGACTAACCAACCTCAGATGGATAGGAGCCATCTGCGTTTTTATAAATCTTGAAAAGTACTTCTTTAGCCTCATATTCATAGATCTTCTTGTATTGGCGGTAGTCCACCCTGTGTAGAAAACCTCGACTTACCCTGGTGTTCTGCCGACTCTGTGCTTCCTTAGAACCTTAGTCCATCCATCCTCAGAACTCCCACTCTGGTGATGGAGTTCTGGCGATCTAAAGGGACCTTCGACGCCACATAAAGCTGTTACTAAGCCATTGGCACTTTACTCTAAAGATGAATTAGAGCACGCTTTAAAGCAAAAGGAGGTTACACACTCCGGTGCTCTAGAGGCTACTTCCTCTTTCAAAGATGTGACATACCTGCTCATCCCTTGGCATTCTAAATCCCACAAAGATTTAGTTGCCTTTATCCCACACGGGCTGAACCTGAAGCAGCCGGCCTGGCAATTGGCTTACCAAACTCTGGGTGAAACTTACCAATTTGCCCAACGATATGGTAAATCTCTGGCTTACTACCAGCAGATCTTACATTGTCATCATGTCCTGCTCAACCAGAAGCAGCCTTCTACCGAAGTTCTCCGTACTCAGGTCTTTATTGATCGCATCCTTTTACCATATGAATGGCCCACTAGACCAAATCATCCTCTTACCTTCCACACTCAAGCTTCCGGACCCCAATCTTACACTTATCGGGATTACGTTGACGCCTTCTACCAAGCCTTTTACTACAACAACACTTCCCGGACTCACACCTTTTACTTTCAGCTCTGGCCCTCGGTTCTACACTCTTCCTCTCTGCCCACTTGGTTTTACCACTGGTGGTCTTCGATGGAGGGGGAGATTCTGATATTCTATGACCCCAGCAGTAAACCCTTACTGGTTCTATTCAGTGAATGGTGCAAACTGCACCCAGCTCTGTGTCAGAGCAAATCCACAGACTTATACGCCAACCAAGTCGAAGTTACTTTCTTCATCAGGTTCGAAATCCCATGGATATGGCAAAGTCAGTGGGAAGAAAACAGTTCTTGTGATAATACTCCTGCTCTCTGGAGGACTTACGAGATCCAGAGATGGCAACATTACATGCACACCAAATTATACGAGACGGCAGCACAAGCCATAAAAGCCGAGATAGAGGAATGGAAAAAACTACCTCCTCTACCAGAACCGGGACCAGCATGGGATCTATTTGGTACTGATCCCGAAAAAATCAGAGCACACTATATACGCCGGAATCCTCTAGCTACCGAGGAGGACATCTTTGAATATGTACATATTCAGGTTATGTCTAACGTCGCTCGTCTGTTTCCACACAAACAGGTTTTATTGGCGCCACCCTCGTCCCCAAAGGGCAGCAACAAAGAAGATCAGGGAGACTGTTACCAAGACTCTCAAGATCCTTACGAAGAATAGCATGGATAATCATCCATGGGAAGATGAACTACCAGCTGCAATCGCAGGGCACAGATGGCCTGATGGACTTTGGCCAGCTTACGACCCCTTGTCCTTACTGGCAATTTCTACAGCAATCTTTTGCAAACGGTTTCAGGATCGTTTCTTCTTGTTCCTTATACGGAAGATGAAACAGCAAGTCAGAGAAATCAGTCCACTTTATGCTGATTGGCTAGAACAACAATACCAGAAGATCTGGATCCAAATCCATCAACAGCTCACAACAGTCGCTACTATCCTCCCTACATGTGGATAAGATGGCGCGAGACGAAAAGACATCTACAGAACGCTAAAGACGGATTTCCACCTCCCGGGATGCCACCTCCAGGATGGAATCTTTGACGTCACCCATGACGTCATAAACCATTTTCAGCTTTTGCAAACCGCGGGCGCCCCTGGTTTTCGCCCACATGTTTTCGGACGCCAGGCCTCTACCGGCACGCTATGTTTAATACTTTATGTTCGGATCCGGACCTCCTTAAACTATAAAAGGAGTCTCTCCCTCCTTCGAAGGAGTATCTTTCGAAGTTTAGTTACTTGAAGTCTCTTGCTTACTTTCAGCTTTGGTGTGTCTCCTGTAAGTTTTTCTTTTAAATTTTATAAATAAAGCTTGGTTTGTATTATTGTTTACTTATCTCTTCTTTCCGGCGATTTGATTTTGTCGATCCGCTATTCTGGTATCAGAGCCATGTCAGGCTAAACACCTGAGAGAGGATCGACATAACTCATGTAATCCTATTAACTATACGTTCTTCTTTTGATATTTATTATAGCCATATTAAGCTGATATGCCAAAATTGATAGTTCTTACTAGTTCAAGACTAGTGTTCCTATTCAGTAGGAATCACTGATAGGTTGCCCAAGAAATCCCGTAAGGCCCATGGAGAGGCAAGGTAGGGTGTATGCCTAGCAGTGTTGATCTACCCTTGTGGTAGTGAGCCGGTAACACGGCGGGAGTCTTGAACCGGACAGGAACTCTCTATTTACGCATAACGTTTTACTCTGTCTATAATGTGGATATCTTAGGAACAACATAAAGCTAATAAACTACATGAGTACTATGGATCACTCTCGCCGGCTCTAGCATAAAATGCTTCGCTCTCGCCTTCTAGCTGCTACTACCCGTAGCAAAAATGTAGCCCTCGACGAATACGTCGTCGATGTGCAAGACCTCAACAAATGGTTCATACCTAAGGTACCTTCAAGACAAATTTACAATATAGGCTCATTCACCTTAGCCTGGTCTCATGTTGTAAAAACCCTAGAACAGTCAATCAAGATAGAAGATACTGAACAAACTATAGAACTCTTAACAGAGAAGGATATTTACCCATTCCAAGAGAAATATAAGTTTATTCACATAGAATGTGTTCAAGTGGCCCTAAAACCCCTTACAGTGAAGGGACTAGATACATCTATGTTGGTCGCATTACGCGATGCTCGATGTCTAGATTGGGCAAGATCCCTCATGGGAGTAATGGAGACTAGTTTAACAAACGGTCCCGTCTACTTTAACATTTACCCAGATTTAGCGCTTTCTCTTTCAGACCCGCACCTTCTGAAAGCCCTGAGCTTAAATCTCAAAACAAATAATTATAATTTTTTACCTAGATCCGAGACTATTACTGTCATTTACAGGATCTACTACAGAGTGTTAAATACTTTAACCTCTAATATAAAAATAGTCTCTGCAAGGGGTAAAACTACTCTTATTGAGTCTAATGAGCTGTCGACAAAAACAGCTATCCCTAGGACTCTAAAATGGGAAGAAATCTCTTTCCCATCTACGTGGCAAATTACAAAACCCACAGCTCCACGACCTCTTGATAATAGAGAAGTGGAACAAATAACCCAAGATGCAGAAGGTAATGTTGAGATAACTTTTGCACCTAACCTGAGACGAAAAAAACCCTTAATCACCTCGGGAAGAAAATATTCTAGCTCGATCCCGGTATCGAAAACTTCATCTCAGTTTACTCCTGAGATGGCAGATCTTTACACAGATCCACAGGGAAACCCTCAGCCTGTATACAACCTCAAGCCTTCTTCAGGTATGACCTTTAATGATTAAGGCCGAAGAACTGATATCCGGACAACCACTTAGAGTCCTTTTGGCAAATGAATTCGGAAAAGGGTCGAACAAGTGGTTCCGCGACTGGTACTTCAAAACTTTCAATAATAATGACCTACGGTACATCAAAGATTGGTATTACACTGACCTGGTTGGTAAGGAATACGCTTTATACTTTATTCTTTGGTTTCTTGAAAAGTTTACTGAATCTTGTTCAAAGTATCTAACCACCTTGGAACAGGAATGGCAACTAAGTACATGAACAGTTGTCAAAGCAGTATTTCCACCGAAAGATGCCCTTACAATACAAGGTAAGCCAAAGGCCTCTATTGCCGTAGCCGCTCCGGTAGAAGTCACCTCCAATGCTCCAAGCACATTGGAAATTCTTCAAAAAGTAAACCGGGTAATACAGCAAAACAACTTTACAAATCTTACCCTCGAAGTCATAGGAAAACAACTTCAACAATTAGAAACAAAGATTATAACGCTTAGCCAGAAAAAAATTTCTGCTCAAGAAGCGTCAACGTCGAAAGCGGTAATACCAGCATCTTCAACGAAACAGAAGCCCTTCATGCTGCATCAACCACCTGTTCTAAAGCTCCCACCATCAGATCAGGAGCAGCAGTCAGAGCTTCTCAAACTTTTACTTGAAAAGCTTGGAAAAACTCAGGTAAGTACAATTACTGATTTCCCCGCTTTTTCGAGAGTTCCACAACAAATGAACTCAGAAGTTGCCACAAAATGGCAAGACAAAAAACCTAAGCAGTCCCGGCCTCCGCCGTTTGACATACACACCAACCAGGAAAGCCCCTTTGTCATATCTAATAGTTATGATGCAAGAACCATCTACGAATGGAATATAGATCATGAATCTCCTAAAGGTGTAGTTGACACTCTTCACCGAATGTTTATTTATTGCAATGTTTGTCGAGCTAAAGGTTTACCCGAAGCACAGGTTGTAAACCAAATAGTAGCTGGACTCACGGGTGACCTATACGGATGGTGGTACCACTACTTATCCGATGCCAACAGATATAAAATTTCTACTGCTGTCAAGATTGACGAGTTGGGAGATACTCTACTCGACAATGAAGGACATCCAATCTCTGATGCCTTCATGACCTTCTGTTTAAGGATCATGGCAATGTTCGCCGTGGATCCTCAACGACAAGCAGAAACTACCATGTATCTGCTCCACCACCTCAAATGTAGAACTCTTACGGATCTACACTGGTATATTTCTACTTTTAGAAGTAGAGTCATGACATTGGCAGACGCAGCTAATCCTTATTGGAAGCAGCGCTTCATAGAAGGGTTACCTACCAAATTTGCTATGAAAGTTAAGGACATGCTACGTCCTGGACCGAATGAAGAAATAAACTGGAACAGTCTTCATTATGGTCAATTACAAACTACCTGCACCCGGGCAGGGTCTCCTACTTTGCAACGATCTTCGACTTAAGAAACAACTTAAGAGATATCAGATATCTCCAAAAACCCTAGGTACTTTCTGTCAACAATTTGCTTATGAAAATTTACCTGAGCAGGATTGTTCTAAGTGCAGGAGTACTCAGCCATACAAAAGAAGGTTTCCAAAAAGAAACCCACCTAAACCACCTTTTCATAAAAGGGACAAGGGCAAAGGTACAAAAGGAGAAACTAGAACCAGTTTCCGCCCTAAAGGACAGTCCTCTCCAATAACTGCAAAATGCTATAAGTGCAGACGCACTAGGCATTTCGCCAGAACCTATTTTGCAAAACAAAAACAGAAAATTCAGGAGTTAGCAATTGACGAACAATCAAAACAGCTAGTTTTGCAATTGCTCTCTGAAAATGAAGAACAAAACACTTCTTCGGAGTCAGAACAAGAGCTCTGCGAGCCTCTTGACTCCTCAGGGTCTACTTCTCCGACTTCTTCGGATACAGAAGAACTCAAGGATCCACAACTAGACCAGCTAGAAGCCATGTTCAGAATGACTACCTCCCTGAATATGATATCTTCTAACGATTTATCCACTTTACTAGAAAGCTTGACCAATCAAAAGGATAAAGAACTTATTTTGGATACATTGCTCAAGGGAAAACAAGACAATCCAAAATACTGTGACAAGTATTATACGATGTCTAACTTATTTCAAAGACATAAAAAACAAAACCAAAAAAGATTACCTGATCTCCACACCGAGATCAGGAATTGTAAACAAGAAATACAAGCCTTAAAGGCGGCCTACTTCGGGTTAGTCACTAGACTCGAAGCAGAGGAGGAACAGACCAGTCCACAGTCACTATCTTTCTTTGCAGGAGAAAGTTCTGGCCAACCTGAGGAACAGACTACACCTCGTGTAGACTCTACCACAGAGCAATATCTACAACAAATGATCACAAGTATGGTCCAACAAAAATGGTATGTATTCATTTCTCTAGCAGTTGGAGATACTTTGATTATCAAAAACCTTATAGCTTTGGTAGACAGCGGTGCAGATTTAAACTGCATAAGAGGAGTCATCCCTTCTCAATATGTTTCCCCTTCAATTGAAACATTAAAATCCGCTACTGGAGATCCCTTTTGGTTTAAAAATCGCCCCTTCAGAATTTCAACATATCATGAACGATATTTTTACTCCATATTCTGAATTTCTCTTATCTTATATTGATGATGTTTTGGTTTTCTCCCAGACCATAGAACAACATTTCAAGCACTTACAAATTTTCAAAACTTTAATTTTGAAAAATGGCTTAGTCCTCTCTGAACCAAAAATGAAATTATTTCAAACCGAAATTAGATTTTTGGGTCATACCATTTCTCAACATACTCATACACCATTTCAACGGTCTATTGAGTTTGCTTCCAAATTCCCTGACGAGATCACCGATCAAAAACAACTTCAGCGATTTCTTGGAGCATTAAATTATGTAGCCGATTATTACAAAGATCTGGCTACTGATACTCATCTACTGTATGCAAGGCTTAAGAAGAAACCTATACCATGGACTTCTAAGCATACTAAAGCGGTACAAACCGTCAAAGCCAAAGTAAAAGCTTTACCATGCTTATCTTTGGCAGATCCATTGCTTTAGAAAACAGTGGAAACTGATGCTTCTGACCTCGGCTATGGAGGGATATTAAAGCAAAAGCCTTTACACGGCAATGAGCAGTTAGTACGATACTGTTCAGGCTTCTGGAATACAACCCAGAAGAATTATTCTACTGTTAAAAAAGAAATGCTAGCTATACTAAAGTGCATTTCTAAATTTCAAGATGATTTACTCAATCAACAGTTTCTATTACGAATAGACTGTCAGGCTTGCAAGCCTATCATTCAAAAGGACGTTCAGAACTTGGTGTCCAAACAGATATTTGCGCGATGGCAAGCTGAATTATCTATTTATGATTTTACTATTGAATACATTCCTGGAGATACTAACTCCTTGCCTGATTTCCTTACTCGGGAATTTCTTACAGGAAAATGACTTCCTCCTCACAGGGGGAACCACCTTGGTTTCCAGCGAAAGGGTCACCACCTTCGCCCAAATACAAAGGAAAACAAGTTGCCAACCGCAGGCAACAAGGCGCTACCAGGCAGACATCCCGACTACAGGGACCTTCGACGCCACATAAGGCTGTTACTAAGCCATTGGCACTTTACTCTAAAGATGAATTAGAGCACGCTTTAAAGCAAAAGGAGGTTACACACTCCGGTGCTCCAGAGGCTACTTCCTCTTTCAAGGATGTGACATACCTGCCCATCCCTTGGCATTCTAAATCCCACAAAGATTTAGTTGTCTTTATCCCACACGGGATGAACTTGAAGCAGCCGGCCTGGCAATTGGCCTACCAAACTCTGGGCGGAACTTACCAATTTGCCCAATGATATGGTAAATCTCTGGCTTACTACCAGCAGATCTTACGTTGTCATCATGTCCTGCTCAACCAGAAGCAGCCTTCTACCGAAGTTCTCCGTACTCAGGTCTTTATTGATCGCATCCTTTTACCATATGAATGGCCCACTATCCCAAATCATCCTCTTACCTTCCACACTCAAGCTTCCGGACCCCAATCTTACACTTATTGGGATTACGTTGACGCCTTCTACCAAGCCTTTTACTACAACAACACTTCCCGGACTCACACCTTTACTTTCAGCTCTGGCCCTCGGTTCTACACTTTTCCTCTCTGCCCACTTGGTTTTACCACTGGTGGTCTTCGATGGGGGGGGAGATTCGGATATTCGATGACCCCAGCAGTAAACCCTTACTGGTTCTATTCAGTGAATGGTGCAAACTGCACCCAGCTTTGTGTCAGAGCAAATCCACAGACTTATACGCCAACCAAGTCGAAGCTACTTTCTTCATCAGGTTCGAAATCCCATGGATATGGCGAAGTCAGTGGGAAGAAAACTGTTCCTGTGATAATACTCCTGCTCTCTGGAGGACTTACGAGATCCAGAGATGACAACATTACATGCACACCAAATTATACGAGACGGCAGCACAAGCCATAAAAGCCGAGATAGATGAATGGAAAAAACTACCTCCTCTACCAGAACCGGAACCAGCATGGGATCTATTTGGTACTGATCCCGAAAAAATCAGAGCACACTATATACGCCGGAATCCTCTAGCTACCGAGGAGGACATCTTTGAATATGTACATGTTCAGGTTATGTTTAACGTCGCTCGTCTGTTTCCACACAAACAGGTTTCATTGGCGCCACCCTCGTCCCCAAAGGGCAGCGACAAAGAAGATCAGGGAGACTGTTACCAAGACTCTCAAGATCCTTACGAAGAATAGCATGGATAATCATCCATGGGAAGATGAACTACCAGCTGCAATCGCAGGGCCTAGATGGCCTGATGGACTTTGGCCAGCTTACGACCCCTTGTCACTACCGGCAACTTCTACAGTAATCTTTCACAAACGGTTTCAGGATCGTTTCTTCTTGTTCCTTATACGGAAGATGAAACAGCAAGTCAGAGAAATCAGTCCACTTTATGTTGATTGGCTAGAACAACATAATACAATACCAGAAGATCTGGATCCAGATCCATCAACAGCTCACAACAGTCGCTACTATCCTCCCTACATGTGGATAAGATGGCGCGAGACGAAAAGACATCTACAGAACACTAAAGACAGATTTCCACCTCCCGGGATGCCACCTCCAGGATGGAATCTTTGACATCACCCATGACGTCAGAAACCATTTTCAGCATTTGCAAACCGCGGGCCCCCCTGGTTTTCGCCCACATGTTTTCGGACGCCAGGCCTCTACCGGCACGCTATGTTTAATACTTTATGTTCGGATCCGGACCTCCTTAAACTATAAAAGGAGTCTCTCCCTCCTTCGAAGGAGTATCTTTCGAAGTTTAGATACTTGAAGTCTCTTGCTTGCTTTCAGCTTTAGTGTGTCTCCGGTAAGTTTTTCTTTTAAATTTTATAAATAAAACTTGGTTTGTATTATTGCTTAATTATCTCTTCTTTCCGGCAATTTGATTTTGTCGAGATATATATATATATATATATAAGAAAAAAAAAGAAAAAAAGAGGAAGAGACCGAAGGAGGTGTTAATTTACTAAAATAATATTTATTTCTAATAAACGTAATTTACCTTCTTGAATCCTTTCATTATGAGGGGCTTCATCACTTTATCCGTTAACAATAGTTAAAAGTACAGAACCATGTTTTTAATATTTTATAGCATGAGATAAGACGGAAGTACGATAGTAGATTGTGCACTTTCGTAATGTACCTTCATATTTGACCATCTCAAATTAGCTCCGCGCACGTTCACGTCATCCACAACGTATCGTGTTACCGGTCGCATCGTGATAATTATCCATCCGACTCGAGATCCGGTTCGTAAAAGTTAAACAAAACCGATACGCTATCCTCTGATTATTAAAAAAATAAAAGTGGCACGGATCCTTACTCTCTTATATTTGTTGATTACTGCTAATTTTAATTAATTGTGGATTAAGTTAAAAGCTAATTGCTGGAAGAGATACGGATACAGAACCACCGCGAAATAAACAGCTTTTCTTAGAGATAATTAATAAAAAAAGAAAAATACTGCATGCACCAAAATGTGGACAGCCAAATTTCAATGAGCCCAGAAATCCACCGATCCAGAAATTGATTGTCATTAGGTAGACTATGTCGATTTTCAAAGTCCGTTACCGCAGCCCATCGCAAGGTCCAACCGTGCTGCTACGTCATCGGTATTGGGCTGATATGTAATCCCTTTTCCAGGCAAAATTCCTCAACAACTATACAAACAAGTTACAAATAGCCAGAAGTTCTCTGTCTCATAGTTGAAAAATTTTTGAATTCGAGAGTCTTCATCAAGAAACTACTCCACGCACAGAGTTCTCTCTAAAATACAAAGATTAGAAAATTCCTTCGTCGAGAAGAAACTAGACGCGCATAAGCTTTCGAACTATAGAAGTCAAGACATTCAACCGTTTAACCATGAGCTCCACCACACATACGGAGATGTAACATAAATTATTCTGATCTCAGTCGCCCTCTCTCGGATACATAATTAATTTGGGTGTTTTTCCGTGTATACCCTTCCAACTCTTCAGGGCGCCGCCGACGCCAAGCTGTTTTTTATTTTTATATTGTTTTTTCTTTTCTTGCCGATACGTACCGGCCATGGCTCCGGTTTTTTTTGTCGCTTTGGATTGGGAATTGGGAGAGGGAAGAGTCGCTTTCCGGCTCACGTCGGATGGGATGAGACACCAGACATGTCTTTGTTCGTTGTCGATTGAGAGAGTGTTCGTGAGAACTAGGGCTTCATTTTAAATTGAAAAAAATGGATGAATGATTGTTTAATTAATCATTGGTGCGGGGAAGGAGTAGAGCCGGGATGAGCTCAGCGCGGGCCATGGCGAAACAGGGGGCCGTGCAGAAATTGATTACAGCTTGCTCCTCTTTTTTCTTATTTGGCCGCAAATCTGCTTTGAGCTCGTCTAAGTTTGTCTCGTGGCTGAAGGTGAGAGCTTTCTCTTCTGCTTTCTTTTCCTTCTCGTGTTTCTGTTTTTCTGTTTTTCTGTTTTCCTTCTTTACTGCTTTTTCTGTTTTTGTAGCTTATGTCACCTCTTCAGCTTGTTCTCCGGATTCTCCTTCTTCCACTACTTATTCGGTTTGACCTCTCTTCCGTGTTCCGTGGAATTGATTTGAGTTCGTTGTTTCTGAAAGTGTGCCAATGAAACTGCTTGCTATCTCAGGTTGGATTATATCAATGTACTTCTCTTCGTTTTACTCGAGGATTTTTTCTTTTCCTTTCTTCCTATAGGTTTTGGGAAAATGTGAAGTTTTGTTCGGATGTTGTAGCTTGCTCGTCTGTCTCACTGTGTTTCGTTGGTCAAACTGCGTTCGGATTCTCTTCCTATGCGTTTGTTTCTGGAGTCTGGACTCGATTTCAGTGTTTTTTTGTTTTTCTTTTCTTTTTGCACTGTTTTAAAATTTTCGGCATCCGTGGCTTCTCTCTGGTCTGACTGTGGCTGGCTTTGCTTGATTTTGTTGCATAGTTCAGTTGGCTTCTTCAGTCTTTCAAAGGAGCTCGAACTTGCGTCTTAGATCCAGCAAAATGAAATCTGGATTAGGTTCTGTTTTCCATAATCTAGAAGGTCTCGTGCGAATGATACTCAGATCAAAATCCTGTGTTTTTGTACTGACCGCTGACGCTCCTAGTTCTAGTAAGCATGCATCGGTTCGCTTCATAATTCTACCCAAACCCACCTCTGCGATGAGTGAAGTTCCAACTTTTAAGGAACTCAGATTCAAATCTACAGGTTATTCTTTTTCGTTTGAGATCGAAAAGTTTCTATCCTTTGATATCAAGATATTCTTTAACCAAATACTCCATTTATTTGTGACATATTCGATCTTGGAAAATGGGTGTGACTTGCATTTACACTTGGATTTTTTCCTTTATTTTATGTCTACAAGAGAAACAATTGGAGCAGTTATATTCTTATTTTGTGGTATTGTTGCCTAACATGCAGGGAATTCTCTAGGATTTTTGGCAAACCTTATCATGTTTTCTTCTTCCGTTAGAGGCAGTCGGATTGCTCTTTAGAGTTATCTCTTTGTATTCTGTGAACCGGAAATTGTTAAGCCGGTGATATTACATTTCCAGGGTCAATGAATAGTCAAACAGTCATTCTCAAACAAAACAAATCTGCAGAAGAAATCGGGCATGCCTGTTGTGGTTCTGCATCTACAATACATGATTCAACCAGTACAGGACCTAGTGAGGGAAAGCTCATAGATGACAAGTTTGCATGTTCGTCCATTTGTACGGAGACGAGGCCACTTTGTGCTGCTAGTCATCTTCATGGATCTTTCTTTAAACCCAAGGCATTGAACGCACTCACAAAACAAGAAATCCCAAATGCTTTTGTTGCACATCCCCTGAGTCCAGAGCCCAAGTTTTGTCGTTCTTCTACTTTCTGTGCCAGCCTATACTCTTCTTCTTCAGTGAGCTCTGGCTCTCATCAGCAGCTTAGCAGATTACCTTTCCTTCCTCATCCCACTAAACGAGACCAAATCATTGCTAAGCCAGAGTCCCCCTTGATACTGCATGGAGATGATCAACCATATTCAGGAGATACCCAATCAGACAATCTGATGGATTTTCTTGATTTTACTGGAGATGCTACAAATGATAATTTCCATAGTGAAAATTATGGATCCAATAACTTTGCATTGAGTGAGGACATGGAACTTCAGATGTTGTCAGAAGAGCTTGACATAGCCATCACAGACAATGGAGAAAGTCCTGGATTGGATGTAAGCGCCTATAAATTTTCTGTCCTTACTGAAGGTTAAACCATGAGGAACTGTTTTCCTATCAAATATAGATTTCTTTAATTGGTTGGCTATCTACAGGAAATCTATGAGACACCATCGCAGTCATCTAACCCTGGAGTTGGATCTAAAAGCAACGGCGAGATACACCAGGATCATAATCCTCCTGTTAGTTCTCACTTCCCCTCGAACTCTACCACTTCAGCGACAACAACTGCACACAAACCAAGGTTGAGGTGGACTGTTGACCTCCATGAGCGTTTTCTTGAAGCTGTCAACAAGTTGGATGGGGCTGAAAGTGAGTAAAGAAGCATCGAATTATGTACTGAAATGTGTTTCAAGACTCACTAAGGGCATTATGAAATGCAGAGGCAACACCAAAGGGCATATTGAAGCTTATGAATGTGGAAGGTTTAACCATTTATCATGTAAAAAGTCACTTGCAGGTAGTTTTCTTGAGAGCTCCTCATTGCCATCTATTTAAATGCTTAGTTCAAGTCTTTACCATGTGAATTTTATAATTATCAGTAAATTTCTTGCAGAAATATCGCCTTGCCAAGTATCTGCCGGAGAAGAAAGAAGGTAGAGGAAGTTTTGATCTGACCCAATGTTTTGTCTTCCTTCTGACTGAATATTACCACTGGATCCACATGTGCGGACATGGGGTACACCACATGGACATGATCAAAGATGCAAACTTCTTCAGTTGCTAGGCCCATAAATTCTAATCACATCATTTATGATTCTGAAGCTCAATAACATGTTGCCGGAGAGATTTTCTGGTTCTCGTAAAAACTGATCAAAATTTTTTTTTAACTTTTTCTTTGTGTAGAGAAAAGGAGCTCTTGCTTAGAAGACAAGAAATCAGCTCCAGCCAACAGTGATAATGGTGTAGGCATCACAGGGTGATTCCCAGCTGTTGCTACTTCTGTTT
>CM034080.1:17648323-17673323 GCA_019845555.1 Aristolochia fimbriata
GAACAACAAGCAGCTCTCAATTCATTTTGTTCTTGGAAATTTCAACCTCACAAATGTACCTTGTTGAAGACCTGCTCCTTTTGATTGAAAACAATTCCACCACAAAAGAAAGCACAGCCAAGAACCAACAACATGTTTGACAAAATTGATCCCAAGAGTGATTGCTGAACAACACGTATCATTCCATTTTGCATGGCATAAATTGATATTATTAGCTCTGTTGCATTTCCAAAGGTTGCATTAAGAAGACCGCCAACTGCATGCATCAGATACAACATTTATATAAATGATCAATATGAAGAACTATTTGGTATGCAGCTAATCTTTCCACAGAGAGAAACAGGTGAAGAAATCAAATAAATTTCACAATAAAGTTACCTGTAGCTCCGGTGAAACAAGAAAGCTGCCTACATCAGATGAGAGCAACCAAGAAATATTAGGCCCATTTCAGAAGGAAACCAATAAAAAGAGTACAGAAAGCTCCCTCAGGGGAGTGACAGAAACATACTCTGTAGCATATCCCAAACGTTCCGCTAGAGGAGTTATTCCCAGCAAGCTAAGAAAGAACACCCATCCCTGCATTTGACTTGAAAAATTATTCAACCATTAAACATACTACAGAAACCAATCGGAGGACCAACTGGATACAAGCAAGATGCCAAATATGAGGTAAATCAACAAAAATTGTTCGACTCACATGATGGCCACTCAAATGATTGACCACTACTGCAAGAGGACCAAAAGGCAATAACAGATTGAGTCTATTGGATAGCATAACAATCTTGATGCTGTTCAACAAACGACTCCCTATGTTATGGCTCTTCCATTGCTGTGGGGCACGCGAGATAGAGTCATGCTGAACTGAGTTCAACATATGTGCTTTTCTGGAAGCTGCTGAGGGACTAACAAGACTTTCATCCTCAAACTCATTTTCTAATCTGCCATTTAGTGACCCCATCTGCATGATGATAAAGTAATCTTAAACCAAAGGAGCTAATAAAGAGTTGACCTTTTTATCAAAAAAATCTGACAAATTTTAAGTTTGCTTTCATGTTGCTCTCTTCGGAAGGGCAAAAAAAAAGTCAAAAAAGAAAAAAAAAGCTCACTTCAAGCTCATTGTGAACTGGAATCATATCTGTTTTGTTACCAAATTTATCCATCTGCCATGCAAGATCAACAAATGTTTTCCAGATACAAGCATCACTGCACGCATGAAAGAAATTTAGCTGTGTTTCATTCAAAGAAATGACAAATTAAGACTTGGGAGACAGGAAAGATCACAAACATTTTCCCCAAGCAAATGGAAAGAATGATATAAAGCAAAGAAGCATGTATTTATTGACAATGTCATTTGAATTTATATAATCCCAGAATGAGGATTCAAAGAAACCATGGTGAGGGATTTGGTGTGTCTACGATTTATTAGTAGCTATGATTCCGTAAATGGAAAAGAGAAGTCACCTAACTAAAGGAAAAAAAATCCTGTAGGAAACTCTACACAAACTATCAGAGACGCCAAAACAGCATTTGCTTACAGAGGTCGTTTCAGTTTGTTACGCTCTTGTCAGCAGAAGCATACGGAAGTGAAGCAGCGAACCAATGTTTGAGAAAATGTGAATCTTGGAAGAGGATATTTAAGAATTTTACTTCAAAAAAAAATTCAACGCACTTTTCTATTGCAACAACCCGCTCAGGATGCGGAACAAATATCTACTTGATGCACTAAGATTATCAGTTCCCAGAGAAGCGATCACATATCTCTTTGTCCCAAAAGAGCAGAGGAAGATCGTTCAACAATGGTCAGGCTAATGCGACGTTGATAATCGAACAGCATTAACGGCAACACAAAGGAATCACAATGAAAAACAGAAAATCCGACCTCCAAGCGCAAACAAGGGGAAAAAAAAAAAAAAAAAAAAAAAAAAAAAGAGAGACTTATCAATCAGAACCCTTACAAGTATTACTCGGTTATAAAAAAAAACGCGGTTATGTATCATCAACCAACTAAGATAGTCAAACATCAACGCAAAAAAGAACAAAAAGAAACGGAAGGGAAGCCAATGCAAAATGGAGAAACAGAGCATATATCTTACCTACACTAACCGCTACTTCAAAAGAAGCCGCTACCTTTCTCCATGAAAGCAGCGATGCTCAAAGGTGCGGCAGATTGGATAGGTTTTTTTTTTTTTTTTTTTTTCTATTCTTTCGATAAGCTGCGTCTTGAAAAGAAAGAAACGACGTAGAAATTAGATGAATGAAAAGAAAGGGAAAGAGAGGAGGCGAGGATTGGTCGGAATGTAGCGACGCCGGAATTTCCGTCGGCTGTGAAGATTCAGAAATCTATTCCAACCGCCATGAACCGCCCATAACGAAACCGTCTTTTGCTATTTTTCTGCGTCGCCCAAACGTTTGCGTTTGAGAGCGGAAATGGAACCGATGGCGCCTCCCGCCATTTTCTCCTTGTGAATTTTATTTTTATCGACGGAGAAAGATTTTCCACACGTGTGGATTATTCACCGTGACCGCACACGTGATTAAATTTCGTTAGGGGAAGTGAACCCCTAAATAATGGGATTATCTTTTTCCAAGTTACTATTTTACGAATTAATTAAATTTAATAAATAAAATAAATTATCTTTTCATGAAACATTTCATGAGTAAGAACTAAGTGGAACTTATTGCTAATGATTCAACCATTAAGTTGATAAATTGAGCATTAGTCCCCTCATGTTACAAGGTGACAGGTAATTTCAGGTAATATATTTACATTTATCTTAATTATTTTCATTTTTATTTTTTAAAAATTTTATTTAAAAATAAAGATAAAATTTAAAATGATATATTATACCTAATAAACACGAATAAAATAAATTCAAAATCATTCAATTGAAATACTAATTAAATTAAATTAAGCTCTTTAAACTTTAAACCTTATGTAAATACTTTTGTCTTCCTCATACATTTCCTCCAAAGTTCAAAGTTCTTCAAAATCTAAATTATAAATTCCCATATTTCTAATTTAATTCAGTAACATAATTCCGATAATTAATTATAGAGATTTATTTAATTACCGTTACTTACATAATCAAATTAAATAATAAACAACCACCAAAGAGTAGAAGCACATCCGTGGAGTAGCGTCATTCCTTAAAATCTTAAATTATTAGTAGCGCGGCAAGGACAAGAAAGAAGGTCAAATCCCCGTGGAACTGAGCAAATTCACGAGCTCGAATGATCGATTCCGCTCTCTGGTCAGAGCAGTAATCCTGAAGAGCGCGCGCGCGCGCATCCTCCGTTACGCATCGCAGGCTCAACTTTTACGACTGCAAGACACCTCTCTCTTCTTCTCCTACCTCTCGATCGTTTTCTTTTTCCCCCAAATCTGTGGTGTTTGAAGTTTCAACCTTTTGACTCGTCGAGGAGAAGAAAGAGGGTTAGAGTTCATCGGTTTCTCATATTTTCTGCGAGCGTAACGCCAGGAATCGACAAGACGCGGATGATCCCGATATCAGTGCACGTCTCTTTCCTGAGTGGGACCCTTCGCTGGATTGGATCTGGACGTGCCACGTATTGATTAAGGCAATGCCCTCAGACTCCACAGTGCCTGAAATCAGCAGGTTTCAACAGTCGCATTTGCTGTCTTTCTCCTCTGCTTTCTAGTTTCTCCCCAGTTGTACAGGTGCATCGTCACTCCCCTGTTCGCCTTCAAATAGCAAGGTAAAGTTTTGTGATTTCTGTGCTCGGATTTCGTGGGGCCCTTCTATTTCGGGTGGCGCGATGCTTGTCCGTTACTTTTCCGCGGAGCTGCTTCGGCTTCGAATTTGACGGAATCTCTGTCTGCGCGCTGATGGTTGCCTGGTAATTTACCCAGTTCAGATTTCGTTTTCTTTGTTAGGATGTTCCCGGTGTCTCCGCTTGTCAGTACTTTGTGCAAGGTGTTTACTTTTTACCCTTTAGTTGCATTGTGTCTGGTAGAACATTCATGCTCTAAATTTTGTGCTCATGATGTTTGATTTTGACTCCCGATGAGGGAGAGGAAGGTTTTTGAAAAGGGTAAATCTTCCTTCATGGTTTCCTAACTGTTGTTTGGAATGAGGATATGAGAAACTAGCCGGGTGTGATAGATGCACTTGGCCTACCTTGACAAGGTGCCGCTTGTGGCGGTTTATGACGTTTACAGTTTCAGTCTTATTGTAGACTGTTCTGTTTTTTCGCTCATTGCTCTTCGATAGAAAGGAAATATTAGAGGAAGAACAAAAGACGGCCTGAAGGGGTTAAATACGTGGGCCTTATGAGTATCGGGCATAGAAAGTAACTTTAGCACTTCAAAGTTGAACATTTACGCGAGAGAAAAGAGGCCAGCGCCTGTACTTCCGCGCAAATTCGAAATTTGGAGTACTTGTTTTTTCACCGTTTTCTTTTTCACGATTCCCGAAGCTCTCTTGCGGGTATTCCTTTCTTGCCTCCCCTGCTAGATGCCGCTAAGATGCCGCGAAGTCGTCACTGGGATTACCCTCTCTTATCATCAGCTAACAAATTGGTCAGCGTCTCCGGAGCCTGGAAACTGCCCGGAGATCGAGAATAGATAGATTCAAAAGAGAGTTGCATTAGTAGTTATTTAGGAGCACATAATATTTGAAATTTGCCCAACATTTCCAAGATTTATAGTCCACAGTTCAAGTTGTTGATTATCGAATGCTCCTCACAAGTTAAACAATGGAACTTGAATCTTCATCTGGAAGTGCAGTGTACTGGAATAAAAAACTCAACGACAATACAGAGTACTATCTACCTGTTGTTGTAGAATTTACTGTAAATTCCTCATATGGAATTTCTCTCTTTAATGTGCCAATTACACAATGTGATTAAAATCTTTTGCAGTGCTGTTTCATTTGATACAAACTGATATTTTAAACTTCATTACTCTGTGCATGTGAAAGATCAGAAATATGGATGGATCGTGTCTGGATAGTACATTTATACTTTTGGGCATCAAATGTTTATTTATTTATTTGTTTTTTTTTGTCTTACTTTCTCTCTTTGCTCCTCTACATGCAGAATACTGGTTAAATGGTGTAGATTTTCATTTCAGCAAGAATGGATGCAAATAATGAATTGCAAAATATACACAACCATGGTACAGTTATTGATAAAAAGAGAACAAGGGTTCAATGCAACTACTGTGGCAAAGGGATGAGTGGTTTTAGCCGTCTTAAATACCACTTGGGAGGTGTTCGTGGGGATGTATTGCCATGTGATAAGGTTCCATCCAATTTGCAGAGTGTAATGAGAGATTGGGTCATTGATAGGAAACAAGAGAAAATGAGCAGGGAAGCTGTCAATTTATTCGAGTCAAGTGTTCCACTGGAGAGAAATATTGGATTAAAGTTGTGTGCAAGTCTTTCACCGGAGAGGAATCTTGGTTCCACGGTTGCAAAACATGGGTTGGGTTTGCGTGAGGGTTCTCGTCCAACTTCATCAGGAAAAAGAAAGAAGGTTGTGGACCAACTTGCTGGAGAAGCAGAAGCCAGCAATGATATCAGATGCTCAGAAATGGATGATGAAACCCCTGATGGACGTGAGCTAGAGGGTTCCACAAAACATCTTCTACGATGCATAGGCAGATTCTTTTATGATTCTGGGATTGATTTTGGAGTTTCCAGTTCTCCCTACTTCCGGAACATGATTGAAGCTGCCATTAATCATGGACAGGGATACAAAATTCCCCGTTACAAGGAGCTGAAAGGATGGTTACTTCAGGAGGAAGTGCAAGAGGTGCAAGAGCATGTAAAACGTGTCGAGCAGTCATGGGAAAAGACAGGCTGTAGCATATTAATAGACACTTGGACAAGTGAAAAGGGCAAAACCCTGGTTAGTGTTATAGTATATTCCCTTAAAGGAACTATATTTCTAAAGTCTATCGATGCTTCTGATTCTGTTGGAGATGTTGATAAGTTATTTTTGTTGTATGACAGAGTTATACAAGAGGTTGGGGTTAATAACGTGGTCCAAGTCATCACACATGATGCATCAAGTACAATGAAAGCTGTTGGGAAAAAGATATTAGAGAAGCACCAAACACTCTTTTGGAATCAATGTGGGTTTCATTGCATTGGCCTGATCTTAGAGGAAATTGGAAAGATGGATCAAGTAAAGAAGTTGCTCAGTGAAGCCAAGGCACTCACAAAATTCATCTATAGCCATAATGCAATTCTCAAATTGTTGAAGGTTTACACTGGAGGAAAAGATATTGTTAGATGCTCAAAGTTCCTGGCTGCAACGCCTTTTGTTACATTGGAGGCTATGAAGTCTCAAAAGGAAAATTTAAAGATTATGTTTGAATCATCAACCTGGAACAACTCTGAATGGGCTTCTAATGTTGAAGGAAAAAAGTTTGCCCAATTGGTCCAAGTGCCCTCTTTTTGGGCAAGAGTTGATGATGTCCTACATGCAACTATTCCATTCGTTCGTTTTATGCAACTGTTAAATGATGCTTATACGCCTACAATGGGAATCATATACGAGACAATGGATCAAGTAAAAGAACGCATAAAGGAAAATTTTAAAAGCACAAAACCGAAGTATCTTCCAGTTTGGGAAGTGGTTGATGAAGTGTGGAACAATCAGCTTCATAGTGCTCTTCATTCTGCGGGTTATTATCTGAATCCAGGATTATATTTCTCAGATAACTTCTGGTTTGATGATGAGGTTTCTTTTGATCTCATGCGTTGTATTATGCGGATGGCGGAAAATAATCTTCAAACCCGGGACTATGTAATTGTGCAGCTTGAAGACTACAAGGAACGCCGCGGAGGCTTTAGTAAGCCAATTGTCACCGAGCAAATATTTAGAATACATCCAGGTTACTGCTTATCATCTCAATTTTGTGGCATTGAGTCCACCCTAGTTTCTTTCGACTAGTTAGAAATTTTTATGTTTGTGATTACTGACTTTTTTTTTCCAAATCCAATGCTGCAGGTTTGTGGTGGTCATCATATGCAGACCACATCCCTGAACTACAAAAAATTGCTGTTCGGATACTAAACCAGACATGTACTGGTTCCCTGAAGTTTAACTTGAAGTGGGATCTGTTAGAGAAGCTACACAGCAAGACCCCAAATGGTATAGACGACAAAAGCCTGTCCGATTTGGCATTTGTTCATTACAATCTTCAACTTAAGAATCACAAATATCAATTTTTCATGGAAGAAATTGACCCAATGGTTGAATGGGTTCGACCGACACCCGGGGTGATCCCCTTTGATGACAGAGAGAATGAAAGGAATGCCGAAACAAGCAACGCAGATACTGCCACAGGTGCGAGTCCAAAACCTTTAATTGTCACAGTAAAAGAAGAGCAAGAGTAAAGCAGAAATGAGAAACTGTATCTCTGTCCATAGGTTTGTTTAATCACAGAACGAAATTTAGACAAGTTATTTTAGGAACGTATACAGTAATGGGAAATGTTGATACCTGTTTTAATTATCAGAAAATGGTGAACTGTAGGGTTCTGAGTCAATATCACCCTTTCAATGGTTATTAAATTAGGCTGAGTGGGAACTGTTGATATCTGTTTCAATTATCTGCAAAAGGTTGTAAACGTAGGGGAGCAAATCCTATAACTGGTGCAACTTTGAAAAGTTGAAAAGTGAATGAAATCTCAAGATCGCATTATAGTGATTGCTTCTCAATTGACAAGTCGCTGACAAACTGCCGAATCTGTGAAAATTTGAGGTTTGGAGTGTGGATTCTTGAGGGGGAAAGGCTTTTAGGCTGGTTCCAAGCATTCTGCGGTTAGAAAATGAGAAGAATATCTTCTCTTGAAATTGACAATTTTGTAGTTGTTCTTACTTGTTAGTGCTCTGACTGAACCAAAACTTCAAAAAACTATCATCCGGTAAACCGGGGCTTTTTCTTCTTTACCGAATAACCAAAATACCCTTTTACATTATGATTGGTAATATTATATCCCATACATGCCAATTTATTATATTAGTCAAACAAAATAAATAATTAAAACTGTTTTTGTTGATTTAAATATTACTATATTGTACCCCGTAACGAAATTTATCCCAATTTCATCTAAGAAGGTGCGTAGAATCTTGTCCTTAGGCATAAGCCATGCTTTTTAGTAACACCATGGAATATAGTGACGCTTATTAGGGTTGCTATTGGCTAGCAAATCCTGGCCCTATGTACGACCACCAAAAAGCGCCGCTAGCATCTAAATTTTCACCTGAAGCAGTGTTTTTCTCAGCATTGGTTTTTATGAAAACAGAACTCTCAAGTATTTTTTGCCTATGAAACATATAAGCACATGATTGGTGTCCCAAGCTAAATGAGATTCACTAGTGCATCCATCCATGTGATGTGAGGACTGGAATTAGTAGTGAACAAAATCAAGTGTGGTTTGTAACTAGGCTAAGAATTGTTTTGTTCCACTATGGAAGCTAACCAACTCTTTTGGCAGCAATTCCTAATCACTCGTGCGAATAACTCGCATTTAAGGACAAACTAAGTTGCTTTCGTCGCAAAGTTGTTTTTGTTTGTTATTTCAAATTATATCATATATAGTCCAACAACGTATTAGATCTGTTACGGCTAGGCGTAGGCATCATACTCACACTCACACAAACGCACACTTTATCCATACAAATAGGTTTCATCACTTGCTGTTAGTGATATTTAACTGATAATACACGGATTAGTATAAAACATAAAAACATACGTTACATCAATTGTGACACTATGGTCCAAGTTGGATCGAGTGACATCCCCTCTGCCCGTGGCATGTGGTTCAGGGAGGTTACCAGTATACTTGCATTTCACGTGTCACACGAGACCGGTGGTCCAACCGAACCCCCCCGGGTCGGTCCGGATATTCGTAATTCCCCTCGTCGGCCGAGGACCGGGGTGATATTATCATCGATTAGACGATTAGTTAAGACTGGCCGGAATGCGGGAACGCCACGTGTGATTTCGAATGAAGAAAATCGGGAATTGCAGGGGTGGGGACGCGGGACGGGAGAGGACAAAATCGAGGTGGGGCCCACGCGACCCTGCCCTGGTTCGTTCGAAAAAGAACCGCCGATCTCGAACTGTTTTACGGCCCCTGCCACTTCGATACCGACACGTAACAATCCCACACGTTCCGCACAGCTCCCGCCATGACACCGACACGTATCCCGACTGACCGGCGGTAGCCGGTAAAGGATGAAGAAACAGGGGGAAACCGCTTCGAGGGGGAGGGGTATAAAAATCTGGTTACGGTGGTTCAGTGAGGCTCCCCGATTCGGCACCCTTTGCTAATTGGGTCGTCTTTCCAAGCGGAAAAAGAAGGCTACCGTTTCGTTTAGAGAGAGAGAGACAGAGAGAGAGAGTGAGAGACAGAGAGTGAGAGAGGAAAGAGGAAAGCAGAGAGCAGAAAGCAGAAAGCAGAAAACTCTCCTTTTGATCCCCTCGTTCTTTTGTTTTTCTGTTTTTCTGGTTTTGGATTCGTGTGCCGTTTCCGTCTGTGGCAGGGCGTTCATGGAGTCACAATCCGATCGCGGTGGCGATGCCGTGGAGACGGTTTGCAGTTTGTGCGGGGACATCGGTTTCCGAAACGCTTTAATTCGTTGCAGGAAATGCGGTTTCCGGCATCAGCACACGTGAGTGCGGCTCCGCGCTTTGGTTTTTCGCCGTTTCTTGTAGCCGTAGTTTGACATTTCTTTTTTTTCCTTTGTGTCTGTGCGGTATCCGTGCTGGCTTTCGTCTAGGTTTCGTTTTAGTTCTCATGAAACGGAGGAGGATCTGTTTTTGTTGCTTGTTTCGTACTGGTAGCAGCGGCTTTGCCTTGTCGCCGGAAATAATTGTCTTCGAGAGTCTGCGTTTTAAGTTTTTCCCTCCTCTGTGAGTATCCGGCCGTTTGGATTTTTTGAGGATGAAGAGATAATAATTAAGCTAGCGCTGTTCCGTTAGTTTGCGCGCGCTCCTCTTTCTCCCGTTTGTACTGATCTGTAATTTGTGCGTGTTTCTCTGTCCGCCGGGAATCGTTTCAGGTATTGCAGCAGATTGTATCCGAACATAGACAGGGAGAAATGGTCGTGCGAGTGGTGTCTTCACGAGGAAGAGAAGCAGGCGAGCAGGAGAAGTAAAGTATTCGAGTTTCTTCTCGAGATCGCGCAATCCTTGCCGGAAAATTCTTCCGAGGGGAACGAGGAGAAGCGGATTTGCCGGAGAGTAGAGGAACGAGTTGGTCAGGATAAACAACCGGCCGCTCCGAGCAAAGAACACATCTGGGAGCCGAAAGAGCACAGAAGCGGCAGTACCGCGGTGAAGAAGAGCGCTCGGTGCGTGGAGAAGAACAAAGCCTTGGATCGTTGGCGGAATCTGGCGAAGAACAGATTCGGTAGCCGAAGATACAAGCTTCTCGCCGACGTTCTATGCTGAGATCGCCACATGTAAGTCTCGATTTCGACGGAAAATAGGATAGGCGACGCTGCCGTCGTTCTCGGCGTCGTCGTTTAGTAGACTGGACTCATCCTCCCCGAACGCCGTGTGAAATTCGATTTTAAAGAGGAAAAGGAAAACAAGAAAGGTTTCTGACATTCTCGCTGTTGACTTATCTCTGTAAGTGTGTGGATTGTTGCTTTCATAGTTTCTTAGTTTCTCCTCCTCTGCATCTAGCCGAGCCAAGGTCTATCACCCAATCAAGTCTTCATTCACTCTTTACGATCTTCAGTTCCCGGCATCCATCCCTAAGTTGTTTTAGGTTAAACGTCATAATTAAACTCTTTTCTCTGACTTTAATCTTTGGAACTAATTAAAATACCTGATCAACAAGTTAATCGTCATTAATTGAATCCTATCAATGATCTCGTCTTCGTTTTTTGTTTTCAGTATCTTTGTGAAAAAAAATTAATCTTCTGGGAACATCTCGATATTTCCGGAGGATGAAAGTTTGGGGTCCGTTCGCTGTGCGAGGCGGTTGTTGAAAGTTTGAAGTAATATTTACCATTTGCGCGGCACGGTGGCAAGTCTTATATAATATTATATCCTCGAGTGATTTTCCTCAGGGGATCGGGTATTCACATAATTGCCATGACGCGCCTCTTCCTTATCTCTTTTTCTCCAAAATTTTCTTAACGCGTTCTTCCTTCGGTTCCTTTTACTCTTACTCTGCTCGGGTAGTCTGGTTGTTTTGTTTTGTTCTGTTTTACTTTACCCAAATGTTTTTCATTTATTTACGTACGTAGGTGTGTACCTTTTTCGGAACGAAATAATGAGTTGAATGTTTAGTGTGTGTGGTTAGAAATGGTCCGGCTTACACAGGGTGGTTTGATTTTTTGAACCGAGTGACAACGATCGGCTCCGAACTGGGTGGAACACACTTGAATCGAGTTACCCCCCCTATAAATGGTTATAAAAACCAAAGTGTGTGTGGGTCCCTCTTTGGAGCATTTAAGGAGATTAAAGAGACAGTTTGGTCCTTTTTGACTTTTTATGTGTACTTGTATGATAAACTGTCTCTGGCGAATTTGTTCGTCGCTCTTTAATTAAGGGTGATAACGTCTCTCTCCTCTGTACGTTCCGAACCATATTCCCCTACACCCATTCGCTCTCCGCCTCTCCGCCTCTCCGCCTCTCCGCCTCTCCGCCTCTCCGCCTCTCCGCTCTCCGCTCTCCGCTTTCCGGATTTTGAATGGCCTTTTTTGTTGGGGTTCGGTTCACGGTCTTTTCTCATAGACACTGCAAATAGAGGTGGTTTGTTTACTCGCGAGTCCGTCAGGATATATATGGTGGTACTACTTGACTGATACAGAGTCAGAGAGTTTTTAAAGGTTGATGAAAATGTGCAAGCTAGGGTGGCTTACTTTTTAAGCCAGTGTCCGTTACTTGATTTTTAAGAAGAGAGAATCATCATTCAAAAGTGTGGAAATCATTAGTTGTAGTAAACAAAAAAACAGCTCCATGCATGTTTGAATCTTTAACAACTGTTGCATATACGGAATTGGAACAGTTGGTACTCATGCAGGACCCACAAGGCCACGACCACATTAGGCTGGGGAGGGTATCACTCACTCAATTCAAATCTTTTTATGTATTGTCTTTTGCTCATCAATCGCCTCGACCGATCTCTGCTTCTTGTACGGGAAAGAACGTACATGTATTCTGTGTTAGATTTTATATAGTTTTAAATAAAAAATTTATAAAATAAAACACCATGATTTTATGAGTGTGGGGTCCACTTCTAGATAATGAATGTTTGGTATAGAGAATAATGGCCAGCACATCCCCCTATAGAGGTAAGGTTAAAGGGTTTATTTACTTAGAGAAACACCCATAGAATAAGAATAAGAGGATGTATCCTTTTAATTAGAGGATATCTAATTAATTAGGGGATGTATCAAGGGAGCAAGCTTATTACTTGTAGAAAATTGTTTTGAAGAGATCTTGTGTTAAAGGTATTCGTATGTTCGTGAACTTCAAGTAGGTGATCCCAGTATCGCATTCTTCTATTATCAAATATTTTAAGATGAAAGGTACACATATTATATTCCTTATTTCAATTCATAATGTATGTATTGGTTTAGTGTTGTAATTAATATTTCTAGTTATTTTTATAATACATATTTGATTTATTAGACATAAAGTCTAACAAATACAAGTGATTTGAGCCTCTGCAAGTATTATGAAATAATTTTTATTTTTTTATATTTTAAAAACAAAAATTTGTATGAAATTTGGCTGATTATGGGTTGCATAGAGTTTTGGCTTATTAGATGTGCAGAAGCCATAGGCGTGGGCTTGATACTGTAGCCCACGGTGGCTACAAGCCTTATTCTAGTGGGAGATCAACTGTAGCATGCAGGTCTATTTTGTGCGGGCTTACATCCGTGCGGGCTTGTTGAGTGCAGGCTTAATTAAGCCTTCTCATCTCATATTGGTTTTTTGTCGGCCAGTTTCTTGTTGGATTTGATTGACTTATATGTGCAGAACCCACTATATTTGGTGCATGAGTATCTGATTTATGTGAGATGGGTTTTAAATGATCCAGAATTGTCATTTCAACCAGAATTTATAGTTTTATTTAAAATTGTGTTATATTAGTTTGATTTACATTAATTTTAGTATAATGCATGCCTTACTTATATTTTTTTTGAGTATATATGCATGTGAAATTAATTTAATTGTATAATTTACAAAATCCCTAAAGGGTAGTGCATTTTATATATATTAAATTAATTTGTATTTTTCTACTTGCAATGTATTGTATGACTAAATTAGTTTACTGTATGAATTAATTCGCATGAATCCCCAAAGGGTAAGTGTGAATTAATTTACTTATTTTTGTGTAATATTATTGTTATTATATGGTTTTGCCTAGTATCTTTCATTAATCCCCAAAGGGTAAGTGGGAGTACTAGATGAATGAAATGATTATGTGAATGATGAATGTGTATGTTCTCCCAATAATTTAAGTATTTTACGGGTAATAGGAGTGCCCAGAAGCGGACATAATTTCGCCGAGTCCCTTAAGAAGGATCTACTTGATGGGACGAATTATGTGATTTGGTCACAAAGGGTTGACATAATGTTACGTGGATATCGATTTGATAAGATTATCAAAGTGGATACTCCTCCTCAAAGACCTTTCCGAGTGAATTATCCCAATAATCCAAAATAGTTTAAGAAGGATCTAAGAAAATATAAAAGGTGGGAAGATGCAAATGAAATTTCTAGGTCACATATTCTTGGGTCACTTAGTCTAAACCTTATGACAATATATTTTCATGTCCCCACAACAAAAGAGATTTTGGGTGATCTTGAGGCTAAATTTGGCAAGAAGTCGTCTACACACCTTCATAACTTGTGGAAGAAATTCACACAGGTGGGACAACAAGAGAAACCTAGTGAGTCATTATTTTTTGAAACTTGCACTATTTATATCAAACCTTTTAGTTGGTGGGCTGATTCTGGTGCAATTGTTCATGTATCGTATGAGTTGTAGGGATTCAAGGAGCTAAGAAAGATTGAAGAAGGAGCAAGCTTTATTCATATGGGGAATGACGATAAGGCCATGGTAGAAGGCGTAGAAACTTATTAATTAGAGCTTGCTAATAACAAAATTTTTGAATTGAAAGATTGTCTCTATGCTCCGGTTGTGAGAAGAAGTTTACTATCTGTATCTTGCCTTGAAAAACTTGGATTTGCATTTTACTTTGGAAGTGGAAAATTTCTTATGTTTTAAGATGATAAAGTTATTTTAAAAGGTTTTCGAAATTCAGATTTATATCAACTACAACTTGGTGGGAATATGGTGTTTAATGTCTTAGCTTCTTTAGCTATTCAAGGAAATGAATTATATTTGTGGCATTTACGGCTAGGACATATAACCAAGGATCGAATTAGAAGATCTGTTACACAAGGATTACTTAAAAGTTTTTTGGAGAATGAGTTTCCTACTTGTGAGTGTTGTATATGTGGTAAGATGACCAAATTACCCTTTCCATCCAAAGGCTCAAGGAGTTCTCATATTTTAGAGCTAATTCATTCTAATGTATGTGGACCTATGAGCGTAGATACTCGTAATGGTCATTCTTATTTTATTACATTTATTGATGATTTCTCAAGGTATGGAAAAGTATATTTGCTTCATAGAAAAAGTGATGTCTTAGACTGTTTCAAATCTTTCAAATCAGAAGTAGAGAATGCCACTGGAAGCAAGATCAAGATATTACATACTGACCGAGGTGGAGAATATTGTTCAGAGTTATTTTTTAATTTCTGTAAGTCAAATGGAATTGTTCACATGTTTAGTATGACTTACACTCCTGAGTAGAATGGTGTTGCTGAAAGACGAAATCGAACCTTGCTAGAGATGGTAAGGTCTATGATGGCACTTGCAAACTTGCCAACTTCATTTTGGGGTGAAGCGTTATTGACGGCTACTTATATCTTAAATAGAGTGCCTTCAAAGTCGGTTAACAAAACACCTTATGAGGTATGGTCAGGAAAAACACCGAGTCTTAACCATTTTAAAGTATGGGGTTGTGTTGCTCATGTATTAAATCTTGACCCCAAAGACAAATTAAAGGCCAAGATTCGGCGATGCTTATCTGTTGGATATTCTTAACATTCTAAGGGCTATCGATTATATGATCCCAAGGAGAAAGTAATCATTGAAAGTCGACATGTCAAATTTATTGAGAATAGATTTGACTGTGATGAAGATTTGGGTACAAAGTCTAACTTGGAAGAAGTTGTGAAAATGTCTTCTTCTGACTCTCCTAATAACCTAAACATCTCTTCTCAAAAAGATGTTCGAAGAGGGACTAGAGAAAGGAAACCTAGTCAACTTCTCTCATCCACATATTTTTACACATATGCTGGAGAAACCTATGAGAGAATTCCATTGAATGAGGATGTCATTGATCCTAGTACTTATACAAAATCACTTCTTGATATCGATTTTGACAAGTGGAAGTTGGCAATGGAAGAAGAGATGACCTTTATACATAAAAATGCAGTTTGGACACTTGTTGATCCCCCTCCATCTGTTAAAACCATTAAATGCAAATGGATTTTTACAAGAAAGAGAAATGCCAAAGAAAACATTGAGAGATTCAAAGCCCGTCTTGTTGCCAAGGGTTTTACTCAGCAATACAACATTGATTATGATGAGACATTTTCTCTTGTTACAAGAATTCAGTCTATACGGTCTATATTGGCATTAGTTGCATATTAAGATTATGAGTTGTTCCAAATGGATGTGAAAACCGCTTTCTTAAATGGAGAGTTGGAGGAAGAGATATATATGGAACAACCTTGTGGATTTGTTGAAGATGGACCTGAATCAAAGGTATGTAAATTGGACAAATCCATCTACGGGTTAAAACAAGCCTCAAGGCAGTGGAACATAAAGTTCAATGTAACAATTGTAGCGTATGGTTTTACTCAAAATTCAAAAGATCATTGTGTTTATATTAAAACATTGGGAGCTCATATTGCCTTTCTTACATTATACATAGGTGATATTTTATTAGCTGAGAATGATGTTCAATTTCTCCAGGATATAAAGACATGGTTATTTTAGACATTTGATATGAAGGATCTTGGAGAAGTTTCTTATATCCTTGGCATTAAAATTCTACGGGATAAAGCTCTACAAAAATTGAGTTTATCTCAAAAGAAGTACATAGAAAATCTTCTAGATCGATTTCATATGTCCAATTGTATTAATGGTAAAGTTCCTTATGACAGTACCAAGAAAATTAGTCAAAATGATTGTCTTACTAGACTCAAAGATAAGTTGGACGATTCCAAATATCCATATACTTCAGTTGTAGGCAGTTTTATGTAAGCATTGATGTGTACTAGACCTGATCTTGCTTATGCTGTTGGGGTTCTTAGCCGGTTCCAAGCTAATCCAGGATTCACTCATTGGGAAGGGGTTAAGTGGGTGATGCGCTATCTCAAATGGATGAAGTCATATATTTTGACTTACCAGGCGAACAAGTTAGAATTAATTGGTTATTCCGATTCTAACTATCAGGGCTGTGTTGATACCCGTAAATCTACTTCAGGCTTTATCTTTATATTTGGTGGTGGTGTCATTTCATGGAAAAGCAAGAAGTAAGACTGTGTAGCGCAATCAACTATGGAGGCATAATATGTAGCTATGAATTTAGCTACGAGGGAGGTTGTCTATCTTCGCAAGTTCTTATGAAGTCTTCTAGTGGTAGACTGTGTGGAGCAACCAATTCCTCTATTTTGTGATAATAAGTCTGCTATTGCTATCACAAAGGATCCGAAGTGTCATTCTAAGGCTAAATATATTGAAGAAAAATGCCACTATATTCGAGACATATTGAGGAAGGGGGAAGTTGTTATTTTGAAAATATCTTCAAAGGACAACTTAGCTGATCCACCAACCAAGTGCCTACCTGTGACCAATTTCACTGTCCATGTTGGGAACATGGGGTTATTTTTTTTGTGATATATGAGACCAAGTGGGAGAACATTATTAATATTTTGTATGTAATGTGGTCTCATTCATGACGTTGTATTATATATTCCATGGAATAAAATGGTCATTTGTTGAATGTGTATTTGATTGTTTATGATTATATGAGTACTCATGTTATGCCTTGAGGTTCAACTTCCCATTAGGTATACACTTGTACGTGTATACGTGATGGTCTCAATAGGAGTGATGGTTGAATCTTTAAATTATCTAAGCCAATGGGACTGCGAGGCACAGTTTCTTTTACGGCTAATATTCATGCTAGTATAGAGCTTTACCCTGAGCTCCTCAGGTACTAAGTATGATATGGATGGTGGATTGCCTTGATGTCCAACTTTTTCTATTAGGTATATACTTGTATGTGTATGCGGAAGGGTCTCAATAGGATGTAGAGTTGACTTTTAAATTGTTCAGGCCTATGGAACTAATAAGGCACAGTTACCTTAGTGGCTAATACTCGAGCTGGTATAGAGCTTTACCCTGAGCTCCACAGGTTACGAGTATGCTATGAACGGAGACCGCTGAACTTAACATGTATTGATTTGGTTAATTCCACAGCCTTAGATTTCTAAGATATATGTTGTGTCGGTCCGGGTTAACTACACATGTATATTGAAGTATCTGAGGTAATGCCCTTAGTCATGGTTTGGTTTTATATATCATGATTTGAATTTTAATGGGTTTTTGAAAAATAAAAAGTTTTAAATGATTTTGAAACCAAGTAGGAGTTTGTTAGATTTTATATGGTTTCAAGTAAAAAATTTATGAAATAAAACACCATGACTTTATGGGTGTGGGGTCCACTTCTAGATACATGTTAGTGAAAGTTTGGTATAGGGAATAATGACCAGCATATCCCCCTATAGAGGTAAGGTTAAAGGGTTTATTGACTTAGAGAAACACCCCTTGGAATAAGAAGATGTATCCTTTTAATTAGAGGATATCTAATTAATTAGGGGATGTGTCTCTCTTTTAGGGGATGCATCTCTCTTTTAGGGGATGTATCCCTTTATGATAGTCATTATTGAGATACCCTTTGAGAACCTATAAATACCTCCATGGTCTTACAAGTGAGACATGCTAAGCACACCCAGTCTGGCTGAAAGGGAGCAAGTTTATCACTTGTTGAAAATTGTTTCGAAGAGATCTTGTGCTAAAGGTATTCGTATGTTTGTGAACTTCAAGTAGGTGATCCCAGTATCGTATTCTTCTATTCTCAAATACTATAAGATGAAAGGTACACATATTATATTCCTTATTTCAATTCATAATGTATGTATTGGTTTACTGTTGTAATTAATATTTCTAGTTATTTTCATAATAAGTATTTTGATTTATTTGACATAAAGTCTAACATTCTGACCTACCAGGTTGAACAATAGTATTCCTGTTATCCTCTAGTCTAGCCAATGAATTACTCTGTGCATGCAGCTGGCTTAATTTTGTAGTCCATGGTTAACTCTTGTCTGCTTCCGATCGAGGAGACCGTGTAACTGTGTAAGTGAATTAATTTGTATGTAAACTCAGGGTGTATGTACGTATCAGTGTCTAACCTATATATATAACATTTAATTTGTTCTTTTGGTGGTTAGAAATAGATAAAAGACAGGAAGGAGAGCATATGAGTGAGGGAGAGTAATTAAGATCATTTGTTGGAAGAAATTAAGAGCAATTCGTAAGGCACAAACACGTTTCCTTGAGTGATCTTCTTTTAGATAAAATTATGTTGAAGAAGAGAAATTATTTAGTGCTTACTCTGCAAGAGCTCCGAAGAGCACACCTCCTATAACTACTTGGTTCCATCACTTCCATTCGTAAGACTAACTAGAAACTGAAACAAGGAAAATGTAGTTTACTTATTGGTTAATCTGATTTTTTTTTTTTTTTTCCTGCTTATGTAAACCTTTATTACCACCTCCACTTACTGCATAACAAGAAAGATGAAGTATTCCAGAATTGAACTTGTCAGCTAAACATGGCATTGCTTAATGGGTTCTGCTTTCGTGTCAAATCAACTTTGAACCATGTATTACTAAATTGATTAATAAAACACAACAAAATTTAATCACATCGTTCATAGTAATTAACACGCAAATCTGACAAAGAAACGGTACACTTTCCTGTCAATAAGTATCTTTCGTTTTCTCTAATTAGAATCTTTCCTTGCATAGGCAGGCAGACGCCCCATTAGTGATAAAACGGGATTCCGTTATTTCCGTCCATGAACATCTAGACATCGCACGGGCTTTCGACGAACCAAATTCCCAAAACTCCATTTCGTTACGCCAAAATCCAATACAACGAAAGTCTACGACGAGCTAGCCTAAGGAACCAACCCTTCTGTATATATATATATATAGGGACTTGATCAGGTGCGCTCAAGCCTTATATGAGCTTAAGTGCGCTCAAGGGCGTTGAGCCGTCCGATCAAGTCCCATTCTGATCTTATGGCTGCAATATAATTTAACAGAATTTTGTTCAATTTACAAAAAATGCCACCGATGACCGTCGTTCTCTTCCATCGGCGGACGACGAAAAAAGGCCGTCCCACATACACCGCCCGCTTAACGCTTATTTGTCAAATTTTTGCTGCAAAACCGCGGTCGGATGTTCAGGCCCGTCCGAAATTTTTCGCGACGACCAAGAAATGCGAGTCGGTGGATGCGAAGTGCGACTCCCAGCTTCGCCGATTTAGAGGAGCAAAATTAAAGGGGCGAAGGCGGACCGAATTCGAGCAAGGCGAGATGGAGGCGAAAAAATTTCAACGGCGAAAAAATTTCGGCGGGCTGAACATCCGATCTAGCGGTTTTGCAAAGCAAAAATTTGACAAATGTCGCAGGCGGGGCGGTGCACAGGGGACGGCCTTTTCCGTCGTCCGCCGATGGAAGAGAATGAGGGTCATCGGTGGCATTTTTTGTAAGTTGAACGAAATTTCGTTAAATTATATTGCAGCCATAAGATCAGAATGGGACTTGATCGGACGGCTCAACGCCCTTGAGCGCACTTAAGCTCATATAAGGCTTGAGCGCACCTGATCAAGTCCCTATATATATATATATATATATGCACGGCTGCAATGGCGCGGATGGATTGTTCTCATGGGGTAGCTTAGTTGTACTCTTGTTACCCACACTTGTGGTCCAATCTCGCCCTTCTGCTTCTCCCGAATCCCGATTCGGGTACGTATATAGACAGGTGGGATCTCGAATTAAGAACTTTCTTTTATGTGCTGCAGACTGCAGAGAGGTAGATCAGGCTTGGCAGATTTCGGTCGGGGTTGTGGGGAAGTAATGTCGTCACGAAGGAAAGGGGATTAATTCTTCCTTCTATAATGCTTGCTGAGAAGAAATTAATTAATTACCAGTAACCTCTACAGGAGCAGTCACCCCCGTGGAACGAATGGAAGCGGTTGTTGTCCCTTACTACGATCTCTCGATCGACCGCGAGGCTCACAAGCTTTACGAAATCATGGCATTCCTCGCAGATGCGTATGTTCTTCATTATACGCATCGGAGCCGTCGATGGGGTGTTCAGAAGACCGAAGGCAACAGCTAGCTTCTCGCTGTGGTAAGCGGAGCCTGCACTTTCCGAGTAAGGCCGGCCCAGGCTTCTTATCTTCCTCTTCAGCGACTCCAGTTTCTCGTGAACTTCGTCTGTTTGTGGGTTCCTTCTGTCGCCTGCGGTGAAAGAATACACCTTGTTCTTCACTTCGATCCAGCTCTGTCCGGGGGTTTTTCGTAGTCCCCTGTCTCTCATCGTTTGACGAATTTGCACGCCAAATTCCAGTTTTCCGGCACCGTCGTATATGTTTGCGAGCATTATATAAATTGCCGGATCGGTTGGATCGCATTCAAGCGCCCGTCTTGCTAGTTCTTCTCCGAGAGCTAGATTACGATGAATCTTGCAAGAGCTTAACAGGGTTTTGTATACCAGGGCATCCGGATGGAACGGCATGGTTTCTACTACACCTACGGCCTCATCCAACCTCCCGGCCCTGCCCAGGAGATCGACCAGGCACACGTAGTGATCGATTTGTGGCGTGATCCCGTATGTTTGTTCCATGGAATCGAAATACTCGAGACCCAGATCGGGTAACCCGCCATGGCTGCAAGCAAAGAGGACTAACAGGAATGTGATGCCGTCGGGTTCAGTTCCAGATAAACGCATGTCTTCGAAACTGGAGAGGGCACGGGAGAAGAACCCGTGTGAAGCCAACCCTGAAATCAATCCGTTCCATGTCACCTCCGTTGGGTCGGGGATTTCTGAGAAGGCTCTCTGGGCTTCCCTCACGCTCCCGCATTTGCCGTACATGTCCACGAGGCTGTTCAAAACAGAGGGACTGTTGATCAGACCAGATGTTAATGCGTAGCAGTGGAGCTGCCTGCCAGGTTCCATGGCACCCATGTTTGCTGCTGCGGACAAGAAGCTGGCGAGAACGAAGTCGTCCATCTTCACATCACGCTCCCGCATCTGCAGGAAGATGTTTAATGCCATTTCATGATGACCCATCTGATTCATTCCTGCAGCCAAGTTCGTATATGTGATCATATCTGTACGGCTCATCGTTTCCATCACATTTGATGCTTCGGCAACTCTTCCCAGTCTGGCATAGACATCCACGAGACAGTTCCCAACAGATATATCAGAGTCGACATTAGTCTTCACTACATATGCATGGAGCTTTCCAACCTGGTTCACGGCTTCTGTGGTTCTGCAAGACTTGAGGACGGAGGAGATCGTATATGAGTTGGGCCGAATTCCTGAAACCTGCATATCCACTAAAGCTTCAAAAGCTTCTTGAGCAAGTCCGTGTTGAGCATATCCAGCAATCAGGGACGTCCAGGAAATTACGTTTGGTGCAGCTATTCCTTCGAAGATCCTCAGGGGTTCCTCTAGTACTGTTGAAGAAATTTTCGCGTACAGATCCACAAGGGCGTTTCCAACTGAGACATCACGCTCTAATCCCAACCTGATCACCCGGGAATGAATCTGTTTACCCAATTTGACTGCCTGAACGGAAGAACAAGCATTAAGGATACTGGAAAATGCAAAAGAATTTGGGGAAACTCCGGCTTGCTCCATCCTGGAGAATGCACCCAGAGCTCCTTCGAAATCTGATGCCTGTGTATAACCAGAAATTAGAGCAGTCCACAACATTACATCAGTTTCTGGTGTGAGATTCAGTACTCGGACAGCATTCCCCATTCTCTTGTATTTTGAGTACATATCAACCAGGGCCGTTTTCAGGATTATGTTAAGCTTGACACCCCACAGAATTATATGAGCGTGAAGCAATTTCCCATAATGTAGACTGAGGAAACTTGCTGCCATTAAAAGTTTCACAAAGGTAAACTCATTCGGCGAAGTCCCTTCTTCGATCATACGGATATAGAGGCTCACGGCCGGAGTCCATTCCTGTGCCCTGCAGAAGCAAGATATCGCACTAGTCCAAGAAACCGTGTCACGGTCGCTAATTTCCTGGAATGAATTGAAAGCTTCGACCAGTTTATCGCAATTAGAGTAAAACTCTACCAGGGCACTCGCCAAAACTGGATTGAATCCAAACCCACGCTTTATGATCTGGGCATGAATACAAGCCCCTGCTTCGAATTCCCCGAGGGCGCAACACGAACGCAAGACACTGGAGAAAGTAAAGTCGTTGGGAACAACTCCAGAGGCTACCATCCGATAGAAAAACTCCATTGCCTCTTCGTCATTTCTTTCTCTTGCGTAAGCAGATATGATCCCGGTCCAAGAAACCACGTCTCGTTCAGGCAATTCATCGAACAGATTACGGGCTTCATCGGCTCCAAGGCATTTGGAGTAGAGCGACAGGAGATTGTTGTTGAGGAACAAGTTATCCGAAACACCCAATTTGATTACGGAGCTGTGAACAGAAATTCCCCCTTTCAGGGATTTTGAGTTGCAGTGAGAAAGGAACCGCAAGCAGAAATCTTCTGATACGCGACACTCCGCCGTTTCTGAATTCGCGGATTGAGAGCACCGACTCGGGCCCCATTCTGGATTTGTAACAAAACTCGGACTCGGCTTCGATCTTTTCCCTGGGAACTGGCGCTGAACAGAGGTGAAGGGGAGGTTTTTGAGGGAGGCGGAGAGTAGGGTGCTTGCTGCAACGGAAGGCGAGGCGCCTGGTGACCTGCCGAGCCTGAGACTCATGCTCCCTGTTCCATTGCTAAATGTTGTATGCGTTTCAATTACATTAAAAATTGAAATAATATAATAATATATTCACATTAAAAAATAATAAAATTTAAAATTGGTATTAATTATTCAGCATTACCAGGGATGATGGGTCACTCTAATTATGTATCTTTAAAATAACAAAAAGGAAGTGGCTATTTCCTTGTATGCTTATGTACGAAGTAATCCAAATGGAAATATGAATATATTAAGATAAATCAGTGTTAAAATATGTTATTAAGGCAAAATCGTTGAATCTAACTCAGATGAGACAAAAATTAAAACCTTCCATCATGCGTCCAACATCCGTCGCAACTGATCGGACACCCACTGCGGGGCTGCTACAAGCAATTCCACAATCTTGAACCTCATCACACGCAAATGTTCACAAACCAATGGGGATGAAATACCAGAAGAAAAGAGTTTTCCTATTTCTTCCCACCTCGAAAACTGCGAGTTGATGAGCTCTTGGAACTCTTAGTGGTACCATCCTCATTGCTTTTCTTCTTCATGGAGCCGCTTAGGGCGGCCTTTGCCCTCATCCACTCTCTCTCTGAAGCAGCATTCCTCATGAAAGAACACACTTCTCCTATGGCGACTACATCCTTGCCCTTTTTTTCTTCTACTCCATTTGCTTTTGTTTCCTTGGGAGGATCACCATCCCCCTCATTGTGAAGGTCATCCTTGGAGATGACTTGCTTGGCTCCAACACCAGGTTTTTCCTGTCCCTTCCCGGAGCTCTCTGCTTTCGATCCCGAGCTAGTGAAAACCTTCTTTCCCAGGACCTCCATCTTTCCCTCTTCCAATTTTTTTGCAACCCCTACATCAGACACCGTTTGTTGGTGCTTCTTCGTCCTAGGCTTATTTTTCTCAGAAGATATGATGGATGATTTTTGTTTAACCGAAGGCAAAATATCTGAGATACTGAACAAAGTATTGCTCGTCTGCCCAACCATATCCCTCCATGAGGATTTTTGCATCCAGGTCCGAGTGGTTGATGGTTGTTCTGCCTCTGATTTTGATTGGGTGCCTGACTGGGCTTCATGGTGGGCCATTGGTTCGTGGGGATTAACATCAGAAAGACTGAACGAATGTTTGCTTGGTTCACCAACAAGTTCTTTCCATGAAGACTTTTGTGAGTCCGTAAGGCTTTGAATTGGCTCGCCAATGTTTGATGTTGACTGGATGTCTACGGCACAAATAGCAGTGTTCCCTAACACTGCCTTGTCATCGCCTTTTGTAGATGCAAGCTCGTGTTCTATGTTCTTTTTCACTTTCATGTCCGTGTCAATGCCTGTGAACTCATTTTCAGTTGATTGAACAACCATGTGTCTACGAGCTTTTTTCTTTGGTCTTGGGTTTGATATATCATGCATTTCTTGATGGTCAGACCGCCTGCTGCTAGTCCTTTCATTAGCCTGTTCACATTCCTGAGGATTGAATTCATTAAGACAAGATAAAATCAGATTATGGATCTCACACAACCACATGAAAGAAACAGTATATCACAGAAATCAATGAGCCTTCTTAGAGCTACTTAAATGGCAAAAAAAATCAGATTAGTGCATAAAATAACAATCAACATTCCAATATTAAAGAACTGGTTACTTCCTAGTCCTCGCCCAGTTTTGGTCCCGCTGACATAGCCAGACAGGCTTCCCTGTCCCCCTTACTGTAAGACTGACCAACCAATTTTTTGGCAATTCTGAGTACAGGCTCAAGCCACATCCAGTCATTTCAACAAATTGGTTTTTATCAAATTGATTCAAGTCGATCAAGTGAGAAGAATTC
>CM034080.1:17678323-17993323 GCA_019845555.1 Aristolochia fimbriata
ATGGATTAATGGGTTATATGAAAGTTATTGGGTACATAATTCATTAGAAATATGGTAAATAATTATTATTGCGTAAAATTTTAAGTAAAAAATAATAATAAATAAATAATATTATTGTAAAAAAAATATTATTAGTAAAAAATAATATTAAAAAAAAAAATAAAAAATAGTAAAAAAAATAATAATAATAAATAAAATAATAAAATTAATGTGTAATATTATTAAAAAATAATATTAATAAAATATTATTAATAGTAAAAATATTAAAATAGTAAAAAATAATATTAGTAAAAAATTAATAATATAAAAAGTAAAATTATTAATAAAATTATTAAATAGTATTATTATTAAAAGTAAAATGTGTTGGTTAAAAAATGTATTATTAAAAAAATTATTATTAAAGTAAAAATATATTATTAATAAAATAATATTATTAGTAAAATATTATATTAGTAAAAATATTAATATAAAAAGTAAAAAAAAGTAAAATTATTAGTAAAAAATATTATTAAAAAAATATTATTAGTAAAATATTATTATTGAGTAAAAGTGAAAGTAGTAAAGTATTGAGTAAAAAATAATATTATTGGTAAAAATGTATTATTAGTAAAAAATTATTATGATGAGTAAAAGTATTATTAGTAAAATATTAGTATTAAGTAGTAATATTATTAATGAAAAAATATATTATTAATAGTAAGTATTATTATTAAAAAATTATTGATAAAAAAAATTATTATTAGTAAAAAAAATATTAGTAAAAAGTAAAATTAAAAAAATTATTATTATTAGTAAAATTGAAATAAATATTAAAAAGTATTAAATTGGTAAATAATATTATTAGTAAAAAATATTATTAGTAAAAAAAATATTGAGTAAAATATTATTATTAGTAAAATATTGTAAAATGTAAAAAAAAATTATAAAAGTAAAGTATTGATGTAAAAAAATTATTATTAGTAAAAAGTATTAATTTAGTAAAAAGTATTATTAAAGTAAAAATATTGATAAGTAGTAACATTATATTAGTAAATATTATTATTAGTAAAAATATTATTATTAAGTAAAATATTAAGTAAAAATAAAATTATTAGTAAAAAAAATTAAAATTAAAAAAAAAATTAGTAAAAAATATTATTAAAAAAAATATTATTAAAAAATAATTAGTTAAAAGTAAATAAAAAATATTATTAGTAAAATATTATTATTAGTAAAGCCATTAGTAAAAATAGTAATATTAATAATATTAGTAAAAATATGTATTAACATTATTAATATTGAACAGTAATATTATTAGACGGATATTAAAAAATGGTATAATGTAAATAATAATATTAAACTTTAATATTAATAAACATGTATGTGATACATAGTAATGGATATTAATAATGATGAGTATTAATTAATATTATTAAGAAGACATATTATTATTATTAGCGGAGACAATATTAATGGGCAATAAAAGAATATTAGGGTAAATAATAATATGGGTAAAATTAATATTAACATATTAATATTAAAATAATATTAATGGGTATTAATATTAACATGGTAATAATAAAATAATAATAATGAACAAAAGTAATAATAAATAAAATAATATTAATGAACAATATGGAACTGAAATAAAATAATAATGGGTAAAAATAATATTAATGAACGTAAAATAATATTATTAAAATGTATAATATTTGAAATATAATGGGCAAATATAATGGGATATGTAATGGTAAAATAATATTAACACCTTAATCTTAATATCTCTTTCCTTATATCTCTCCTTCCTCTCTTAATCCTCTCTCTAGCCTTCCTCTCTCTATATTCCTCTCTCTCCTTCCTATCTCTCCTTCCTCTCTCCTTCCTCTCTCCTTCCTCTCTCTCCTATCTCTCTCTCTCCTTCCAATCTCTCCTTCCTCTCTCTCCTTCCTCTCTCTCCTTCCTCTCTCTATTCCTCTCTCCTCCCTCCTCTCTCTCCTTCCTCTCTCTCCTTCTCTCTTCCTCTTTCTGGTCTCGACAAAAAATTCTTCAAAGGTGGCCTTCGACAGATCTTCTTGATTCTAATTTTGTTTTCTTTTTATTTATCTGATATAAAAGGAACTAGAATCGTTACCAATTGCGTAACTTTTATTCTTTTTTTTTTTTTTTCAAATATAAAAGAAACCAGAATCCTATCTTTTTATTCTCAAGTAAATTCATGTACCTTTTATTTTATTTTATTTTTTTCAGATATAAAAGTAACCATAATCCTTACCTTTTACTCTGGAATTAATTTATTCTTTCTCTATTAGTAATGCGAAGCCAATTCAAATATATTTCTTTCTATATTTCAGGTATTAAAGGAAAAGAAGTCGCAACCATTGAGGTGCTTTTTATTATTTTAGATTTTGTATTAATTTTTTGTTCATTAGTTATTTATTTATTTAAGAAATTATATGTCTCATCACTGTTTTTTTCTTTTTATTTGATATGATTTTTGTAATTAACTAATTATTTTTCTATTTATTTCATAAGTACATTCATTATTTATTTATTAAGAAATTATATGTCTTATCTCAACTATTTTTATTTATATGTCTGATCAGTTAATTATTTTTCTATTTATTTTACATTCGTTATTTATTTGTTTAAGAAATTATTATAACATGTGATTATTCTTTATTAACTCCTAAAAGATAATATTAATAGATATATGTTAATAATAGATAAGCATACTAATAATAGGTTTTCTTTTTTATGGTGCATTTTTTTAATTATTTTTATTTCAACTTTTGAATTTTAATTGACATGTACGTGTATTTTATTGTTATTGTGTAAATAAGAAAAGGTTTTCTTTTAAATGTGAATTTTTTAAATTATCATTATTTCAAAATTTGAGCTAGGTCTTTATCTTAAACTAAGATAAGGTTTTCTTTTTATGTTGCATTTTTTAAATTAGTGTTATTTCAACTTTTGAATTCTAATTGTGTACGTGTATTTTATTGTAATTGAACATCGTTTGAAATGTGTTGGAGGGTATCAATTTACTCCAATTTGGGAGGCTAGCTAAAGATAGGAGAGATTAGAGATAATTGGGCAAAAATGATTCCAATTATTAAGTAGGCATAAGTGGATTCCAATTATTAAATTGTATTAATAGTTTTTAAAAGAAATTAGTTATTGCATATATCATGTTACCAAATTCATCGAATGAAGATTTGGTGTCTTTAAGTATAAATTACATGTAACATATTTATATGTAAGACACAACACTTTACAATGTTTATTTTTTGTGAGGAATGATCAGTATATAAAGAAGAAATAAAGAGAATATATTTCCAAGGTAAAAAAATACAAACACCTAAAGTTATAAAAATTACACTTAGTGATATGAATTGAACAAATTCATTTAATATATTGTACACACCAAAATGTGGTCGGCCCAAATACGGCGAGCCCAAACGCCCATTAGTCCATCAGTTGATTGTCATGGATCTGCTCCACCGATTTTCAAAGTCACCTCACGCAGCCCATCGTCGGACCCATTCGTCTCGTCGCGCCATTAGTACAGTCATCTCTCCAGTCAACAACAAGTTGCCGCGTCAGCACCACTCAGCTGCCAGTCATCTTTCAAACCACTTCAGCAGTTAAACAACCAAGCCTGGTCGCCAACTGTAGAAGCTGAGAAAACCACCGACGATCCTCATTTTATGGATCCAACAAAGGAGAGCCCAAGTCCTCTTCCCATCTCAACAGAAGTAGCAGAAAGGGGATCGTGATCCCCAATCCAAGAATCGACCCCCAACAAATGGACAGAAACGACTATAAATAGAGAGAAACATTTTGTCGAAGAGGTTCAGAAATTCTTTTGTCGAGAAGTACTCTTGTGCATAGAAGCTCTCTCAAGCCGAAGGAGTTCAAGCAATTTGCAGTTCGTCGAAGTTCACCAGTTCAAATCGGAGCAACTCTACACGTTCACTGGCAACTAGGGGTGGATTTGAGCCGAGCCAAGCCCGAACGTATGCATGTTCGAGCTCGGCTCGGTATGGAAAAGGTGAACTTGAGCTCGGGCTCGAGTTCGGCCACGAGCTTGTAGCAGAGCGCGAGCTCGAGCTCGTTCAATTTTGTCGAACTCGAGCTCGAGTTCGAATGGTTCGTAAAAAGAAAACCCACTAAAGAAGCTATGTGCCTGAACAAAAAAAAAAAAAAAAGATGAAGGGTAAAGACGAAAGATGAAGAAGAACAGAAATAAAAACAATCTTTTCAAAAATAATAAAATATTAAATAAAACTGAGACTTTTCAAAAACTATTTACGTCAAATGATGTAAGTCATAAATGCCAGACTTTTTATATATTAAAATATTAAATAAAAAATATTAAATTAAATATACGAGCTGATTTACGAGCGATTTACGAGTCAACGAGCCGAATTCTTGAGAAATCGAATTCGGCTCGAAAAGCTTAACGAGTTGGCTCGGCTCAAAGCCACCCCTACTGGCAACATCAACAAGTCGATACATGCGAAACACAAATACTTCTGTCCGATCGACAAAGCCATCATCGT
Source organism: Aristolochia fimbriata (assembly GCA_019845555.1). Classification (NCBI taxonomy): domain Eukaryota; kingdom Viridiplantae; phylum Streptophyta; class Magnoliopsida; order Piperales; family Aristolochiaceae; genus Aristolochia; species Aristolochia fimbriata. The sequence goes on from CM034080.1 coordinate 17,682,865, forward strand.
TAGTGCACACTCGCTCAGAAACTCGAATTTCGACGTCAACTCGCCTGAAGCCGAAACTTCATCTAAGGAAGGCTAGAAAATTGTACTCGCATTCCTGACATTCAAATACAAAATATAACACAAATTTTCTATCATAAATCGATTTACTCTCTAGGTCGTGCCTCTTCACGGACCGACGGATTTTTAGTGAAACAGATTTGGCACGCCCGGTGGGATGTTTCCTACCTCTCATCTCCTTCTCCGTTCAAACAAAAAAAATCTCAGCCATGGCTAGTAACGCCAACAACGACAACAACAACAACAACAACAACAAGGGCAAGCAAATTGCCAACTTGAGCTCTGCCTATCCACGCCCTGCCGTGAACGCAAGCTCGACTGCAGGAGCTCGTGGACCAGCGGCCGTTTCTCTGGCCAACATCCGCGCTCTGATGTCTCCACCACCGGCCACTTGCCCAATGACGAGGGCCTTGGCCAGAAGCTTGTCCACTGGACAAGGCTCCTTTCATGTGAGACGCGTGTCGCCCGAGCACCATCTTCCTACCACAGGCTACCACGGCCTCCGCTAAGCCAATCGTGGCCTTAGCCAGACTTATTCCAGCCGCGACCAAGCCGACATACTTGGTTGTCATTGCCTTTCCTCCTCCTCGCACCCCGACGGTTAGTCCGGCCCAGTCGCCGCCATCCCAAAGAAGCTTCATTGTCCCTGCCATGAACAACGTGGGGGCATGACTTTCTCCTCCACGACGAGAATGAATTTATCACCGACTTCCACCGTACAGAGAACGACGGCCAAAGATAAGTCACCGATCGTGACTATCTCTCACGATCTCTTAGCCGCGCTCACTGCAGTAGTCGATTCACCACCCATCCACTCTCCTCGCCGACAGACACCGGCGACTTCCCCTGCTGCTCCATCACCCATCCGCTCTCCTTGCCGAAAGACACCGACGACATCCCCCGCAGCTCTATCACCCATTCCGCCTTGCTGAATCTCATCGGTGGCTGCTTCCGCAAGCTAGTCACCCACCAAAGCCACCTTCCATGCTCAACCGACAACGGTCAGCTCTCCTGACCAATCACCCACAACAACCTCTCCACACCCAAGAACACCGACGACCATCTCCCCAATGTGGTCGCTGGCAACAAACTCACCACTTCGATCCGCGTCAGGAACAACTCTGTTGACGCCGACCGTCAGAATGGCCGCAATGACGACATCGACCAAAACAATAGAAGAGCAGCTTTTGCAAGCTGAACTTAAAGAACAGAGCGAACAGCTGCGCATAAAAGATGCGCAACTCGCATCTCGTGATCTCCAGATCGCAAGGATCATGGAACGACTTGAGATGGGCACAACCACAAACAACACTAGTGGTCTTTCTCAGGAAGTTGACCGGAATCGGGCGACTACTAGCGGTTCAGCTGATCCTTCGCGAGAGGACCCTGCCTCTGACGATGAGATGCAGCCCATCGCACCAATGACCATCCACAGAGGTTGAGCTGAAACAGAGCCGACTGCTCTTACATTAGATGCAGTCACTGAACTGATTAGCCGCGCTGTACGGAACAATTCAGGTGACAGTAAGTGTGTTGCTTACCGGAGACCCTATACTCAGAGGATTCAGAACATCTCGATGCTGCTCGGTTACCATCCTCCAAAATTCCGGCAGTTCAATGGCGATAGGCACCCCAAACAGCACGTCGCCCATTTTATCGAAACATGCAACAACGCCGACACAAACGACGATTGGCTGGTTAAGCAGTTTGGTCGGTCGTTGAATGGAAATGCCTTCGACTGGTACATCGAGTTGCCCCAAGAGTCAAATGACAGCTGGGAGCAACTGGGCAAAAATTCCTCAGTTGATTTTATCGCACTCGGCGCACCATCACTCTGGTCGAAATCGCCAATCTGAAATAGAAGAAGGGCGGTCGTCGATTATATTAACCGGTGGAGGAATCTGAGCCTCAATTGTAAAGAGAGCTCTAATTTATCCCTCGAAGTAGAAATTGAAATGTGTGCTCGAGGGATGCAGTGGGAGCTCCTGCGCTACATCCAGAGTCGGAGGCCAACAGACTTTCAAGAACTCGTGACGAAGGCCCACGACATGGAGAACCTCATGGAGGAGCGAGGGGATGAAGCTTCGTCATCTCCTGACCCTCGTAAGAAAGGAAAGGCCATTGCGACCGCAGCCAAAGACGCGTAGGAGAAAAAAAAAGCATCATTCGCGATGAACGCTCTCGAACTAATCAAGGTCGAAAGCAAGGTCAAAACAAACTATGCTCCACGGCAGCCAGCCGGGGGCATTTATCAGAGGCCCTCACTGGAGGAAAGGCAGGCCAAAATATATCCGTTCGCCGATGCGGATGTTCCCGTCATGCTTGAGCAGGTGCTCGACAACCATTTGCTCAAGTTGCCAGAAGTCAAAAGACCCGACGACTTGTCCAGAAGCAAGGAACCAAATTTCTGCAAATACCTCCGCTTGGTCAGAGATCCGATCGAGAAATGTTTCGTCCTGAAGGACAAGATCATGGAGCTTGCGGCTCATGGCCGCATCAAAATCGGAGCCAAAAACACGGCGTCCTCACATGTCATCTCCATCCAGGCTGAGTCAAACCGACGAGCTCGGCCAAGCAAACATCATGTCGTAAGGAAGGAATACCGTCCAAAATTCGGTCCCTCCAACCGACTGCACAACTACAAATGACCACCGGCTAAGGTCGTACCAAAATTGGCACCCCGAGAAGCAACTGCAGCCGACGCAGAGGGGTGGATTCTGGTCACCAGGCGAAAGAAACCTGTTCGAGAAATTGAACCATCGCTGACGACCGTCAAAACAAAGGCGAAGCGGTTGAACAAAAGAGCCGCGAAGCGCCAAAAGAAAGCTCCCAGGACCCACGTTCAAGGAGCAGGCAAAAAGAAAAGAAGACCCATCACACTGGCGGAGTTCTTCCCAAAAGAATTCTTCGCGCCGCCAGTAATGGTGACGACTTGCTCAACAGCCCCGCCCGAGCAGACCACTTCAAAAGATAAAAGCAAACGATCAGTCGTCGAGTGCGACGACCTCAAGACATCACTGAAACAAATCTCGCCATTTAACGAGATCGACGACGACCTCGACTTGGCCATCCGGTCAAGACAAGCTCTTATTCGAGTCCTCGACAAACCAGAGGAGCTCCAGGCCGAAGTCGAGTAGTTATTTATGAGGAAGCACGGCTTGCCAAAGGTCGGTGATGCGATCCTAGCTAATCACTAGCAAGAGGACTAATCAATGTAATATAGACTTATGCAAGTCTGAATATCGTCCCACAAGGACCAAGCCAGTAGTTAATTGCTGCTCAGTTATAATTCAAAGTTTGAGTATCCTGAATAAAACATTTTATCAAAAACAAAAAATTAAGCCAAACAAGTTTTTGAAAACTGTTGAGAAAAAACATTTGAGGAATTTCAATGAGGAGAGAAGACGTTGGGAATCCAATTCCCTCCCTAGACACTTCTGAGATTGAATAGAAATTATGTTTTGGAAATCAATTTCTGACGAGCTTATAAAACCATGGCTACAATCCGCATCGCCATCACCTTTTTCTATCTCCTAGAGTAAACTAGCCAGCATAATCGACTCTACTTGATAGCATAAACATGACGCGCTGATGTCATGGACAAATCAATTTAATCCAACAGGGTATTACTTTAAGGTCGAGGATTAACCCAAAGATCAGTTAATTTGCCTAGAGTATGAACTCAGAAAGACTTGTAAAACCCTATCAACATATCTTACCTTAAGTCTAGCTTCACCTTATAACCAGTACATTGCAGGACAACAAATATGAATCAAGAATTAAACAACTTTGGAAAACTCATTCATGCACCAAATTGAAACCAAATAAAATATAATGTATCAATCTCATTCCATGCCTAGGGAGTCATGGACTCCCAACTATAAACGACTACTCCATACTGGAAATAAAAACACACATCAAGGTTATGATAACAGCCATGAAAGAAGAAAAATAACTAAGTACAGAAACTCCCTTTGGAAGGTTGCTCTGGGTCACTCTTGCTCCTTGGCTTAATTCTCCACCTTTCTTCCTCAAAGTACCCAGAGGTCGTGTAAGACTCCTTCTGGACCTTCTCCTCTCTCTAAACTAAAGAATAAAACTGGAAATTGAACTAATAACTGAATCTAAACTAAAAACTGAATGATTTGCACTCTGCCTCGGCCCCTATTTATACTTGTTCTACTACCCAAACCTTGTAATTTGATCTCTGTCCAGGGGTATGAAGTATGCCTTCCTGAGCTTAGAATTGAATCAAAATTATATGAGAACCTTCCTTCCACAGTACTTGCCTTGTGTATGAAATTTGAGTCCATTCTGAGTTGGAAAACTCGAGATATGACGTTGAGAAGTTGGATTACTTCTGCTGCCAATTTCTGCATTGGGTCCACCACTTTGGGAGTATAAAATTCTAAAAAGCCGACTTGGATTGACCTGAATTTTCGAAATATGATCGTTAATCTCCTCAAGAATCTTCAGTCCAAATTTGGGTTCAATTGGGATTCGGGAACTCCAGATATGTTCTCCTTCAAACTCGGATTTATCTTCTCTTCTTGGTAGTAGTTTCCTTCTTTGTATTGAACTTCACTTCTTGATCATTCAAGACACTTAGAGCTCGATTAAATTTCCTTAGAATCTTCGTGGATACCTTCCTGTGAGAGGTGGGTAGTCCCTCCACCAGCCGATAAGGAAGCAGAAGAAGAACAGACGAACGAGACGGAAGAAGCATTCCCCATCTCGGCCAGAGAGGACTAAGTTGGAGATTGGCGAGAGACTATCTCAAACTTTCTTCGATACAACACACTCCCCGCTGACCTAAGAGAGCGAGTCCATATTCGCCGAACAGCTCCAAGGTATGTTTTTGTCAACAACGTACTTTACCAGAGGTCGTACAAAGGTCTCCTTCTCTGATGTTTTTCCAAAGAAGAGGGACAACAAGTTCTAAAAGAAACACACCAGGGAATCTGCGGCGCACACCAGGCCGGCCCGAAGCTCCACTTACAAGTCAAACGGTTGGGCTACTACTGGTCGTCGATGCTTCGAGACGCCACCGAACTGGCTCGAGCTTGCAAGCCATGCCAACTCCATGCTAACTACATACAACAGCCACCGGAGCCGCTTCACTCGACAGTCGCGTCCTGGCCGTTCGAAGCTTGGGGGATGGACATCATTGGTCCAATCACTCCTAAATCTGACTCCGACCGGCAATATATTTTGGCTGCCACCGACTACTTCTCTAAATGAGATGAAGTCGCTGCCTATCGAGAAGTCAAAGCTACCATCGTCGCCGACTTCATTCAAACTCAGATTATCTACCGATATGGAGTCCCTCGATACATAGTGACGGATAATGGTACACCGTTCAGAAACAAAGTCATGGATCGCTTCTGTGGAAAATTTCGCATACAACAACGGACATCTTCAGCCTACAACCGGCAGCCAACGGCCTTGTAAAAGCATTCAAAAAAATGCTCTGCAAGATCCTAAAGAAAACAATCGATAATCACAAACGGAGCTAGGAAGAAAAGCTCGACGAAGCCGTATGGGCGTACAAAACCTTATTTCGAACGCCGACCCAGTCGACTCCATATTCGATGGTCTATGGCACAGAAGTCGTTCTCCCACTCGAAGTACAACTCCCCTCTCTTCGCATTGCTATAAGGGAAGGACTCATGACGGAAGATTTTGCTTAGTTGCGACTCATAGAGTTAGAGTCACCCGACGAGCAACGACTCGAAGCATAACAACGGCTCGAATGCTACCAATCTCGAATGACCCGAGCCTTCAACAAGAAAGTGCGGCTCCAATCATTCCAGAAAGGTGATTTGGTACTTGCAATAAGATGACCGATGCTCTTTACGAGCAAAATCGGGGCCAAGTTTGCGCCAAAATGGGAAGGTCCCTACGTGGTTTAAGAAGCCTATACCAACGACGCATACAAGCTTGTAGCGCCGGATGGTTTGAAGCTGCCAATAACGAATGGTAAATTTCTCAAATGCTTTTATGCATGAGGAGGGCATAAAAAAAAAAAAAAAAAAAAAAAGAGAAAAGTCGAATAAAGAAACAATGGTTTCTCATTGCAATAAAGTGGGAACAATGCAAGCCTCACAAAAAAAAAAAAAAGAAGAGAGGCAACAAGTCGTTAAAAAAATTACAAGAAAACGACATCAAAGGTACAGAAGTTCAAAGTCGGCCACCCATTGTTGCAGCCGAACTACTTCAGCACGAACCTCAGACAATTCCGTCATCTCTGCTTCACTATGGATTGGGCATGAGCGAATAGAAGCAAGCTGATTCTGGAGAGTCGCGGCTTCCTCCTCACTGGCGTCAATCCCCTTCTAGACGGTTGCAAGCTTGACGTCTATGGAGTCAAGTTGAGCTGATATAAGTGCCAGACGGTCATGAAGAGCCTTCTGTTCGGCCTCAGCAACTTCGCGCTCAACCCGGTGTTTATCCAAGTCTTCCTTTAAGTCGCCACGCCGACGACTCACACACTGAACAGAGCAGTCAAGTTCGGCTTATGTAGCAAACCGTTCAGCCAGGCTATGCTTCCCTGCCAATGAGTTGTGCAATCGATGAAAGTGATCCACCTCCGAGGCGAAATCCTCAACCCATTGCTCCAAAATTGAGGTGTTAATGCCAAATCCTCTCAGATGGTCGAGAATGACACGAGTATCTGCCATGAGCTCCGGCGAACACGGGTCGTCGGCCGATAGCAAATTCGACTCAAAGAATCCTGTCCTTCGTTGACCAATACGATCTTCACTCGTGAGGGGGAGCTGTCGATTTCACTGTGGGATATGCATCGGCTCTGCAGATTACCCATCTCGGGAAGTATTTACGATGAGGCAATTCTGAGGGTTAAGGACTTCACCCTTAGCCATTCTGTGCCGCTACTAGGACAACGTTGCTGCAACTTTGATAGGAAAACACAGAAGCATGAACCACAGCGGTGAGGTCCGCTGCAGCCAACTGCTCAGGACAAGTCTAAAAAACGGTATCCGCCCATTCAAAATATAAAGGCACGGGGAAGGGGTCAGAGCATATCTCCGGTTGACGATCCCAAGAGCCAAATCGATCATTATCAATGGAAAGAGTCCGCTCCTTGTAAGTAGCTAACTGGTCGTGCATCGGACTGAGCAAAATGCTTCCCACAACGTGATGCGGAGAGGTCAAGGCTTCATTGACTCCCGGGAGATGAAAAATCTGATCATCCTCTTCGAAAACAGGGCGACTCCACAAATCGTGAACAACTTTGACTATGGGCGCAGATATGTCACAACCACCGTATGTCGATAGACCAGTTAGAGTCAATAACAGTGGCCTCTATTGTTCTTCAAAATCCTGGATTCGCAGGCAATGACTACGGGCACCGTTCAAGACAGTCCGGATGGTCGAAACATTCAGACCGAGGAAGGAGAAGGAACTCGATGTAGTAAACATCTGCAACAGAGCAAACATTCGTGGTCAGGTATGCAAGTAAGGAAAAAAGAGCAAGCGACGAAAAAAAAAAATCTGTCGCTGATAAAAAAAAATGAATGGAGAAACAAGAAAAAAATGAGAGAGGGCAATCATTGACGAAGTACATAGGCTCTCTTGATAGTTCGGCTAGCAAACCAAACTCAAAGAAGCAACTCTCAGTCGCACAATCATGCCGCACCACTGCCCGCAGACGAACGGCAGATTGTGCACCAATTGGTTGCGAAACAAGGCTTCCCGCGGGATGACCAGCAACTTAACAAAGGAGATCGACTTCGAAACAATACCGCCTGCAATGACGACCGAGCTGGACGTAACCCAAACAAAATTACTGAGCCCAACACCCAGTCGAGCGCAGTTCAAAAGCTTCACGCCCGGTGACCAAAACAAAATCACTGCGCCCCGCGACCGAGCCAAGCGCAGTTAAAAAACATCGCGCCCGGCGATCGAGCCGGACGTAACAAAAAAAAACCATTGCGCCCAGCAACCGAACCGAGCACATGTCAAAAGCTCCGCACGACAAAGACAAAATTACAGCACTTGGCGACCGAGCCAAGCGCTGCACGAAAGTTTCGCACCCGACGACCGAGCCAGACGGGACCGAAGAAAAATTACAGCACTCGGCAACCGACCCGAGTGCAGTTCAGAACTCCAGGTTCAATTATGGGACTACCAGCCCATATAGAGTCAAGGCACAACATAACAATCTCCACCTTGACTTGAATTTCCTCCATAATTTGAACATAGGATAATTATCTTCCTTCTCCATTGCCAAATGCCCTCTTGGGCATACCTCAACCATCAAAATATCCCGCATAATCAAAATCAACATACCCAACAAGTATAAAATCATTTTTCCCCACTTAACTGCTTGCCAATGTTCTCTTCCCGGATTAGACATAAACCTGCTAACCACACTAACAGCATGAGAAATATCAGGACGAGTGCATACCATAGCATACATAAGGCAACCAACTGCACTGGTATAAGGAACATGCAACATGTAACCTTTCTCCTTTTCATTCTGAGGTGATAACCCTGAAGAGAGTCAAAAATGGGATGCTAATGGAGTGCTAACTGGTTTAGCATTTTTCATGCTAAATTTTTCTAAGACCTTCTCAATGTATTTCTTCTGTGAAAGATACAACCTCCCACCTTTTCGGTCTCTCTCGATCTCCATGCCCAAAATACGTTTTGCAGCCCCTAAATCTTTCATCTCAAATTTACCTCTCAATTGTGTTTTTAATTGATTAATTTGTTCCATCTCCTTTGCTGCTATCAACATATCATCAACATATAGCAACAAATATACGAAAGAACCATCATCAAGTTTTTTAAAATAGACACAATTATCATACTTGCTTAAAAAATATCCAACTTTTTCATAAACGAATCAAATCTCTTGTACCATTGTCTAGGAGACTGTTTCAGACCATAAAGAGATTTAGTAAGCAAACAAACATGGTCTTCTTTATTCTCAACAACAAATCTTTCAGGCTGATGCATATAGATTTGTTCTTCTAATTCACCACGTAAAAAGGCTGTTTTCACCTCAAGTTGCTCTAACTCTAGATCATGCATAGCTACAAAAGCTAACAAGACATGAATAGATGAATGTTTCACAACAGGAGAAAACACATCATTAAAATCAACACCAGGTACATGACTGTAGCCTTTAACTACTGAGCGTGCCTTATAGCGTGCATCTTCAACTCCTAGAATGCCTTCTTTCCTTTTAAACACCCATTTATAGCCCACAATTTTCTTTCCCTTTGGTGGTTTGACCAGCTTCCAAGTCTGATTCTTGTGTAGAGATTCGACCTCTTCATTCATTGCTACTAACCACCTTTCTGAATTGTCACTCTGAATGGCTTCTTTGTAGGTAGAAGGCTCTGTCTCATCTATTGTCTCTGCTATAGAAAGAACATAAGCCACCAAATTAGCATCACTATATCTTTTTGGTTTCTGAATTTCTCTTCTTGGTTTGTCTCTGACAATGCTATAATTTTTAGTCTCCACTATAGGTTCTGAGGAACCTCCATCTTCTTCTTTAGTAGTATCTTGAGCCACTTCTTGAGAGCAAACCTGCCCTTTAGAAGCTTTTGAAGAGACTCCTACCTCACAAAATACCTTCTTAGAAGACTCTGGTTCTTCTCTTGTACAAAGAGAAATAGTAGATTCATTCTTTACATTAAGTAAAGCAGACTCATCAAAAGTAACATCTCTGCTAATAAAGAACCTCTGTGACTTTGGATCAGAACACCACAATCTGTATCCTTTAACACCAATAGCATACCCAAGAAATATACATTTCTTTGCTCTAGGTTCTAATTTTCCTTCATTCACATGCATATAAGCAGTGCAACCAAAAACTTTCAAATCAGAATAATCAGGAGGAGTACCAGACCATACCTCTTCTGGAGTTTTGCACTCAATTGCTGTAGAGGGCGATCGATTCACCAAATAGCAAGCCATACTAGTGGCTTCGACCCAAAAATCCTTGCCCAAACCTGCATTTGACAACATGCATCGAGCTCTTTCCAAAAGAGTTCTATTCATTCTTTCTGCAACGCCATTCTGCTATGGTGTGTGACGAACTGTGTGATGTCTCACAATTTCTTTGTCCTTACAGAATTTGTTAAATTCTCCACTGCAAAACTCAAGACCATTGTCGATTCTCAACCTCTTTATCTGTCTTCCTTTCTGTTTCTTAATCATACACTTCCAATGCTTAAAATTAGTGAAAACATCACTCATTGATTTAAAAAAATAAACCCAAACATTTTTGGAAAAATCATCAATGAAAGTGAGTAAATACCTGGCACCACCTTTAGAAACGATTTGTGCTGGCCCCCAAAGGTCTGAGTAAATATAGTCTAGAGTACCTTTCATCCTATGAATTCCTGTGCTGAATGCAACCCTCTTCTGTTTGCAGAAAACACAATGTTCACAGAAATCTTTCTTGTACTCTGTCCGCATAAAAGACCTCTCTTACTCAATAGATTCAACCCCCTTTCGCTCATATGGCCCAATCTCATATGCCATAATTTTATGGTGTCACTTTCTATCATGGAAGAATAAGCCACAGCTGCAGAACCAATGACTGTAGAACCATCAAGCACATAAAGAGTTCCAATCTTCTTCCCTTTCATAACTGTAAGGGCACCTCTACTAATCTTCATAACTCCACCTTTAGCGGAGTACCTACACCCAATTGAGTCAAGGGTGCCTAGAGAAATAAGATTTCTCTTCAAATTTGGGACATATCGTACATCTGTTAGTGTTCTCACAACACCATCATGCATCTTCAGACGAACAGTTCCTTTCCCAACAGCTTTGCAAACCAAATAATTCGCCGTCATAACAACTCCACTATCAACAACATCATAAGTGGTAAACCATTCCCTATATGAAGACATATGATAGGAATAACCCGAATCAAGAATCCATTCATCACAACCTTTTGTTCTTTCTTCATCAACAACTGAGAGAACATTACCATCGGCCTCTACAATGCTGGCCTCTCCAGGATTTTGGTTTTGTCCATCTCCCTTCTGGTGTTTATGCTTCAATTTGTAACAATCGACTTTAATATGCCCCACCTTCTTGAAATAATTACAGATCAAATTCTTATGTTTTGATTTTGACCTCGATTTCTGCTTTTCACCTCCAGACTCTTTTTCTTTCGACCTCCCTCTAGTATATAGAGCATCTCCCTGGCTACTATTTGTTCTGGATGTGCCAACAAGTTGATTATCAATCATATCTTTACTCAACAGAGACGTTTTCACATCCTCAATAGAAATTGTATCTCTGCCATACAAAACAATTTCCTGAAAATGCTTATAGGATGGGGGTAATGAACATAATAGTAGCAGGGCCTAGTCCTCATCTTCTAATTTCACATCCATATGTGATAAATCGACTATAATAGAATTAAAGTCACTAAGGTGTTCCTTAATTGACGTACCTTCTGCCATACGAAGAGTATAGAGGCGTTCCTTCAATGTCAAACGGTTTGTGAGGGATTTTGACATATACAATGTCTCCAGTCTTAACCAGAGACCAGCAGCAGTCGTCTCTGTCAAAACCTCATGATAAGTGTCCAAAAGACACTTATTTAGGCATGAATTATTAATCACAAATTCCTAATTTGAGTTGATTATGAGTTTGAAAGTGACAAATATAACTCAAATACATGTTTTATGTCTCAGGTACCCGGCAAAAGAAGAAAATCTGGATTCCGAGGGAAAATGAAGGAAAAAGGAGCAAAAATAAGCCAAAAAGAGAATGGCGCTACACTGCTGTTTTTTTGCCCGACCAGCGCCAGCTTAAATGGACAAAAATTCAAACAATTCCTGGAAATTCCCAACGGCTACCGAACCGATAGAAGACAACCCCGAATCGCGAAATGGCGCTCTCGTGGGCGCCAACAAGCCACTCGGGTTTCCATACATGGAATTCTAGGTGCTAAAACGAGAAGTCGGCAAAAGACCAAGGAGTGGCGCGACCGCACCAGAACGACGGCTTAACGTGGCGCGACCGCGCCATGAAGACAGCTTCTATTCCGTTTCCAGAGACACACAAGAACGGCGCGACCGCGCCAAACAAATCCTCGGAAATTCAAATTAATGTGCAAAAATGTCCAGCGACCTAACGATCATGAAAGACAACGGTTGCGGAATGTAATTTGGCGCGACCGCGCCAGTGGAAGCGCCACTGCGCTACTGGAGGGCGCTGCCGCGCCAAAGGGAGCTAAAAGCAGAAAGTAAAGTTGCCATTCAGGGACCAAGAAATTGTCTAAGGACCGGCGCGACCGCACCAAATCTCAGCACTGATCGGCGTGACCGCGCCATGTGCAGAGGCGACTTAGACGGATATCGGGTTCAGTGGCGCGACCGCGCCAGAATCCGGCGCGACCGCGTCGACTCTGCTGCTCAGAATACGAAAATCTCGGGAACCTGCAATCAAATCCAATCCAAACTTGGGAGGAGGAGTCCCAGACATCTAAGGAAGGTGCCCACGAAGAGTTTAAGGTAAAATTACTTATGTCCAGATGCATTGAATAGTCCAAAAGAAGAAGTTGTTTCGAAACAGGAATCTGCTGCCAATGGAAAGAGATAAATTCGAACTTTATGAAGATCAGAGAAGGAGTTTCACAAGTCCAATTGATGCCAAGCTTGGAACGAAGCTTCCAGGTACTACAGAGGATCTTCCCACGAAATTTCAGGTCAATCCAAGCCAGGATTCTCGAGTTACACATCTTCAAAGTGGTGGACCGGTGCAGAAGTTGGCAGCAGAAATCAGACAACTTCCTTCCCTCATATCTCGAGTTTCCCAACTCAAAATGGATTCAAACTTCATGAGCATGGAAAGGACTTCAAAAGGAAGGTCCTGATATAATTTTACCCAATTCTGAGGTCGGAAAAGGGTACTTCATACCCCTGGACAGAGAGCAATTTACATGGCATGGGCAGCAGAACAAGTATATAAAGAGGTCCGAGGCAAAGAGCAAGGCATCCAGTTTTCAGTTCGAGTTCTTGTATTTTACTTTCAATTTTGTATTCAGTTCTTCTTTTTAGTTTAGTTGAGAGAGAGAGGAGAAGGTCCAGAGGGAGTTCACACGAACTCTGGTTACTTTGAGGAAGAGAGGCGGAGCTTCCAGCCAAGGAGCAAGAAGGGTTAAGGGAATTCTTCCTAAGGGGGTTTTCTTTACTTATTCTTTCTTAATTCATGGCTGTTGTACAAACCTCTTTGTGTGCTTTCAATTCTAGCATGGAGTAGTCGTTTTTAGTTGGGAGTCCATGACTCCCTAGGCATGCAATAAGATTGAGATTTATAATTCAACTGGTTTTCAGTTTGGTGCATGAATGAGTTTTCATTGTTGTAATTTCTTGATTCATTCTTGTTTTCTGGCTATGTACTGGTTATAAGGTGACACTGGGCTTAAGGTGAGACGTGCTGATAGGAATTACAGTCTTTTTGAGTTTATGCACTTGGTAGATCACTAATCCTTGGGTTAATCCTCGACCTTAAAGTAATACCCTGTTGGATTAGTTGATCTGTCTATGACTTATGAGCTTCATGTTTATGCTATCTAATAGAGTAGATTATGCGGGTTAGTTTACTCTAGGAGATGGAGAAAGGTGATGCCGATGCGGATTGTAGCCATGGTTTATTAAGCTTGTCAAAAACTGATTTCCAAACTCTTTTCATATTCAATCTCAGAAAGTGCCTAGGGAGGGAATTGGATTCCCAACGTCTTCTCTCATCATTAAATCCCATCAAAAGTCTTTCCTAACTGTATCAAGTGCTGGTTTAGTTTAGAATTTTGTTTCAAAATCAGATTTCTCAAACTTTAGATTTTTATTCACAAAGCAATTAACTGTTGGCTTGGTCCTTGTGGGACGATATTCGGACTTGCATAAAGTCTATATTACTTTGATTAGTCCTCTTGCTAGTGATTAGCTAGAATCGCATCACCTCCTTTAAAACTGTATCTGTCAAACATACCTGGATCGCAGTTAGAGCCTTCTCATCCAATTGCTCCCAATCTGCCTCACTCATATCTGTCGGCTTCTTCTCCTTCCCTTTTAATGCCGGTTTAGGTCGTTCTGGGTCAGAACTGCAAGCATTCGAACTCTCCATAACCCGAAACTCATATTTCCGTTGAACTTGTCGATATTGAACTTTGTGATCGTCATCTCCGCACCAAAAACAAAACTTTTCCAGATATGTAACTTCACAACCTTGCTCTAATACCAATTTGTAACGAAAAACGTGGAATCACAGGAAAAATAAATCAGTGCGAATCAATAACAAATAAAATGAGACACAAAGAATTACGTGGTTCAGCTAGGGTAGCCTAATCCATGGGCAATAAGAGACAAGAGAGATTTCACTATGCCAGCCAAAAGGGATACAAACTGTAGAGCTCAGAGATAGCTCAGAAACGGCAAGGGTTTCAAAGATCAATCCCTAGGTCCTTAATACAGAGTCTTAAATGAGTAAATTCCCAAAACGCCCAACCCAAGTTAGACGGGTTCAATTATGGGCCTACCAGCCCATATAGATTCAAGGCACAACATAACAGAGTCTATTCACAGAAGGGCCAAAGAGGACAAAATACTGGTAGTCTTGCGGACAGGAGAGAAAGCCACGATCTTGCACTTGCAGTGCAATCAAGGGGAAGAAGAGCCAGATCAATTGAAGGAAACTCGCAAGAAGTCATAGACACACAGGGATGAGCAGGTCACAGTCACTCAGGGAATCCTTAAAACGCAGAGCATGCCCAGAAGAGGAAGACACAGTATTTAAAGAAGCTAACTAGATTCTCCCAAATTCGTGGGAAGTGGATTGGTATCTTCCCCTCTTAAAAGGGAGTCTACCACTCAAATTGGAATTCGATTTGGTGAGGCCAATCGTGGGCAAAGAAGGAGGCGCCAAATTAGTTTGAGTGGGACTCACGTTCTCTTACCTCAACTCAACTATTCTCAAAACTTGCGCTGAAGCAAATCGTCGACGGAGGAAAACAAAGTAAATTTCGACGAAGCAAGCCAGCCAAAGCATCCCAACTCGTCCCGATACGCCAATTGAAATCAAAGAAGAAAACTTGTCTCGCACAAGGCTTGGATAAGCCTAAGTATGACCTACCCAGCCTTGTTCGGGTGAGTATTTCTTCTCCGACATGATGATTAGACTTATTGAAGCCACTCCAACTGCTCCAACGAAGTAATCTCAACAATATCGAAGTATTTCGGTATTGTGAAGCTCATCAGGAACAATTCATTGCGCCAAGAGGTTGGTTGAATCGGCGCAAAACCCCTGCACTTCACTTCGGTTCGTGTTCCATCTCTTCAACGCGATGACCAGAAGCGACAAAGCTGCTTTACCGAAGATCGCGCAGCTTAACATGAAAGAAGAGGCACAGACTGAGTTAAAAGTCCATTGCGCTTCACCCAATCTACGTCAATTCTTCGACGCAGCACGAAGGGGTGTCGCCAAAACCGAGCTGGCCAAAATTCGTCGAAATTGGAGCTATTCTTCTCTAACGCGATGACCAGGTCGCCGAACTTCCACTCCTCTCTGGCGCGATAGCAAAACCAAAACCGGCTACATTCCGCCTATCGTTCTACTCCATCTACCTCCTTCTTTCAATCCAAAGTTTGACAAGAAGCAGGTGGTCTTTCCGCGAAATTCAATCAAGCCAAAAGCAAAGCCTCTGTGCTTCACTCCGGTTCACACTCCTGTTTCTTCGGCGCGACGATCAGAATCGACGTAGCACGAAGGAGTTCTCTTGTCTCACCGAGAAGTTGGTCAAACCAGAGTGATGCCTATTGTGCCCCACTTTGGTGCATTCTTCTTCTCCATCGCGACAACCAGAGTCGTCGAAACCTGCCGAAGTCATCAAAATTCGTCACAATTGCTAGGAGGATCGACCAATTGACTGGTTTTCTCTGAGGTACCAT
Source organism: Aristolochia fimbriata (assembly GCA_019845555.1). NCBI lineage: Eukaryota > Viridiplantae > Streptophyta > Magnoliopsida > Piperales > Aristolochiaceae > Aristolochia > Aristolochia fimbriata. The sequence goes on from CM034080.1 coordinate 17,698,866, forward strand.
TCGTCAAAGGAATTCTCACATCCCGCCGAGAGGTCGGGCAAACTGGAGTGTGACCTACTACGCTTCACTCTAGTGCGTGCCTTCCTCCTGATGTGATGGTCATATCACTGTGTCCACACTTCCCGCGGGCGTGCGAGTAATCCTTCCAAAGCCACATTTGGCTACAACATTCAAGTATACCGTAACCTCGCTCAGTTGACGTCAATTCAACATTGCTACTCAAACCTGAACAACATCTCTGCTCAGGTACTCATCGTCTCTGCATACCGTACATATACTACATATGTATGCATATACAAAAAAAATATATATCAAAAAAGCAAACAACCCTAAAACAACAAGGTGGCCAAAAAAAAATGAAAAAGAAAGAAAATGAAGAAAATATATATATATATATACACAAGATACAAGTATATAGAAAGAAATATATGTTGTCCTAAAAGAGTAAGAGGACAGAAAAAGATACGTACACAAAAAGATAAACGACCCTAAAAGAGTAAGACGGTCAAAACAAACAAAAAAAATGCGCCACGTGCGTGTATGTGTGTTGTGTGTGTTTTCACATTCGAGACTTGCTCATTTTCTCCGAATGAGTAATTCTCGAAGGGGGCAATCTGTACACACCAAAATGTGGTCAGCGCAGATACGGCGAGCCCAAACGCCCATCAGTCCATCGATCGATTGTCATGGATCTGCTCCACCAATTTTCAAAGTCACCTCACGCAGCCCATCGCCGGACCCATTCGTCTCGCCGCATCATCAGTACAGTCGTCTCTCTAGTCAGCAACAAGTTGCCGCATCAGCACCACTCAGCTGTCAGTCATCTTGCAAACCACTTCAGCAGTTAAATGACCAACCCTGGTTGCCAACTGTAGAAGTCGAGAAAACCACCGACGATCCTCATTCGATGGATCCAACAGAGGAGCACCCAAGTCCTCCCATCTCAACATAAGCAGCAGAAAAGGGATTGTGATCCTCATTCCAAGGATCGACCCCCAACAAATGGACATAAATGGCTACAAATAGCCAGAAACATTCTATGGAAGGGGGGGGGGTTCAGAAATTCTTTTGTCGAGAAGTACTCTTGCACACAGAAGCTCTCTCGAGCCGAAGGAGTTCAAGCAACTCGCAGTTCGTCGAAGTTCACTAGTTCAAATCGGAGCAGCTCTACACGTTCACGGGCAACGTCAACAAGTCGATACATGTGAAACACAAATACTTCCATCCGACAGACAAAGCCACCATCGTTCGTGCACACTCGCTCTGAAACTCGAATTTTGACGTCAACTTGCCAGAAGCCGAAACTTCATCAATTCACACGGAGATCGAATCAGAGGAAGGCTAGGAGTTTGTACTCGCATTCCTGACATTCAAACACAAATTGTAACGCAAATTTTCTGTCGCAAATCAATTTACTCTCTCGATCGCGCCTCTTCACGGACCGGTAGATTTTTGGTGAAACATATACCTTCAAAGTAATAAAGGGCAGATTTGTTAGCTACATAAACAGGTAGATTTGAAACATTTATATATTAGTTAAAACTTAGTCTCATCAATAAAATGTAAACACTATCATATATATTTAATAAAATTTTTTATTTATCTTTTTCATTTACATTTAGAAAAATATTTTTTCCTTATTATTGTCAAATATTTTAACTATCTTTATTATTTAATATTATATTTTTTTAAATTATTTTTTTTTTTTCCTTTAGGCTTGATTTTAATTATCAAGCATCAACATTAACAAATTTGATTGTAGTTATTAAATTTTTTTGTACACAATTAGTAAAAACTAAACCCTTTATTTTTGTTGTATATTTTTATAAATAATAATGAAAAGAATTAAATTGTTTCACCGAAAATCCGTCGGTCCGCGAAGAGGCGCGACCGAGAGAATATGTCGATTACTTTAGAATAATTTGTGTTTACAATGAAGTGTGAATGTCAGAAAATTGCGAGTACAATCTCCTATGCTTCCTCTGATTCGATCTCCGTGTGTTTTTGGTGAAGTTAGAGCTTTTGGCGAGTCGTCGTCGAGACTCGAGTTGCAGGAACGAGTGTGCACGATCTGGTGTGGCTTTGGTCGGTCGGACGGAGGTATTTGTGCTCCGCGTGTGTCGACTTGTGACGTTGTCGGCGATCATGTAGAGCTGCTCCGGTTGAACTGTTGAGTTGCGACGAACTGCAAGTTGCTTGACTTCTATGGTTCGAGAGAGCTTCTGTGCGTCGAGTTTCTTCTCGGTGAAGGGATTTTCAGACCTCCGTTTGAGAGAGAAAAGAACTTCTGTGCGTGAAGTATTTTCTCGACTAGAATGCTCTCAAACTTGATTTTTTCTCCACCTGATTTCCCCCCCCACCCCTTGTGATTGAGAATTCTTTGGCTATTTGTAGCCTGTCCTGTGAAGTTGTTGTGATTTCTTCCTTGGAAAGGGGATCGCGATCCCCTTTCTGCTGCCTCCTTTGAGATGGGAGGAAGACTAAAGAATTTCTCCTCCTCGATCTCACAAATGAGGATCGTGCTCCTCTTTCCTTGGTTTTTACCGTTGATGGCCAGACATGATCGTTGGTTGCTGAGTTGTGTAGCAACGTGACGAGGCATGCTGACTAAGGCTGACGCGGCGGCTTCCTGCTGACGGGGGCGCCGACTGTGCTGATGACGCGACGACACAACTGGACTTCGCGATGGGCTGCAGCGATGAACTTCGAAGATCGACAGGGCCTACCCACGATCGTTCTTTGATGGATCGGTGGGTTGATGGACTCATCGAATTTGGGTCGTGCACATTTTGGTGCATACATAAATTAAAATTATACTTTATTAAACATTTAATTTTTTAATTAGTTTTGAAATTTATAGATTTTTATATTTTAAATATATTAATTCAAAAATTAAACATAATTTTGATTTTTTTTCCTGAGGAGCCTATTAGTTGGGCTGGGTTGGGCCTATTAGTGTGGTTAAGTTAGGCTTGTCTATCATTGAGGCTAGGTAGAGCTGTTAGTAGGGTCGGGATGAGAATATCAATGCAGCTAGGTCGGGCCTATTAGTGGGGTCGGGTCAGACTTGTCAGTGTGGTCGGGTTAGACTTCTCAGTGGGGTCGGTTCAGACTTGTCAGTGTGGTCGGGTCAGACTTCTCAGTGGGGTCGAGTTGGGCCTATTAATGGGGCACGATTAAACCTGTTAGTGGGATTGAGTCGGACCTGTTAGAGGAGCCCAGTCAGATATGTTAGTGGGGTCGAGTCGGGCCTATCACTAGGACAGTTTGTCAGTGGGACTGGGCCGGGAATTGTAGGTTACATATTGGGTGGGTATTGAATATTGGGACAAGTTAATAGGATATTGGTAATTGGGACTTATTTGGGGTTGAAGATTATGGATAATAATGATTATTAAAATTTTCATCCAAACTAATGGAATCTCTATAAAAAGGATTATTTATAATATTATTTAGCAGAATTTTTTTGGTAAAATTTATATTAAACAGAATTATAATTTTTAATGTAATAGTACTGGATAAATTTTTGAGAATCTATATGTTTCACCGAAAATCCGCCGATCCACGAAGAGGCGTGGTCAAGAGAATAAATCTATTTACGATAGAAATTTGTGTTACAATTTTGTATTTGAAAGTCAGGAATGCGAGTACAATCCCATATTCTTCCTCTTATTCGATCTCTGTGTAAATTGGTGAAGTTTCCGCTTCTGGCGAGTTGACATTGAAATTTGAGTTTCAGAACGAGTGTGCACGAACGATGATGGTTTCGTCGGTCGGATGGAAGTATTTCTGTTTCGCGTGTATCGACTTGTTGACATTACCAGTGAACATGTAGAGCTGCTCCGGTTGAACTGGTGAATTTCGACGAACTGCGAGTTGCTTGAACTCCTTCGGCTCGAGAGAGCTTCTGTGTGTGAGATTACTTCTCGACAAAAAAATTTTGAACCCCTTCGACAGAGCATTTCTTGCTATTTGTAGCCGGTTCTGTCCAATTGTTGGGGGTCGATCCTTGGAATGGGGATTGTGATCCCCTTTTTGTTGCTTCTGTTGAGATGGGAGGAGGACTTGGGTACTCCTCCTTTTCCTCTGTTGATCCCTTCGAATGAGGATCATCGCTAGTTTTCTGGTTTCTTCAGTTGGCGACCAGACTTGGTTGGTTGAACGTTGAAGTGGCATGCAGCGTGATTGGCAGCTAAGTGGCGCTGATGCGGCAAATTGTTGCTGACTGGGATGTCGACAATACCAATGACGCGGCAAAACAAATGGACCCAGTGATGGGCTGTGAGTGACGACTTTGATAATCGGTGGAGCAAAGCCATGACAAGCTCATGACGGTTGACCGATGGACTGGTGGGCGTTTGGGCTCGCCGTATTTGGGTCAATCGCATTTTAGCGTCTACACTATATTTAATGAAATAATTGAAAAAGTAAAAATTAATATCAATTTTTTACATATAATGAAGAACATATATTCAAATGACCAATTATTCAAATGAAAAGTAAATCAAAACATATGGTTAGAATAACCTACAAATTTTATTAACAAAACAAATAAATTATTTTTAATACTTTATTATTTTATTATTATATCATTTGTGCTAATTTTAAAAGATACATTCTCATTTAAAAATTTAAGACATTCCTTATTAAATTTAATTTTACTTAATAAATTAAAAAGAAATCTAATTTTTGGAAATATTCATTTCAAAATAATAATTTTTAGAAATAATATTTAATAAAGTTATGTACTAATAAACTTGTACTTTTCATATAATAAGTTATACATTTTTATATTTTTTAATGTTTTATGCTTTTTTTTTTTTTTTTTAGATTATGTTGCATGGGCTTTTTGCTAGTATATATATTATAGGAATGGCGGTCCAAAAAAAAAAGAGGCTAAAAGGCTGATGTGGCTTCTCCTTTAGCATCCTTCCAATTTAATAAAATAAATTCCTTAAAATCAAGAAAAACTTCCTAGAAAAAAAAATAAGGGACAAGATGTTAACCTAACTTGGAGTTTGATAATCAAACGTTGATAACACTACAAAATCAAATATTGATAACACTACAAAATCAAATGTTGATAACACTGCAAAATAAAAGTTTAAAATAAAATTATATATATTATAGGAATGGGGAGCGATGGGTTGGTTTTTATTGGGTTTAAAAATTGTGTAAACCAGTTCATTAGTAAGTGAAGGGTATTTTGGTCCTCTCATCCATGATTCAATATTTTTGAATTAGGCATCCATGGTTCGATATTTAGAGATTACTCAAACCACGAGCCATAATTCTCCCAAATATTAAATTGTGGACTTGTGTTGGAAAAGTATCAAGTCATGACACAATGACGAAAATGCCCCACACTAAACCCTTGAACCGATTTATACAAAAAATAATGAACCAATAATATATTATGCAGAATGGAAAGTATATTATGCATAATATAATAGTATGTTATGTCAGCATTTTAAGGTTAAACACCTGCCAACCACGAAAATTATACCATTAATTAGTATGTTCTGCAGAACGACAAAATATGTTATATATAGCATAATAGGATGTTATAGACCATTATTTATTCCAACTTCATATAAGCAAACACCTTTCAACCGCAAAAAATTATAATATTAACTAGTATGTTATACAAAAGAGGAAAATATGTTATGTATAATATAATAGTATGTTGTAGACCATTAACTAATATGTTATTCTAGTTTCATATAGCCAAACACCCTTTAACCACAAAAAATTATACCACTAATTAGTATGTTATGCTAAACGAGAAAGTAGGTTATGTATAACATAATAGTATGTTATAAAATATTAACTAATATATTATGTCAGCTTGGTAGGACCAAATTGGTTCAGAGGTTAAGTGAGGGGCATTTTTGTCTTGCATCCATGACTCCATATTTTATTAACATTCATTCACGGTTCAATATTTAGGTAATAATTGTTTTATAAGTTGTAATTCTCCTGAATTTTTATAACTTACTTTAAATGGTTCGATTCAACTCAGGTTCTAACTTTGAGTATATATAGATGTTGTTTCGCGAGTCACCACGATGGGTAAGAGAGGCGATGGTCCTGGTGGAGCAACCTTACCTAGCTAGCATTTGGCATAGATCTTCCAATTCTAGAAGCTGCTATTTTTGTACATTTTTAAAATGTGTTTGGTGAACATCAGCTTCAAAATATTTGGCGCCTAAAGAAGAAGACCACATTTTGGGATAAGCTACAAAATGAAGCATCTCCTCATATAAGTTTCCTTCTTTTGAAAAAAATTATATTGTTATCACTATATCCTTGTAATATTAAATTTTTATACATATAACTTACTTTAACTGGTTATTAAAGTAAAAATACTCAATTTTAAGCAGGTGATTCATCATATGCATGACATATTAAACAAATAATGCATGACACATTAAACAAATAATTAATAAAAATAGATTACCTAATATGTATCTAAACAAAGACTTGCTAATCTTTCAAATTGATGCCCATATTATAACATTCGACGTGTTATGCAATTTATAATATTTATCTAAATTAGGACAACAATTATCTGTTGGTAGTTTAAATAACTTTAAAAAAATTACCTATATTAAATGTCTTGAGCAAATACAATGTTACTTGAATTAATGACACTGCAAGACTTGGTAGCTAGCTAGCAGGTGCATAACACATTTCGAATAAAAAAAAAAAAAAAAAAAAGATGCATAACACATTTGATTTTAATGACAAAGTATAAGAAAAGAGGAAGGAGAGTAGTAGAAAGAATTTCTATTTTTCAAGTTTTGAGAATGAAAAATGGAGCTTCCCCTCACCTAGTATGTCATTAGTTTCTTCTAGTTGTTTTATGACATACCAATTTTGTTCCATAAAGGGGCATATAAATAAGAATTAGTAAGAAAATAATTAAATATAATTTTTCATAAAAATATAAAGCAGAATAGAAAATAAATATCACCAATGAAGCAATATTTTAAAAACCAGACCGCGTGTTGGACTTGTAGTATGTCTGGTTTTGGTAGAACCTGAATATTATACTTTATTGTTTCTATATATTTAATATTTTTATAGGTAGCAAGAAAAAAAAAAAGTATATTAATTGTGCTGATAAGCTTGATATAGTGAACTGGGCTAAGTCAATAAGAACTTGATTGGCCTCGATTGGACTGATCATATCATTCCAGTTTTTAAAACAGTGCTATGAATTGTGAAGCATTATATGATAAGACATAACAATTCTATACTTATAATTATACATTTAGATGAGAAATAAAAATATCTAAAGTAGAAATTTTACCCTTTTACTTATAATAATGACTTTTACACAATGTTTTAAAAACCGCATTGGCCATCAAACCGACAGTATATTCGATTTTGGTCGAACCTGGTTAGACCAGGTTGGAGCTATGGTTCAACCATTGAATATTATCCTCTATACTTTATATATATGTTATATTACTATAGGTAAAAAGACATTTAGATTGGCCTCTGGTTCTGGTTCAACTGAGTTGGATCGGCCGGTCCAGTTCAATTTTTAAAACAATGCTTTTACATGATTCAAAGCTAATGAGGCCGAGTTGGAGGATCGAACCCAACCCGGATTTGAATAAGCCAAGTTGGGTACATAGTCCTAGTTGTATTCAGAATCTGAGACATATCCCCACAATTGGGCTAATTCAAACTCCGGCGGTCATATTATTCTCAACAACTTGACCTGTCACCATAAATCCATAAATAAACAATACCTAGTCCGTACAAAAAAATTACCCTGGAATGACGCGGCATCAACGTGACCGGGGCCACCGGGGGATTACTAAGCCAGGATTTGAAATTGCACATGGATCAAAATATGCCCGAAATACGAGTCAGTGAGTAGTAATAATACTAATAAAGGCTTACGACTTTCGAGTCACACCGAATATCTCGAGCTCAGCGAACGCAAATCTCTCAAACCTCGCACCCCCCTCCTTTAATTTAATTTAATTTCATTTCATTTCATTTAATTTAATTTCATTTAATTTCATTTCATTTCCCCGGAAATTAATTACCCGCTCCTACCCCGGCCAATAACACCATACTCCCCCCATACTTACGGGTTACGCCCATTTTCTCTGAAAGCTAAGTCTATCGAAACTTACGACCACCCATGCCGCGGCATTGAATTCCAAGGCAGGCACAGTGGCAGCGTCGCACGATGGCACGCTCCTTCTCATAAGACATCTTCACCGTTCATCTCGCACGTGGATGGCCCTTGGTCAAAGATTTTCGACTTTTGGCGTCGTCCGTCTTTAAACTAAAGTTGCGAAAATTGACAGTTTCGGATTCGGTTGCGTATCTGATCTCATCCGAGTCTGACCACTGGCCTACCCAGTCAACTCCCTCGCTCCTCTCATTTATGAATTTATGTATGACACTGTAGGTCCCATGGCAACGTACTTGAGGGCCCACTCACTGGACTCGCCACGCCGAGTCTGATCTGAATTCTGATGCGCACCCGGGGGGGGCTCACATGTGAATCACTGGTGTAAAGGCGATTTCGTAACTTCAAAAATCTGGATCTCGTACTTTTTTGTTTTTCACCACTGCGCGATTTTCCGCGGCAGCGGAGACACAGGCAGAGCGCGCGCGACGCAGAGACCAGACAGGCCCTCTTTTTGGTTTTTCCTCCTTCCGATCGATCTCTTGCCTTCGTCTGCTCGTCCGTACGCAGTCGACGCACCGAGTGGGAGGGGGGGAAGATACGTATTTGGTCCGGTTCTCTGAAAGTCTGAATTCTCTCTCACTCTCTCTCTCTTACCAGCTCCGTGGATCAGAGAAATGGAGGTGTTTGAATGTCCGAGAGGAAGAAACGCATCGCGAGGGAGCTAGAGGTCGGGGAGGAAAACGACGGAGCGCGGGGCTCTACTTACTCTGCTCGTTTCTGCTTTGGATGTGGGAGCTACTGTCAGATTCTTTTGTATTATTCTAGCTCAATTATCTTTTTCTATTTTTTCAAATTCTCGATCCAGGAGCTCGGTGTCTTGTACTTTGCCTTTTGTTTTACGTCAAGGCTTTGAGTCAGTGTCTGCTGCATGCACTGCGATTCGGTTTTAGCGATTTTTGAATGTGCGATTTCAACGTTTTGCCGGATTTTCGGTCCCGCCTGCGCCTGCTATAAAAACGAGTCGTCGTCGTCATTCTTTTCTTAATTGTTTGAATTTTGCTGTTTCGATTTGGCCCAAGGGGAGTGGAACCGTGGAACCGTGGAACCGAAGTTTTCGGTTTTGAGGCGCAGGATTCTGATCTAATGGTGTATCGACCGTTTGAGGTCTTTTAGTGAGGAGTGAGGACTCATAACTCGCTTTGTTTCTTCTTCTTTTCCTGTCTTCTGCTTTCGAATTCTCTGTCACTAAAGTGGCTGGCCGCCGGAAGTCCCCTCTGTCCACTTAAAGAGGCTTTATTTCTGTTACCTTTCCTGTCTTCCACTCCTAATTCTCTGCCAATAGTAGTCGAGCTCTTTCTTTCCGTATCTGCTCATTCCTATCAGTTCGAAATTCAAAGTTTGAAGCACTTGTGGTTTTATAATTGTCGTTTTCCAATTTTAGCTTCATCGTTTAATATTCTTATAAATTATCTGATTCCGAAGTTATTGATGTTATCGTTTGACAGTTCGGAGTTGGTTCCTTTTCTCTTATTCTTCCATTCTCTTTGCTGCGTTGATTTCTCATTCGTTCAGAACTTTACTTCTCTTTACCCTTTCTGCGGACTCAGTACTAAGTTCTTTCCTTTTCCTGACGTCCTATTTCAATTAAATTTTTGCGAGCAACAAGCGAAATTTGAATCGCAGTTCCTTTTTGCCGTTGTAACTTGTAAGTATCGCGTGAGAGTAAGGTATCCTACTGCTTGCGCGCCCCCCGGCCCCCACTCCCACCCCCCATCTGTTCAAGCCATGTTCATCGTGTCATTTTTCTGGAGTCTTGCGTTCGCATTTTACAGGCTTTAGTCCTGGAATGAAGAGCCACTGGAAAAAAACTTCGCCTAGCTAAAAGTCGCACAAATTTGGTATTTCTTATACTTTTTAATTTATTGTGAAAGTTTTGTGGGCTTTAGCGGAATCTAGCTTTCTGAAATCTTAAAGCAAATGCATGCTAGAACTTGTATACGATGAAAATTTGCAACACTTGCCTTGTCCACTTTTCGCTTTTTCCGCTTACTCCTTTTGAGGTCTGAGATTTCCTTAAAATGGACTTTGCTCTTTACAGTTTAAACTCATTATTACGGAAAAGTTCATTGACTTTTCGTCATTTTTGCTTTTATAAATTATAATATGATTAATTGTGGATTATACGATACTCGCTCCTCTTCCGGAAGACTTACCTTTTTTAACTTTTAGAGTCCGTGAGGCAAGTTTCTCTATGCGTGACGTGTTTTCTTTTCCGAATTCATCCGTGCTCATTTGAAAACCGAAGCACGAAGGATGAAATTTAAGAAAGCCAATCCTGGTAATGTAACACTGTGAAGTATGAAATGCCATGCACCATTTCCTTTTCTTTAGAGTTGAGATTTGCGGCATTTTATTTTAAACTTGAAACTGTGATGGGTAGTTCAAGTTGTTGGAAAGACAAAAGTCTTTTCTTTCATCTTTCAGCATCATTTGATTTTGATTTTGGAGCGAAAAGGACGTTTTGCTGTACGTGACTTTGTTCGCTCTTGGCTCACAGGCGTAACAGTAACAGGTACGTCATTTCATTGTCGTTCTCGAGAAATTGTCGCGTTATCCCACAAGGCATGACGCTGCGCTCCTGCTTACTGTATACGGATCGGGGTTAAGTGAGATACTTCATTCGCAGGGGACCAGAAAGAAGGAAAAACCTGAAAGGTCACATACTTTCCGTTGATACCTACTTCCTAGAAAATTTGTTTCCATCACCTAACGGTCCTTGGAGCAGTTACAGGCTTGGTATCTGTTTCTGATCAATTCATGTCGTCTTAAGTTGCTTGAAATTAGCCTTTTTGGTGGAAAGCTAGTAATATTGTAACTACGGATTTTACTAAGGCAGGAAGCGCAACCGACATGTATATGGTCCATTATTTTTATCTTTTGAAAACTTCATATTTCTTCAAGTAGTGTTTTTGAATTCTTGGTAGGAAGAAAATTTGTGTTAATTCTTATACTGTTCTCCAGGAGTAAGTGGACAGCTCCTCCGGAAGTTAATCGGTGTCTTTTGCTGGATTCTTTCTAATTAAATGATTTGTAGCTCGTCACCAGGTCATCTAACAATGAAATTGTAAGTGCCGCGGATGGATTCCCGTACCACTTTTTCATGTTTGTGGTTTATTTGAGCTTGTACTATGTGGGGAAGCGAATGCATATTGGCTTATTAATTTACTCATTTTTTAGCGCAGGTGTTTTTAAAATCTATTACTTTTTCATCAATTCTTTCTTGTTTCTTCTTTGTACAACAACAGAGGTGTTTCTCTCCAAAAAGACTTTTACATGGCAAATAGACTCTGCAGTGTTAGAAAACAATCCAACTCCGAAGATGATATCGGAAGTGATTGCTCTGTAAATTCTGAGGTTAGTATAACTTTTATTTATGGTCATTTGAGAATCTCATTATTAATCCATCTAATCAAACTGCTTATCTAGGCAGTATACCCATCTTTGTTGTGTCTGATGGGTTCGGGGCTTTGGCTTGTTTGATCGGGCTTTCTCACGATGAACTTTATCTCTTTATTTGGACTCTTATAAGTGCAAATGCTTGGACAGTTTAAACATAGTTCCTTGTTCTAGTATATGGGATGCACGATTTCTGGTTAAGTTCTCCAAAAATTTGTACTTGCTGCTATTCAGGTTATAAATTCTAGTGAAGTTACAAGTCTTAGACCTTGCGATAGAAACATTGGCCCTGGTCCTTACAGATTGCAGCTTGAGCAGGATGTAAGTGTTATCCACCTTAACTATGACTACATCTTTGCTGTTTCATTTTCTGAAATTACCTTAAGCATGAAATCATCAACTGGAGAAGAACTTCTCCATCACCAAGGATACTTCCTACTCTGATGGTTAGTCATTGCTTCTGGTGTCAACGTGTTATACACGTTTCAGTTTATTTAAATCTTCTTTCTCAGAATTATAGCAACAAGAATAACTTATAAAACATGCAAATTCCCTATTTTCTCAATTATTTTGCTTTTTTTTAAATTCAAATGGTTGTCAGTTATTTTTTACTGAAATATTTATTTTTGTTGTTGTAGGTTCACAGATTACAACAACAACTATGTGAAGAGATGGAGTTGCATGTTGTACTTGAAAATGCTATTGAAAATGCTGCTGGATCTTTATCTGGTGTATCATGTCTTCCTCAGAATGTAAGTCCATCTTCTCATGTCTTTAATATGTTTCAGACCTGGAACCCTGAAGTGTCCTGGTAAATGGGTTTCTGCATCTTGTTTTACATTATTCAAGAGATTATTTGTTTACTGACATAAAAGTATTCTAGACATTCTAGACAAGGAGGTCTTGTTGAGTTTAAAAACAAAAAGTTCCAGACTATTTCAAAAATCTATGAAGCTGTTAAATTGGGTTTTCATAACCTCATTTTTTTGATAGGCTGTCATTAAGAAGAATTTATGTTGAGCGTAGTACCGGTTGACTAGGTGTTTCAACCTATTTAATGGTCGGGTTTGGTTTTTCAGAGGGTCAAGGGGAGAGCATTTCAGTCCTCACTGCTGTTTCTTTAGCTTCATATTATTTTAGCTAGAACGTATCGTATTAAATTTTGCCAGAAGTCACATATGCTCAATTGACTTTACAGGCGCAGGAACTCTTAAATAGTATTGTGACTTTGGAGGAAACTGTTTCGAGGCTTGAAGAACAGATGGTTTCTTTACATTATCAACTCACACAAGAAAGAAATGAACGCAAGCTTGCAGAGTACCGATTGAAACAATTACCATCTGAGTTGTCCTCTCTATCTTCTTCCGTCAATGTGAAAACACCAGTATGTCAGCTTTCTTGAAACATAAGCTACATCTATTTGATTTTTGCCTCCCACAATGTTGCCCAAAGAGAGGAGCTCCAATAGAGGGGAGTTTAGCATAAGTGGTTTTCCTTAATCTTGTAATTTTGATTACTTAAATGAGTCATAAACCCTGTATTTCAAATGTATATCTACTCACCATTTTAATATGGACAATATTATTTGAGTCTCCTATTAAAATTTTAATTGATGAAAATTTCAACCCACTTTGCCACCCATGATATTTTATGTGTTTTTAACAAGTTGATCAATGAGCCATGTAAGCGATACGAGCCAAACTCATAATCATTAATGTGTGCTCTACATATTTGTGAGTTAATGCAAGATTTGTTCTTTGTTACTGTGCAGATTCATATTAATTCAATAGTCTTCATGGTAAAAGAATCATGTTACCATTGTTAGAGATATTTTCATCTATTTACATCCAGTTGACCATCTGAAATGATATAAAGGAGGTGTTATGCATCAGTAGGAAATCTAGTTGTATGAAGTATTATGTTATGTTTCAAGAGTATATGGCTAATAATTCTTTTTTTCATTTTGAATGAAAAATCTTGATGCATTACCGAGACAACTAAACAGATGCAAATTTTTGTGATTTTATGTTAGATTTATGTAATTAAGAGTGATTGATTGCCTTATTTTTCTTTTATTTTTTGGTGTAGACTCATCACTGATAAGCTTAATATTTTTGCAATCTCTAGTTATCTGACAAAGAGTTACGTGAGGAACAAACAGATTCTCCATGCCAAATCAGTAGCATAGCATCCAATACAAGTCCTTTCGAGGTTCATAAACTTTACAACCAATGCTGGTCACTTCTATGCATTTATATTGATTGCTTTGACAGACTGTAACCTTCCTTGCCATTCTCTCATTTCTTCGATAATTCTTTCAGTCTATTTGTTGTGGCTTCTGCTGGTAGTTTCATCTTAGAGATTGTTGATCTATGATAGTCTTTATCCATTTTGAGTCAACAAAGCACATTATAGTGCCGATCTTACATGTTTGTTCTAGGTGAGCAGTTCAGTAGAACAGTTAAGTAATGCATTGGGTATAATCTGCAAGCAGGTGCAAACAAGTAAAATTGGTTTTATACACTTATGATATTGTTTGTACATATTATTGAATATATGATGGATCTATCATCCATTATTGTGGGCAAATACTTATCGTACATGGACCAGTTCCCAAAAGAGGCTGTCTCCTATTGTCTGTTTGTGACTGAGGATTATTTCCAGCTTTAACTTTGGGCTTTGACCTTACATTATTTTTCATGTTTTTGCATTCAGCTTTAAGAATGTAATGTATAAATTTTCTGTAGTAAAGCCAGCCACTGCTTGAAAAAGAGGGGCAAGTACTAGTTGTAACCTGATAACCTGCTCTATGGCAGGTGCATGTGTGTGCTTAAATTCCATCAAACACCATGCGGCTCATATTTTAAGTTGTTTCTTTTATTGGTGTAGCAATTTGTGTTGAGAAAACAGTTAAAATCATCAGGATTTCTGTTCAGTTTAACGAGTGACTAGTAAATAATGTCATGCAGGTATGAAATTTATTAATCTTGTTCTTGTGTTCAGAATTTTGTTAAATTCGCATTGGTGTTTGACAGTTCAGTCCTTGAAAAGTTCATCACCACCAATAAATTACCTAAAGAAAGTTTGTGATTGTGAAGAGGCTGATTTTCACTTTGGACTTTCATGAGACATGAAAAACTTTCTGACTTAAATCATTACCTTTTATTATTAAAAATAATTTTGCTGTGTCTCATATTCCTGCCTAAGTCAGGCATTATTTAAAAGTTCTTCTGGAAGTGTTTTTATTTTGTTGACTTTTTCAGGCTATGACATTTTTTTTGTTCTTTTTGTACAGAACACGTTTGATGGTGTTTCCATTTTATTTCGCAAAAAAGCATCATGTCAATTATATCAGTCTGAAGAGCTGGGGAAAGTTAATAAAAATATTGCAGTAAAAGGGCTTTGGAGTCAACCTAATAGGTTATCAGAAGAAATGGTTCGATGTATGAAAAACATATTTATTTCTCTGTCAGACTCTTCAACTGCTTCCTCCAAATCATATGCTTCTGAGCACCACCTGTCCCCTGTGTCTCCTCATGGCCTGCTTTCCACCTCATCAATGTGGTCGTTATCTGAACCATCGACAGCTGACTCCTGGGTACAAAGTCCCCATGTTGATTTAAAGTGTAAAAATGAGGTATTGACATCAGAATGTGTCTTTGATCCTTATAGAGTTCGTGGAAAACTAAGTTGGGAAGATATAGGAAGTTATGGCTCTGCAGTTGAAGTTTCTTGGATGTCTGTGGGAAAGAAGCAACTAGAATTTGCTGCTGGGGCACTTCGGAGATTCAGGTTGTTGCTCATCTTACATTTTTTCTATATTAACCTGACAGATCTTGTTATGTCTGTTAAGTGTTGAAAGTTATCATGTTGGTACCTGCCCTGTTTGAACTTATTTTATAGCTGATGAAGAAGGCACACAACTGAATAAGGCATTTCAATTAACTACAATAACACGTGTTATACAGAGTACAAAGAAAAGATTGAACACGGGTTGACTTGTACAGAGAAAAGACTGAACACGGCTTAACTTGCTATATGTTTATTTGTAAATTTGTTTGTAATTATTTTGTGTATGCGTGCATAATCTATAGAAAGTGGCTTTTACATTTAAACCAACTGTTTGTAAGTAATCTTTTAGTTTTGTTCTTTTCACGGCAATCCTTCTGTTCACATGTTCATAAGATGCTATCCTACTGATGGTTTCTAGCAATTGAATTAATTTATGTGACAATGAATGACTATAATTATCCATATTGCCTCTGAATTTAATAGTCAATATTATGCGGAATAGTTCTTTTTGTGGCATGCATTGTAGAACAAACGTTATTCTTCAGATATTAAAAAAAAGGATTGTCTTTTTGCTGTTCTCAATTTGTCATTCTTAAGTATTTATTTATTTTTCTTTCTGAGATTTCTGTGGTAATCAGCAGTCATCTGTCAGTGATTTATTCCAATGTTTCCCTTCTTGGCAATCTGAATCCTTCTTCAACACTTTATCTTGCTTCTTTGTTAGGTTGCTCTTCTTCAAAGTTGAACAGTAAAAGAGTCAACTCTGTATTACTTTTTACTCCTAGGGCCTTCTTCTGAGTATAATCTTTTTCTCATTGTTAAGAAAAGGAGGCATTTTCCAGTTGGGAGTCCAACTTGTACAGTTCTTTCAATATTTGTTTGCTTCTAATATTGAAGTTTGATACACCCTTTTATTTGGAATGGCAGATTGTTGGTGGAGCAATTGGCTAAGGTCAACCCTGTGCACTTGAGAAGTGATGAAAAGCTGGCTTTCTGGATCAACTTATATAATGCTCTAATAATGCATGTATGTGTTTCATTTATGCTTTTGGGAAGGTCAAGTTATACTTCACAAAAAGATTCTTGCAAAAGGTGTTTCTTTTAGCTTTTGGGTTTCAGTTGAAGTAGAGTATTCATCTCTGATGCTGTAATCTGATATCCTGATTTATCCCAGGCTTACTTGGCATATGGAGTCCCTAGGGGTGATCTTAAACTTTTCTCTTTGATGCAAAAGGTATTTATGTTGGTTTTCTGTGGGTCTGGTTTATGGTGAACTGTATTAACTGGAGCAACCTTCTCACCTTAATTTGGTCTTGAGTTATGTGCAATTTTTGTCTCTTCAGGCTGCATACACCGTTGGGGGCCACTCCTTCAATGCTGCTACCATAGAGTATGTGATTTTAAAGATGAAGCCTCCACTTCATAGACCTCAAACTGTGAGTAACTTGCACGTCGAACTTTGAAGTGTTCTAATATTCAAAAAAATAAAAAATAAAAAATGAAGTGTTCTAATGATTACTGATTGTGTGTTTTAGAAAGTTTATGTTTTGATAATGCAAAATTATAGGCTGTGCTTGCATTTTGATTCATTTTTTAACAATTCTCAGATATTCAATATAAGAAATTGTTCTTCTAACATTTTTCCAATAATTCAATGCAAGATATCAGATACTCCACTCTCTGCTTTGATTGATCTTGTATATTTGTAAGTCTGATGACAATCATGTATCAGTTGTTTGGTTTGATCTCTTCTTTCTGTGAACATATGCCCTCCCCATGCACCTTTTGTTGAGCCACCTCAGATTAGAAACCCCCAAGTGTGTCCATTCAGCTAAAGGCCCAGTCACTATATGGATCTCTGTATTCTTGTGATGTCAATAATTATAGTTCTGGTCCTTTAAAACTTGCTTTTAAGTAATCTTTTAAGCCAAAAATTTTCAGTGATTTAGTTTAGGTGGGTGAGAGAAGTATTAACCTCTAAGGTACGTGGATGTCTAACTATGGAAAGTTCTGTTTGGCAAGGCTCCACATGGTTAAAGCCATCTTTTTAGTTATATTTTCTCTTTTTGAATGTATTATACCCTCTTTTCTTGTCCATTACTTCTTGCCCTTCCCTTAACCCACTTACCGGTGAGGGTTTAATTGAACCCAAGGTTGAAATTTCTTCCGGAGTTGAATATAAGAAGCTAGGGCTTCGCAGATCTATTACTGGATAAACTTTCTAATTTTGCTATTTAAAAAATATGACAGTGTTTCCTTAAAAGATTATAGGTAATTAAAACACTCAAACAGATTTACCAGGGTATAATATCTTTAATATAATTGAATTTAATTCTGAGTTGAGCTAATCATCCACGTTTACTTTCATCCAGGCTCTTCTTCTGGCTCTGCACAAGCTGAAGGCGACAGAAGAGCAGAGAAAATTTGCAATTGATACATTTGAGCCACTTGTCACATTTGCTCTAAGCTGTGGGATGTACTCCTCGCCTGCGGTAATTGTTGGCTGGTCTATACCATTCAGACTTGATGCAGAGATGTTCAAATAATGATGTCACATTATCTAAATGGCATCAAAATCATTTAGATATACATATTTACCTTTCTTATTGCTTCTTAACTCTTATCTTATTTTATTTTTTCATTTATAATATCATTTTAATTCGCCCAGAATATACTGACAGAGGAATTGATCAATTGAGATGGCAGCACAGCTGCTGTCGTTTAGTATTGGCTATTTGCCTTGTGTTCCAGCATACATTTGGTAGATTGTTGTCACATCTCACGTATTGGTTTTGCAGGTAAGGATCTACACTGCTGCAAATGTCCGGGAGGAGCTTGAAGAAGCACAGCGTGATTTTATTAGGGCATCAGTTGGTGTAAGCAGCAAAGGGAAGCTTCTCGTGCCAAAGCTGCTGCACTGCTTTGCTAGGGGCTTTGTAGATGATGCAAATTTGGCAGTTTGGATATCCCGCTTTCTTCCACCTAAACAGGCTGCCCTTGTGGAACAATGCTTAGCACAAAGGAGGCAAAGTTTTCTTGCTTCTCGCAACTGTGGCATCCTCCCTTTTGACTCCCATTTCCGATACCTTTTCCTCCCAGAAACGTATACCTGATTAGGTCTGGTTCTTGTGAAGGCTCGAGTGGTTGTGCATATAGGTTATATGGGGTGTCTCACCCATCTACATCCCCATCCTCGTTCAGTGGCTTCCAGCAGTTGACAGCAAGTGTGTTTCTTCTTAACATGTTTTTCACAACAATCGTTGTGAAAGGTCAAAGATCCGTTACGCCTCCCATCTAGCAGAAGCTTCACTACCCAACGAAACCATTTGCTGGAAAATGGAAATGTATCAGAAATATCTGCTCCTCAGATGGCCCCGTTCAGCAGCTGCCAGGAAGGCCGGCTTCCTTCACTGCAGAGCATCCGTTTGACGAAACGATGCTGTAGTTATCTTGGTTGTGGAGACCGGAGGTTGGATAGCCTTTTTGTCATACCCAAGTGGCATTTATTTATTGTTATAATATATATCCTGTAAAGCAAAAAAACCCATCTGTAAATTTCATTATCAGTAGAAATCATTTTGTCTGGTTGATTGTCTTTAAAATGTTTTAACCGACAATCTTTTTCCCAGCAGTGAGGAAATCACAAAAGCTGGAAAAGAAGGCAGGATGCGGATCTCCACATTGACATGGGTGACGGATATGGGTTCCTCCTATGGGCAAACCGCTCAAT
This sequence comes from Aristolochia fimbriata, assembly GCA_019845555.1. Lineage (NCBI taxonomy): Eukaryota > Viridiplantae > Streptophyta > Magnoliopsida > Piperales > Aristolochiaceae > Aristolochia > Aristolochia fimbriata. The sequence goes on from CM034080.1 coordinate 17,718,005, forward strand.
CAATCCAATATCCTACCAATACCTCTGTCTTGGGCCTTTTAACTGTTCATGAAACAGACCACATGCAGTAATGCAAGCGTATGACTAAACAAAAGCTCCCCAAAGGCCAAAGTGGGGGCTTCATTCATCTGATCTGATAATTGATAAGCAAGCAAGTACAGCCTTGCAACAAAATCCGTCCCACGTGCTGCGAGCGCAACGTCACGTGCAAAAGCCGGAGAGTCACGTGTCAACGGATTTGAACAAATGTGAGGGTGGGCATTGTCCGAGAAGGCGCGGAGTGATAGCTGGAAGTACAGCCAAATGATGTGGATTTTAGTGCAATTTGGAAGCCCACCAGAGGCCTCCCAGATATATGAACCATGAGGTATTATAGATATAAACTACTCCTTATCGGTACAGATGATGCTACCAGTCCCAGCGGCCTCCAGGCATAATAATAGCGACGCGATTGGAAGCTTGCGACGTGCAGTGTGCAGGCGAAATCAGATCGTATTCATAATTCATCTCTTTCCCAACCCTTTTCCCGGTTTCTCCACAGTGAATACCCGCTGGCAACTGACCTGTGGCCACCTCTGCTGCTCTCGCTTTCCGGCTCTCTCAGCACACCCAGACCCAAGTCGCGTGCCTTTCCTCTCCAGGGCTACAGCACCGGCCATTGTTTAAATCGAGTAATCTTCACCGAACTTCGCCTCGCTTCGTCGCACCGCACCAAAATGGGAATTAATCAGGGCATCAGACTGCGTAATCAAGTGGCACTCGATATCGCGACTGGATACTCATGTTGGTCGGGTCGGTCTGCACTCTGCATCAGTCATGTCTCTTCTCGGTAGTTAGTCCGCATCAACTCTAAATATCAGTGACCCTCGTTCCTTCGTCGTATGCGCGGGAGGGCCAAAACGAAATGAAATGTGCCAACGTTGATAAGTCGTCGGATGTTGGTGGTTTGGGGACGCCATTTTTACCTTGAAATAGAATGAAAGATGGTCCATTCTTTCGTTGCTCAGAGGCAGAGAAAAATCAGCCGACAAAGAAGCTCTCTTTTCCGTCACGTACCTTTTGGATTATAAAGATCGTGGAAAGCGGGAGCTTTTGGGTTCACAGGATTGCATAATGCATACTTTCTCTGGTCATGAGGCATTATCCGGAGCTTATTATAGCAGAGCATCAGATCGATCATCCAAGTTTAATAATGGAGGAGAGAAATCAAACGACGCGCCTGGATGCATGATATTAATGGCGGTTCATTTAGTGTTCCAGATGATTTCTCGGATTCACGGAAGGGCTCCGAGATCGAAAGCTTGCTTCTGATTATCTGAATCTTAAACGACCTTAATTAAATCAAAATTATCTGAATCTCGTACGACCTCAAGGCTTCAAGGGATCGCAAACAGCATCATTAACATGAAAACATCCAGTCGAAGAATCCCGAAAACCTGAAATGCTGAGGCATCAGCCAGTATATATCCAACATTTACGATGATTTTTAGGGTTAGTATGTCCGCTCCTCGTTAGATCCAAAGCTAGTCCTGTTGCTTGCCCTCCTGTATCCAGCATGATTTTGGAAAGATAAAACCCATCTGTGATTCACAGGCCAGCAAAGCAGGAAACATGATATTTAATCACCATTGAACAGGAGCATTTTTTCATGCAAGCAGAGAAATCTCTTCTGGGTGTGACCTCTCACGAACTGGGATCGAGACGTTAGAACTTGGGAACTCACGACCCAGGTTATAAATACCGAATTGATAAATATAGCTTCAGGAATGCTGCCAAATATATGGTCGAGTAGACGAGTACTCCCCATTAGAAATGGGTTCTGCTACTTCTGCTACTTCTGCTAGCTAGCTAGCAGAAGAAGAAACAAAAAACGGTACCCCATCAGATGCATGTAAAAGGAAACATAATCTCAAGAACTAGCTCTTTTGGATTTCCATTCATCAGAATGAGAAAATGTTACAGTTTCCTAATTAAGCTGACGATACTTTAAATGGAATTTACATAAGAAAGAAAAAATAGAGACAAAAATGAAAGAAAAAAGGTAGCTAGTTTCTCTCGCTTCTCTCGAAAAAGATAGGCAGAGGATCGAGCTAGAAATTAAGAAAGAAAACAAAGAAAAAAGAAAGCGCCCGACGGAGTGATATAAGGATCACCGTGACCGAAAAACCGATCGCCGGGAGAAGTACTACTCCGGCAGATGTCGAAAGACAGCCACGACAAAAGATCCAGACGCAACAGCGCGCGCTACCCGTCGCGAAGACGAAAAAAAAAAAAAAAAAAAGGGAAGAAAAGAAAACGCCATAAACTTTCGCTGCTTTACACGGCTCCATCAACATTCTCAGACGAGGAGAAGGACGAAAAAAGAGGAACCCTCGATCGAATCGATCGAATCGATCTAATCGATCGATCTCCGCCCCCTCTCAGTCGTCCCCCTGTCCCTGAACGTACCAGCAGAGGAGCATAGTGGCGCAGCGGCGAAGGATGTAGAGCCTCGCACGCTGCTCCTTCACCAGCCGAGAGCACCGCCTGGTAATGCCGCGGCCCCCACCACCCCCATTGAGCTTCTTCCCCGAGCTCCCACTCAGAAACGCAGCATGGCCTCTGCCTTCGCCGCCGTCCGCAGGAGAAGCCATTGAAATAATCGACGCAGCCCCGCAACACAAACGAACGAAAAAATTCACGGCGGAGAGAGCGAACGAGCGATGCGTGTCCACCCCTCCTCTCCCTCTCTCTCTTCCGCCTCTCTCTCCCGATTAATCTCCCCTTCAGGATTCGCAGCCTCGGCGAGGGGACATCCAAGGACGGTGAGAGGTGAGAGGGCCCTCTTTATAGTACTACTCTTCCCGAATGGTAAAATTCGTAAAACATGTACGAGGTGCAGCGAAATGACCAAACCATCCCTATGAATGTTCCCTGAACTATCACATCAACGTATCAGTTAGCGTGTGAGACCGAGGAAAATCAGTTTCCCACATGTGTCAATCATCTCGCTTTTTGTTTTTCCCTCTACCCTCAGGAGCCGCGCTTATCCCAGAAGCCCTTCTTCTATGATTCCCTCTCTCTCTTTCTCTCTCAAGTCTCGACCGACCAGCTGCGAAATTATCTTTTTACCAAGGGTAAAATGGGTAATAATTTCCTCAGGAGCCAAGCTACGTGGAATGGGCGGCGAGGCGCGTGGCTCGCTTCGAGGGCGCGCGTGGCCTTGTCTGCCTTCTATTGATAGATTAATGAAGAGAGAGGTAGTCTGTAGATAGAGAGAGAGAGAGAGAGAGAAAAAGAGTGGTGGAGGCGGTATTCCGAGTCTGGCCTCCGGTGTTTCTCGAAATGGCCGAGGAAGATGGGATTATGAAACACGACTTTCGAAGAAGACGCGCGGAAAGCGAAAAGAGGGAAGCAAAATGAAAACAAGGAGAGAAGCTGCGTGACTGCTTCAGCGAACGAAAGATTTTTTTTTCTTTTTTCTTTTTTCTTTTTTTTTTAAATAGCGGGGAAAAAGATTCTGGATCGTCGATCGTTCTTTTTTTTCGCGGTGGGGGCGGTGGGTGTAGCCGGACTCGTCGATCCAGGCCGAATCTGACGCGGCGGTGACTCGCCGGAGAAGGATGGGAGATCCGGGGAGAGGAGAGAGAGAGAGGTTTGATTCTCTGTTGGCGCCTCCGTTTCCGGGGTTGACTGGGAAGAGACTGTTTCGGACTTCGTCAACCGTTTGGCGTCGAGTTCACTCACTCCATGGGGGAGGAGAAATCGGACAAAAAGGGTTTGTGCCTTGTAGGGGTTTTTATTTTGCTGACTTTGAGAAGGGGAAATCATCGAATCAGTGCATGGGGATCGGGGAGAAGGGGGATCAATGGCCGACTGCTCCTGGTTATTTAAAATGAAATCGAGGCGATGTCTGTTGCGACGAAATGCGGAATGCCAGAATGGTGATTGCGGGTCCGGAAAGTTGAAAAAGGGCGAAGCGGAAAGGGGAATTTCTTTTTCTTTTTCTTTTTTTTTTTTCTCGCTCTCTCTCTGAAAACAGTGGAGATCTTCTTCTTACGCCATGAAAGAAAGAGGTCCAGAACAGGGGAAGGAAAAAGACGGAAAAGAAAAAAAGAAAATGAAAAAGAAAGAGCTTCGGTAGGGCTTCTTTCTTTCACCGTCATCACGAGATGCCCTGAACGGATTTCTGCTGCGACAGTCGAAACTCGAAGCGGAAAAAGGAATTAAACTGCGAATTTGGAGCAGAGTAGGGTCATGAGACAGGTTTGAGTTCTTGCATTTGTTAATTTATATGTTAGAGTTCCAATTTTCTTTCTTGGAAATTGAAGTAGCAGAAGCCTTTTTCTTCTGTAGCTCCAAATGGGCAATTTTATAATCAGGTAGCTTCAACCCTCATTCCTTTCTAAGCCAGGAATCCAAGGTTTTAATCAACCAGTAGCTTTCCCTGAGGGAAACTGTACACAAAAAGTCTATGCATTGTTCTAATTAGGGACAATGCCTGTAACAAGTTGGAGTTTTTTAAAACCTCTTCATTAATGAGCTCTGTATTGATTTAGAGTTAATTAAATTGCATAAGAACACACACCACCTTTGCTTCAAACTTCATATATAAGTACATTATACTACGAGAAAAGTATACATAGTGAACTCTCTCTGCATACCATTAAGATTAAATTACTCTTATGAAAGTGTTAATATATGGCTTTGGGGGAACATCATTTATTCAATGTGTGTACTTGAATGATGTGGGACTTGCCTAGAAACCTCATTAAGACTGTTAGAGCTATTCTAAGATACAGTTTCTTTGGGTTCTGCATCATTAAAAAAGGGTTCAAATTTTATTTTTGAAATTTAATATTTTTACATGTATTAGATCATATTTATTATTTAGCTAAGAGATAAGCAATAACTTAAGAAAAAGGAGATAACAAGAAAAACTTTTAGAATCGCTTACCTTATCTTCCAAGAAAATGCCAATTTCTTGGGAAGGGGTGTGGTTTTCAAGAAATGCTAGTTGAAGGAAAAGCATTTCCTTCCAGCAAAGGATTTGTGTATGTTAAGAATGATTCAAAAAATGCCCACTTCCACAATTTTATTTTCGGTATATTAAACAAAATACACAGTAGCAGAAATTCGATCCTAGTTAGGCCGTCGGGTAATTTAACCTGATTACCTGTTTAGATTTCTTAAATGAAATTTATAAGTTAAGTAATAATTTTTAAAATGTTTTAGGTATGGTTCACCGAAAATCCGCTGGTCCACGAAGAGGTGCGATCGAGAGACTAATTCGATTAATTCAGAATAATTTTGTTATAATTTGGGTGTGTCAGAGAATTGCGAGTACAATTTCCTAGTATTCCTCTGATTCGATCTCCGTTACAATTTTGGCGAAGTTGAAGCTTCTGGCGAAGAAACGTCGAAACGAGTTCTGGAACGAGTGTGCACGAACTGTTATGGCTTTTGTCGGTCGGGCGGAGGTATAAGTGCTCCGTGTGTGTCGACTTGTGACGTTGTCGGCGAACGTGTAGAGCTGCTCCGGTTGAACTGTTGAGTTGCGACTGACTGCGAGTTACTTGACTTCGATGGCTCGAAAGCCTTTGCGCGTGGAGTTTCTTCTTGGTGAAGGGGTTTTCAGACCTTCGTTTTTTAGAGAGAAGATCTGTGCGTGGAGTGATTTCTCGGCTAGAATGCTCTCGAATTTGATTTTTTCCAACCCCTGCGACAGGGGCTTTCTGGCTTTTTTTATAGCTTGTCTATGCAGTTGTTGAGGATTTTTGCCTGGGAAAGGGGATCACGATCCCCTTTCTGCTGCTGTGGTTGAGAGAAGAGGGGAAGAGGAAGACCGCGAGCTTCCTCAGTTAACGTCCATGCTTGGTCGTTCGACTGCTGACGAGGCTTTTTGACGTGGTTGATGACTCGACAAATTAAGCTGACGAGGGCGCCGACTGTGTTGATGATGCGACGATGTGAATGGACCCGGGGATGGGCTGTAGCTGAGATCTTCACCTTTTGAGGAAGCCTATCCAGGACGACGTGTTGTTGGATCGCTAGGCGTCTGGGCTTGGTCGAAATTGGGCTATGCACATTTTGATGCATACTGATTGCGCCCTTTTGAAACTTGTTCGTTCTGGAGGAACGAGCGGGTTTTGAAATTGAAGAAGAACACAATGTATACACACCTTTTTTTTTTTCCTCTTATTCTTTTAGGATCGTTTATCTTTTGGGTACCATTCTTCTGCCCTCTTGCTATTTTAGGGCAGTGTATATTTTCTGAACACTCAGATCTGTATATATATATTTTTTGTTTTTGGCACTCTTGCTATTTTAGAGATTTTTTTTTTTTTTTTTTTTTTTTTTTTTTTAAAAAATTGTTGGTTTGCACGCACATACCTAAATATGGACGGTATAGAGAGATAGAGTACCTGAATAAGAGTGTTGAACATTGACGATGATTTGAAGTTGATTGAGCAAAGGTTATAGCTTACTGAATACCGCAGTTGAATGTTGTTTTGGGAGACTTGGTTGCGCAACGAAGAAAAATTGAACTCAATGAGATACTTTATGGATCACTGATTCATCCATGGTGATGGATTTTGCTGGCTTCGGCAAGTTTCGACAACTTGGGGGATTGTGCCGGGGCCGTGAACTGGAGTGAAACATTACTGCTCTGCTTTGGTTTGATTGCATTCCGCGACCCGGCGATCAGCTTCTCTTTTAACTTGGCGATTTCGAGTGTTGCACAGGGGAGGGGTGTTGCGAGTTGAAATAAGCCGCGACCCTTCTACTTTGGCGATTTGAGTATTGGGGCATCGGAACGGAGGATGGCCTTGACTGCCAAGGCCATTGAAGCTTTCGGGGCGATTGTCGACATGGATGCAGCTGCTGCCAGAAGGAGAAAAGAGAAAAAGGGGGAGGGCCGCTGAAGATGATTTCGCGTCCTCCGTTTCGAAGCGATACTTATTTCCTTTCCCCAAACTAACCTTCAAGTCTTTTCGCTCAAACTGACGAAAATCGCTAAGGGTTAAGTAGGGCTTTAGAAGATGTGGGCCCCGCTTTTCCCATTAGCGCCTTTTTCTTTGCGAATTTCCCAAACTGATTTTTAATTCGAATAGACATCCGCCTTGGGCTTTATAAATTATGGTACATCTTTGGGAAAGCTAATCGATTTCCTGCTTCGAAATAAACTCTTCGACCTCCCTACTTTAAAACCTAGTATCCTCGTACCTCCTTCCTCGTTCTCCTCAGTTTGTCTCGAATCGCGATTTGGGAACGTCCACAACTTGAGAGAGAGACGCCGTCGATGATCGCGACTGTGACTTTAGCCTTTGTCTCTTCCCGGTTGGCGTTGTAGAGCTTCCGAGAACTAAGACTGAAAGGTACTGTAAAAAAACTTCCTTTTTTTTCTCTCCCAGAAACCTCGGATTGAGTTCGAGTCAGTCGGGGTCCCACTCTCTTTTCTTTCTTCTTCTCCTTCTCCCTCTTTCTTCTTCTTTTTCTCTCCTCACTTTTCAACTTCTCCCTCAGTCTCTTTTTCTCTCAGCATTTTTTTTTTTTTTTTTTCGATTCTCTCTTTTTGCTTTTGCTTTTCGTCTTTTCTCTCTGTTTCTTTTTTTCTTACCTTTTTTCTCGAACTGGTTTTCTCGTGCGCTCCTAGAGTCTGTTAGCTTGTCGATGTGACGTACTAGTGTTTTTTTTTTTTCGCGTTGTCTGGCCCAAAGGTGAATCTGGCTCTATCGCAGGTGCCAGGGTTTGCTTCGAGTAATCCTAGTTAGGTCGCTAGGACGTTGAGTTCCTTCCCACAACTTCCGTCCGGCTGACCAAGGAGTGTAGGTTGCATTCGGCTCGGTCGCCGGGCACTGTCGTCATTTTAACTTTGGCCGGCTCGGTCGCCGGGAGATAAACTTTTGTTTTGGCCGTCGAACGTCGAAGTTTTGATTCGACGAGATTCGGCTGGCTTGTCAGAAGGCTTGATTTTGCACCAACGTCTTTGGCTTGGTCGCCAAGTCTCGGTGCTCGCGTAATCGCGGCTGGCCATGATTGCCGCAGAAGTTGTATCAACAGCTTACCCTTTTGATGACAACTCCTCTTTGTCACAAAACTCCTTTTTTTTTTGTTGCGACGACTCCTTTTTGTCGCAGCACACATATTTTTTTTATTACGACGACTTCTTTTTGTCGTAGCCCCCCTCTTCTTTTTTTTGCGACTACTTTTTGTCGCTTGCTTTTCCCTCGCGACGGCTTATTTTTGTCGCAACCTCTCTTGTGTTTTTTTTTTGTTCGGTGAAGAATTACATACCTGGCTCCGATTTGCTATGCCCGGCTCGGTCGTCGTGTATAGTGACTTTGCTGTTTTGATCGCGGTCGGCTATTTTGGCTAGTCGCGAGGCTTTGGGATAAGCTCGGCTCAGCCGCAGGGCATTTGTTTTGATCCGGCCAGTTGTGTGTTTGGCCGTAGGGCTTCGAAGGGTGCTCGGTTCGGTCGTCGAGCACCTGTTTTTCGTTTGCGGCCAGTATTTGGTTGGTCACAGAACTTCGAAGGGTGCTCGGCTCGGTCGCCAGGCACCTGTTTTTTTTTTTTGCGGCCAGTATTTGGTTGGTCGCGGAACTTCAAAGGGTGCTCGGCTCGGTCGCCAGGCACCTGTTTTTTTTTTGTTTGCGGTCAGTTATTTGGTTGGTCGCGAAACTGCGAAGGGTGCTCGGCTCAGTCGTCGGGCACCTGTTTTTTTTGTTTCGCAGCATCCGTATCCTATCCAACTCGGTCATCCGACACTGAGATTCTGATGTGCGGCGTCTGGTATTGTCACCAGATGCTGAATTCCCCATTTTATTGTGCTCAGCTTGAACACCGGACATTGGAGAGCTCGATTTTGTTCGCCTCCGGTTTGTTGGCCGCGAGGCTATTTTTGTTGTCGTGCAGGCTCTGTTGCAGCGCGCGGTGGTTGCTTGTGCTCGACTGGGTTGCCGAGTGTAACACTTCTGCTTCGATTGCACTCGGCTCGGTCGCCGAGTGTCGTGAATTTCTTTTGGTCGCATCCGGCTTGGCCGTCGGACGCGAAGGTTTGCTTGCCGAACAGAGGAGCATTGGTGTACCTCTCTGGTTTGCCCACTCTTTTTTTTTGTTTGTTCTCCGTTCACTTTTTCTATTAGCGACTGGTTGTTTTTATCGCACCCATTTTTTTTGCTCGCGAGTTTTTTTTTCGCGGGGTGTGTCTATACCCTCTTGTTTTTAGAGAGAGACGAAGTGCATACTTTATTTCAGCTCGACTGATGATTTTGATACTTCGCTGCAGATGTCTTCTCCATTGGATTCATTCTCCTTCCTCGATCTAACCGTTACGAACTTCAAGACCACCGTAAAGGATACTCTTCGGGATTGCTTGCAAATCTGTGACTCTGCAGAAAAGCAGAAGCCATTGCTATTACCTCTTTGGAGACCATCGGCTTTTGGTGGTTCTGACGTGACTGTGCCTTTGGTTAAGGCCATCTACGATATTTGGAGTCGCCCTGTCGTCGACGAGGATGACCAGGTTTGTTACCTCTCGGGAGTCGACGAGACTTCATCGTCGCCACATCAGGCTGCAGGCACCGTCTTGCTGAGTCCTATGCACGACAGTCTGGTTCGCTTTTCAGAGCCAGAACTTTTTATAGACATTGATCGATTCGGTCCTTGGGACTCTGAGTCGACAGAGTGCGTAAGCCCCGAGCATGTACCTTTCTGCCTCGAGTGGGCAGACGTCGTCCTCCGCACCTGTTCTGAGCTATTGATCGCGGTTGATATCCTTCACGCCGTCCGAGCTTCGGCGTTTTCCTACCGATGTTGCAGCAATGTCGTCCACGCTTTTATGGAGGTCTGGTGCTCTTCTACTAACTCCATCTTTACTCGCGAAGGGGAGCTGTCGATCTCTTTTTGGGACATGCATCGACTCAGAGGATTGCCCCTTTCCGGGAGCCTCTTCGACGAAGTGACCCCGTCCGTTGAGGATTTCATCCATAGCCGCTTCCTTCCTCTACCAGAAAGCATTGGATATATGATCCTTGCTTACTACTGTCTCTTCCATCGCTCTCGGTCTTCGGAGACGAACGAATTCTTTGGAGTCACTATGTCCGATTGGGCATCCTTTTGGTTTCGGGCCAAAGAGGGTAGACGTCCTTCGGATGATCCCTGGGCCGATCGTGAGAAGACATCCGACCTTATGAGTCGCGATAGTCGGCCTTGCTGAATCAACCGTTGGTCGAGCTTGGTGTCCCCGATGCGCTTGCAGACGAGGTTTATCTGGCGGCGTTCCTATCCTTGTGGATTTGCCGTTCTGTTCTTCCTCTGCCGGGCAATATGTTGAGGCTCACTGTCTTCAAGATGGCGTGCTACTTAGCCAACGGCAAGAAGTGCAACTTGGCTGTCGCGGCTCTGGCCAACCTGTATCGGGGACTCAACAATTCCTCGTTGGGGCGGATTCCTTGGGCATTCCTCTATGCGTGGCTCGCCCAGCGTTTTGGTGTGCACGACACTGACTCCTCGGAAGGCGATAGACCCTTGATGATGGTGTATTGCAACCCGAATCATTTCCGTGCCTACACTCAAGAAGAGGCACGGTCGTTGTTTTGGCGCGGCGGGGTGCAATGCTGGTATCCGTCTCCAGCGCTTCCTCCTGGCCCGATCGTCGAAAGACCCGATCATTACGCTTCCCAGATTGAAGTGGAGTATTTCCTCTGTTTACGAGCAACGCATCTTGTGTTGCGGCAACGTGACCTCCTCATCGTGGAACCTTATAGTCCACACCGATTCTCTCGTCAGTTCGGGTTCTGCCAGGATCTGCCAGGCGTTTTGATCGCCGACCAACGGAGGGCAGCTTCAGTAGATGCGTTGGTGGAAATTTGGCAGACCGGGAATGTCTGCCCTCTTGGCACCGTGGAAGTGCCCCCTTTTGTGTGCGCCAATGCTGATCCGGGCGTGACCGCTCTCTTCCGAGAGTCTTGGCTCGAGGTGGTCGTCCCCTTCTTCGAGGTGGCTATCTCTCCATTCAATTTTATTTTATTTTATTTTTATTTTTTATTTTTTTTTCGTGTCTCTCTTCCTATATTGTTGACTTCATCGTTTGCTCTGTTTTATGCAGAGGGCGTGGAGGAAATTTACTGGCACATCCACGCCGAAGAAGATTTTGCCGAAGAGAGCCGCTGCCGAGAAGAAAGCGGCTAAGCCAAAGGCCGCCAAGAAGAAGGTGGCGACTCCAGCACCAGCAGCACCTGCCAAGGGGGTCGTGATCAGAGAGACCCCTCCGGCAGAGGATGATACTCGGCCCGTCGAGGCCGCTTTGGCGGTTGAGGGTGTGCCATTAGGCAAAGGGAAGGCAGTCGCCGAATCAGTGGCTTCTCCGAAGAAGGCTGCTTTGAAGAAGAAGAATTTAGCGGCCCTGCGACCCGAGCCACTCATCTACGCCCCACCTCTTTTCAGGAAGTGGCTGCGGACTAGTTTGCAGAAGCCTTCAACTCCCTTTCCTACTATTCATCCTCCGGAGATTCCCGCGTCGGGGGAGAGAGAGAGCTGAGGAAGTGAGACCTATTGCCGGATCTATTGTTCCTTCCCCAGAGCTTCCCGCGGCGGAGGAAAGAGAGAGAGTTGAGGAGATGAGACCTATCGACGGGTCTATTGATCCTCCTCTGGGGGCTCCCGCGTTGGAGGGAGAGGTTGCTGCAGAGCCGGAGGTGGTGCCTGCGCAGGCACCCTCGGTCGGGTTGCTAGCTGCTGAGGAGGAGGTTTCGCCTTCCGATGCACTTGCGATCGTCCTCGTATCCCCCACAGGCCAGCCTATGTTCCGGGCTGACGATTCGTTCGGTCGCGCCGTTTTGGAGGATACCCGGCATGTGGAGCAGACTGGAGAAGGGGCGCCCTTTGGTGCCGTCACCAGTGGATTTATGACTGGTGAGGCTGGGCGCCCCGTGACTATCTCAAGTGGTAGTGAGGCGTCCCTCCAGCCTTCGGTTGGAGCAGCCGGGGTCGGCCTTCAGCACCCGATTTCTCGTCGAGGCCGTTCAGCTGTCGGGCGGCCTTTTGTGACGTTTCCTCTTAGCAGCGAGGAAGCAACTTCTGCGGCGAGAGAGGGAGCTCCGGGTTCGGATCACCCGCCCATCAGTGAGGGTTCATCGACTCCACGACCTGCGTCGGTAAGCCTTCGTTACCTCTTCTCCCTTCCTTTTTGTCTCTTTTTTTTTGTTTCCTTCTCACCCTTTGGTTTTTTTTTTTGTTACCAAAAAGTCGACCCTCCTGGTTTCGGCGAAGTCGAGGCTGTTTATGCAACAACCCGCGCTGGACCTATGGGTGGGTTTTGTCAAGTCGGTCTTAGCACCTACCGACGATCCCTGTTCTCCTGAGTTTGTGGGTGACACTCGCACCTTCCTTGAGCATTTGAGGAGGGCCGGTGGCAATACTTCAGTGCAAGAATAGTGGGTGGAGGACTTCGTCATGGAGGCAGCGCGTCTTCAGCGACTACGCGGTTCTTTGGGTGAGAGGCTTAGTTTGGCCGAACGTCGAATTACCGAAGCTGAACTCGCGCGGTCCATCCGGCAGGTGAAACGTCAGCGTGACGACTTGACTGCGAGCTTAGACCAGCACCAGGCTGAGCGTGAGGCTGTGGAGACTGAGCAAACGGCTCTTCGTGACCGCATGGCGTCTCTCTCTTCTCAGCTTGACTCCCTCAATGCTGAACTCGGGACCATTCGTCGAGGACTTGACACTGCTGAAGAGGAGGTTTCAGCGCTTGAGCGTAGACTCGCCTCTGTTCTTGCGCGCCCTGTTCTTGACGAGGCTGAGGCGCGACACTTGGCTGAAGTTTGTGCTGAAGTACTGTGGCTGCGGCAATGGGTAGTTGACTTCGAGCTATCCTCTCTCTGATGTATAGATTTTTTTTTATTATTTTTTTTGTAGTCTCTTTTTTTTTTCGAGACTAGAATTTTCTCTTTTTTTGTTGAGGGGCTTGTAATACTTTCACCACACACACATTCTTTTGTAATGAGAAGTATTCTTTATTCAACTTCTGTCTCTTTTTTTTTCGCTGTCCTCATGGGTAAAATCGTTTGAGGAATTTACTGTTCGTTATCGGCAGCTCCGATCCATTTGCAGTGACGAACTTGTAAACGCCATTGGTATAGGCTTCTTGCACCACATAAGGTCCTTCCCATTTCGGCGCGAATTTGCCCCAAGTTTTGCTGGTGAAGAGCATCGGCCGTCTGAATGCGAGCACGAGATCGCCCTTCTGGAATGACCTGAGCCTTACATTTTTTATGAAGGCTCGGGTCATGCGAGACTGATAGCATTCGAGGCATTGTTGTGCCTCGAGTCGCTGTTCATCGAGTGACTCGAGTTCTGCCAACCACAGCTGAGCACATTCCTCCGTCGTCAGTCCTTCTCTTATTGCAATTCGCAGAGAAAGGAGTTGTATTTTGAGAGTGAGCACTGCTTCGGTGCCGTAGACCAGCGAGAATGGAGTCGACTGGGTCGGAGTTCGGAACGACGTCCTGTATGCCCATAAGGCTTCACCAAGTTTCTCGTCCCAACTCTTTTTTTTGGCGCCGATGGTCTTCTTTAGGATTTTGCATAGCGTCTTGTTAAAAGCTTTTGCGAGTCCGTTGGCTGCCGGATTGTAAGCCATTGAGGTCCGCTGTTGTATGCAAAAGTTTTCGCAGAAACGGTCCATGACTTTGTTTTTGAATGGCGTACTGTTGTCCGTCATTATGTATCGGGGGACTCCATATCGATAGATGATTTGTGTTCGAATGAAGTGGATGACAGTGATGGCCTTCACTTCTCGATAGTCAGCTGCTTCGGCCCATTTTGAGAAGTAGTCGGTGGCAGCCAAGATGTATTGCCTGTCGAAATCGTATTTGGGAGAGATAGGGCCAATGATGTCCATCCCCCAAGCTTCGAACGACCATGATGCGACCGTTGGGTGAAGCGGCTCCGGCGCCTGGTGTATGTAATTGGCATGGAGTTGGCATTGTTTGCACGATCGAGCCATTTCGAGGCATCTCTGAGCAACGACGATTAGTAATAGCCCAGTCGTTTGACTTCAAAGTGGAGCTTCGGGCCGGCTTGGTGTGCGCCGCAGATTCCACTGTGTGTCTCTTTGAGAACTTGCGACCCCTCTTCCTTTGATAGGCAACGGAGAAATAGACCTTCATATGACCTTCGATAAAGTACATCATTGATGAAGACGTACTTTGGATCTGCTTGGCGAATCTGGACTCGCTTTCTCAAGTCGACGGGGAGTGTGCCGTGGCGAAGGAAGTTCGTAATGGCTTCTCTCCAATCTTCAGTTTGATTTTGACTGGCCGAGATAGGTAGAGACTCTTCTATTTCTTCTATTTCGTCTTCCTCTGTTTCTCCCTCAGCCGGTGGAGGGATTACCCATCGCTCGCAAATCGGAATTTGGCTTGGTCGCTGGTCGAACTGTGCCAAACTGGCCGCGATGCCGACTAATGCGTCGGCTGGCCCATTCTCGGAGGGAGGGACATGGTGGAGTGAAGCATCCGGGATTTGGGCCAGAAGTTCAACGGCATGTCTCCAGAGTGGTACGAGTTCGAGTTTCTTTACTTCGAACTCTCTTGTAAGCTGCTAGATGACCAGAGCCGAGTCGCCGTAGATGTTTAATTGCGGCAACTACATCTCGACTGCTATGTCTAGTCCGAGAAGGAGAGCTTGGTACTCTGCTTCATTGTTCGAGCAAATTTGGATGAGCACGAACGAGTATGGCAGCAAATCTTTCCTTGGTGAGACGAACATGACTCTAGCGCCAGCTCCATTTCTTCGCGCGGCGCCGTCGAAGTACATCTCCCAAGGAGGGAGTACCTTGACCAGAAATATTTCTTCATCTGGGAATTCTTCTGTTAACTCCCATTCGGCAGGTACCGGGTGGTCGGCCAAGAAATTGGCTAATGCTTGGCCTTTGATTGCTTGTTGCGGTACGAAATTGATTTCGAATTCGGAGAGGAGCAGGGCCCATTTTGCCAATCGACCAGAGAGAATTGGCCGCGACATAATGTACTTCAGCGGGTCGGCTCTCGCGATGAGGTTCGTCGAATGCGCCAGGAGGTAGTGCCGAAGCTTTTGAATTGCAAAGATGTGAGCTAGGCAGGTCTTCTCGATTGGAGAGTAGTTGAGTTCGGCGCTCACCAGTGTTCGGCTTAGATAGTACAGAGAACGTTCTTTGTTGTTCTCGTCGCATTGAGCCAAGAGAGCTCCCACCGATTTCTCCTGTGTGGCTATGTACAACAGCAGTGGTCTGTCGACAATTGGGGCTACGAACACTGGTGGTCTGGTGAGATACGCCTTTATGTTGTTAAAGGCATTTTGGCAAGATTCGTCCCACTCGAACGGTGTATCTTTCCTAAGCAGAGGGCTGAAGGGCTGACATCTCCCGGCTAGATTCGAAATGAAACGCCAAATGTACGGCAAGTGACCTTGGAAGCTTTTGAGTTCGGATACGTTTCTGGGCTTCGACATCTTTTGGATGGCTTCGATTTTTGACTGGTCAATTTCAATCCCTCTGTGATGGACGATGAATCCCTGGAATTTGCCCGAAGTGACGCCGAATGCACACTTTAACGGATTTATTTTGAGTTGAAACCATCGCAGTCGCTCAAAGACTGCCCTGAGGTCGAGAAGATGGTCGGCTCTCTATTTTGTTTTCACCACCAGGTCGTCGACATAGCATTCAACGCGCTTGTGTAACAAATCGTCGAAAATATTCTGCATTGCTCTTTGGTAAGTCGCGCCAGCATTCTTGAGTCCAAATGGCATCACTTTGTAACAGAAGATGCCTTTGGGCGTGCGGAATGCAGTGAGCTCCTCATCCTTTGGGTCCATCCAGATTTGATTATAACCGGAGGAACCATCCATGAAAGATAAATCTTCATGACCCATCATCGCGTCGACCATAAGCTCGGTTATCGGCAGAGGGAAGTCGTCCTTCGGTCAGGCCTTGTTCAAATCGCAAAAGTCCACACAGACCCGGATTTGGCCAGTCTTTTTCTTGACAGGCACGATGTTAGCGATCCAGGACGGGTATTTCACCTCTCTGATGAAGTTTGCCGCGATCAATTTGTCGACCTCCTTTTCAATTTCTGGCACCAATTCTGGTCGGAACCTTCGCTACGACTGCTTGACCGGCCGGATAGAGGGATGGACTGCCAATTTGTGGACTGCCACTCACGGGTCGAGGTCGGGCATTTCTGTGTAGTTCCAGGCGAAGATGTCGCGATATTCGTGGAGCAACGCCATGTATTCAACTTCTTCTTCAGCCGTCAGGGAAGCACTGAGGAATGTCGGCCTCGGGTCCTCTCCTGTGCCCAAGTCGACTTTCTTCAATTCGTCGACAGTCGACTGGCCTCCTTCTTCGAACTCGGCCGAAGCCTCCTTCAAGACGAATTCCTCTTCTTCTTGGTCGTCGTCAGTGATGGAGATGTGATTCACCATGACCGAATCGTATGCACGAGCTCGTGCAATGGCTGCTCTCACAGTGTAAATAACCACTGGTTTCGGCGCATCTTTCTTTTTCGTCGGAGTTTGGCCGATTGAAACTTGATGTGCATCTGCTGAAGCCTTCCTGGTTATTTTGACTGGCTTCGCTTGGCTAGTGTAGATTTTGATCGGCTTCTGCTTTTTGTAGCCAAGGCCTAGGCGACCTTGGTTGATTCTTTGACCTTCATTTCTCAGCCTCTCCTGTTCTAGAGTGAGAACCAGTAGAGTGACGGGCGGTTTAGCATGAATTTCATCTTTTGTAAGATTGCCCCCAGCTTTTGGCCATCAGTCGATAGGCGTTCGGGTCGAAACCTTCATTAGAGCCTGTGGACGGCAATTGCTTTACGATGCTCCGTTCCTCCAATTTTGGCAAAGGAAGTGTGACTCTTTCTGGCAAAGGGGTCGGAGTCTGGCTTTTGTGGCATGCGACCAAGGGGGCTTCTCCCTTCTTCCTTCGCGATTGTAAGATAGGTACGTTGTGCAGCGCTGGCTTTGGAGTGGCCGAGGCCGATTTGTGGCCGTGTGCCGGCTGGCTATTGTGCGCAGGCTGCTTTGGAGACACGACCTGCGTCGTGGTCTGTTTGGGAGGTGTAACTTGCGTCGGAGTGTTGTTGGCGTTCGATTCCTGGTTAGACCAAGGTGACAATTTGACTGTCGGTCTGGTTGTCAAATAGAACTTAGCGTCTGCAAAGGATGCCTCAGCCTCCGTGAATGGACTTTCGTCGGCGTACACCGTCATTTGTTCGCCGTTTTCCCAGTATTTGAAGCATTGGTGCAGTGTGGATGGCACAACTCCATTTGCGTGAAGCCACGGCTGACCCAGGAGCAGATTGTAAGATGTCCTGGAGTCGATGACTTGAAAAGGAGTTTCGGCTACCATGTCGCCAATGAGAAGTTTGAGATTTGCCATGCCGAGCGTTCTTTGGCCCTCCTGGTTGAAACCTTGGATGAGGAGAGAGCTTGGAGAGAGGTCGCCGACAGAGAGACTAACATTCTTCATCGTGCGGATTGGCAGGATGTTAACTGCGGATCCACAATCGAGGAGGATACGACTGATTTTGTGATCTCTGATGTAACCGGAGATGAACAACGGTCTGTTGTGATTTTTCGTCCCCAATTGTGCATCCTCTTCTCGGAATGTAATGCATGGTGGGCATGTTACAACAAGTGCTTGTTCCGACTTTGCAAGTTGCGGGGAGTCTAGTGCATCTTCTTCCTCCTTTTTGTGAGGTGGTGTCAGCCCGACTTTTGGCAAGTCGTGCTTTCTCATGAGCAGCATCTCGAGTTCGGGTTTGAGTTCCTCTGGTTTGTTGAGGACCCGAATTAGAGCTTGTCTTGACCGAATGGCCAAGTCGAGATCGTCTTCTATCTCATTTAGTGGTGAGATTTGCTTCTATGACGTCTCGAGGTCGTCACATTTGACCACCGATTTTTTGCCTTTTTCTTTGGATACTGTCTGCTCAGGAGGAGTTGTTGAGCAGGTCGCCACCATTGCTGGCGGCGCGAAAAACTCTTTCGGGAAAAATTCTGCCATTGTGACGGGTCTTCTCTTCTTTTTGCCTAACCCCTGAACATCAGTCCTGGGAGCCTTTCTTTGGCGCTTCGCGACTTTCTTATTTGACCGCTTTGCCTTGGTTCTGGTGATTGCCGGTGCCGGTTTGACTTCTCGAAGAGGCCTCTTTCTCCGGGTAACCAGGATCCTCCCCTCTGCGTCGGCAACAGCTAGTTCACAGGGTGCCGATTTTGGTGCGACCATAGCCGGTGGTCGTCTGTGATTGTGTGGTCGGTTGGAGAGACCGGCTTTTGGACGGTACTCTTTTCGTGTGGCCTTCTGCTGGTGCAGCCGAGTTCGCTGGTTTAGCTCGGCTTAAATGGAGATGGCATATGAGGAGGTTGTATTTTCAACTCCTTCAATTTCGATGCGGCCTTGAGCCGCCAGCTCCATGATGCGATCCTTTAGGATGAAGCATTTCTCCGTCGGATGCCCAACCAGTCGATGATATTTGCAGAAATTTGGATCCTTGCTCTTGGATTGGTTTCCAGGTCTTTTGATTTCTGGCAGCCTCAGTAGTTGGTTGTCAAGGAGTTGGTCGAGCATGATAGGAACGTCTGCGACGGCAAAGGGATATGTCTTTGCCTGTCGTTCCTCCAGTGACAACTTCCGGTATGTGTTTCCGGTTAACTGTCGTGGGAGGTATGTTGCCTTGACCTTGCTTCTGACCTTGATAGGTTCGAAAGCATTTGTCGCGAGAGAGGACTTTGTTTTCTCCTTCGTCTCTTTTGGCGCCGTCGTGGCTGGTGCCTTCCCCTTTTTGCGAGGGTCGGCAGAAGTGGATCCTTCTTCTCCTCTTTCCTCTATCAAGTTTTCCATATTGTGAGCTTCTGTTGCAAGCTCTTGGAAATCGTTCGGCCTCCGGCTGCGGATATAACGCAGGAGTTCCCACTGCATCCCTCGCGAGCACATCTCTATTTCGGTCTCGAGGGAGAGGTTTGAGCTTTCTTTGCAGTTTAAGCTCAGGTTCCTCCACCGGTTGATGTAGTCGACCACCTTTTCTCCTTTCTTTTGTTTGAGGTTGGCGATTTCGACCAATGTCACGATGCGCCGAGTGCTGTAGAATCGGCTGAGGAACTCACGCTCCAGTTGTTCCCAGTTGTCGATGGACTCCTGGGGTAGCTCAATGTACCAGTCGAAGGCGTTGCCCTTATGCGACCGGCCGAATTGTTTGACCATCAAGTCGTCGTCGGTGCCGGCGTTGTTACAAGTCTCAATGAAATTATCGACGTGCTGTTTGGGGTGCCCGTCACGATTGAACTGTTGAAACTTTGGAGGATGGTAACCGATTGGCATCGGGATATTCTGGATTCTCTGTGTATACGGCCTTTTGTAAGCGACTGATTTGTGGTCGCCGGCGCTGTTCCGTACCGCACGGTTGATGAGCTCGGTGACGGCGTCAAGTGTAAGAGCAGATGGATCCACTTCGGCCCGGCCTCTGCGGATAGTTACTGGTGCGACGGGCGGCAGCTCGTCGTCGGAAGAAGGGTCTTCTTGCGGTGGTCCAGCTGAAGCACTGGTAGTCGGCCGATTTCAGTCGACTTCTTGAGAAACGCCACCGGAGTTGGCGGTGGCCGTGCCCATTTCAAACCGTTCTAACATTCTCATGATTTGGAGGTCACGAGCTGCGAGCTATGCATCTTTGATGCGCAACTGCTCACTTTGCTCCTTGAGTGCAGCTAGCAATTCAGCTAGCTGCTCTTCGACGGTTTTGGCCGAAGTTGTCATCGCGGCCATTTTGACAGTTTGCGCCGAAGAATTTGTTTTCGGCGCGGCTTGGGATGGTGAAGCTGTTGCCGACGACCACTTCGGGGAGATGGCCGTCGGCGTCGGAGAGGAGATCGCTATGGGCGACCGGTCAAAGAAGCCAGTCGCGGGTTGATTGCAGAATGTGGCTCTAGGAGGTGACTGGCTTGCAGTGGCAGCCACTGGTGAGAGTCGGCGAGATAGAATGGGCGGTGTGGTAGCAGGGGAGGTCGCCGGCGTTTGTCGGCGCGGTGAGCGGATAGGTGGTGGTCTCGCTGCAGCGTTGAGTGCGGCTAGGAGGTCATGCGAAACCAACACGATCGGTGAATTGTCTATGGCCGTCGCTCTCTGTACGGAGGAGGTCGACGATGAGTGTGTTCTCGCCACGGAGGAGGAGGAGACGCCTCCGTGTTGCTCGTATCGCTGCACTAAAGCGGGGATGGTAGAGCTTCTTCGTGAAGGCGGCGACTGTGCGGAGCTGACAGTCGGGCTGTGAGGAGGAGGGGATGCAGCGATAGCCAAATATGTTGGCTTGGCCATCGCTGGCATCAGTTTTACGGGAGCCGCGGTGGCTTTTACAGAGGTTGCGGCAACCTATGGCACGAAGATGGCGCTTGGACGGCACGTGTCGCGCATGAAGGGAGCTTGCCCGATGGACAAACTCCTGGCCAAAGCCCTTGTTACTGGGCGAGTGGCAGGTGGTGGGGAGGTAAAAGCGCGGAAGTCGGCCGGAACTGCGACAGACGACCCGCGGACACTTGCGGTTGAGGTTGCAATCACGGCGTGGCGCGGGTGAGCAGAGCTCGAGGAGGCAGTTTGTTTGCCCCTGTTGTTGTTATTGTTGTTGTTGTTGGTGTTGCTGGCCATGGCTGAGGTTGGGGTTTTTTTTGTTTTGGACGGAGAAGGAGATGAGAAGTAGGAAACGTCCCACCAGGTATGCCAAATCTGTTTCATCGAAAATCTGCCGGTCCGCGAAGAGGCGCGACCGAGAGAGTAATTCGATTAATTCAGAATAATTTTGTTACAATTTGGGTGTGAGTATCTGAGAATTGCGAGTACAATTTCCTAGTATTCCTCTGATTCGATCTCCGTTACAATTTTGGCGAAGTTGAAGCTTCTGGCAAAGAAACGTCGAAACGAGTTCTGGAACGAGTGTGCACGAACTGTTATGGCTTTTGTCGGTCGGGCGGAGGTATAAGTGCTCCGTGTGTGTCGACTTGTGACGTTGCCGACGAACGTGTAGAGTTGCTCCGGTTGAACTGTTGAGTTACGACGGACTGCGAGTTACTTGACTTCGATGGCTCGAAAGCCTCTGCGCGTGGAGTTTCTTCTCGGTGAAGGGTTTTTCAGACCTTCGTTTTTGAGAGAGAAGCTCTGTGCATGGAGTGATTTCTCGGCTAGAATGCTCTCGAACTTGATTTTTCCCAACCCCTGCGATAGGGGCTTTCTGGCTTTTTTTATAGCCTGTCTTGCAGTTGTTGAGGATTTTTGCCTGGGAAAGGGGATCGCGATCCCCTTTTTGCTGTTGTGGTTGAGAGAAGAGGGGAAGAGGAAGACCGGGAGCTTCCTCAGTTAACGGCCAGGCTTGGTCTTTCGACTGCTAACGAGGCTTTTTGACGTGGCTGATGACTTGGCAAATTAAGCTGACGAGGGCGCCGATTGTGTTGATGATGCGACGATGTGAATGGACCCGGGGATGGGCTATAGCTGAGATCTTCACCTCTTGACGAAGCCTATCCAGGACGACGTGTTGTTGGATCACCAGGCCAGAGGCTTGGTCAAAATTGGGCTATGCACATTTTGATGCATACAAGGTAAGACGTGATTCAGTTTTCATTTCCAGAGACTACTTTTTATTTACTATTGTGAGCAATGTTTTGAAAATCGAACCGGTCATCAAATCGATGGGAGGTCTGATTTTGGTTTAACGTGGTTAGACCGGATATGCATTATTTTTAAATAAAAAAATATCATAACAAGTTCTAGTGTTCTACCTCCACTAAAAATGTTTAAAAGTAAAATAACTATTCAAAATTTTAATAAGTATCATCTAAAATAAATCATTTATCTGATAATCAAATCTAATTAAACTTCTTAAAATGAAAATATAAAATAAAAATATAATCTAAAAATATAAAAAAAATCTTCTGTTCTTTGAGAATCCAGTCATCAAAGTATTTTTCCACTAATTACCAATCTATTTCTACATCTTCACCAATACTAACAATCTCCTCGTCCTGCTTTTCATCCATAATAATTGCAAATATGAAAAATATCAGAATACAAATGTCACCAAACTTATCTTTTTTAAGTTAAAATTATATAAAGTTAATTCATTTTACCTTCATCTCTTGTTTGCACTAAAGTTGGTTACACATTTTTCCACATTTTATTTTCCACATCATCAAGTAATGGAGGATGTGTTTATGCTACCCAATCTTCTGATAATTTCATGTCCTCAAAAGAAATTGGATCATAGTTTTTTGCTTTAGCTTGATTCTTTTTTCTGCAACAACAATTATAAAATAAGATCAACCAATAATTAAATAAAAAACTTGAAAACAAATAAGATAGTTTCACTGACTTACAACAATTGTAAATTATAATGGATATATGCAAAGTCATTAAGTCTTTTGTGCTCTAATCTATTCCTCTTTTTTATATGAATGCGGTAAAAAACGCTCTAATTACGCTCACAACTAGATGCACTACATGTTTGACTCAACACTCGAATAACAATCTTTTGCAAATTTGGAGCACTATTCCCAAATGTTCTCCACCATTCAGCTATAAAAGACTAAAAAATTAGTGGTCAATATTCTAATTTAGAATTAATAATCACAATAAAAACCAATTGTAAAAAGTAGAAACACATATTTACCTGGAAGCATCTTGTCACGTGCCTTGATAGCCATCTCTCGCCCGTAGTCCCCTTGAGAATCTCTATATATTTGAAGTTCGTTCATAGTTGCCACTTGAATACTATAATTATTCTTATAAAACTTCTCAATGACATTCAATAGATCTGCTTTTACGCAGGGGTGTTCTACATCAGTTGTTGGGCTAAAAATTTTTTTTGGGTTGAACCAATAACTAGTAGAATAGAGAGGACGATGGAGTTGAATTTCCCAACGAAGATCTATAATCTTAACATAAAGTTCATACTCTTGTTACTTTCCTTTTGTGACTGCTCTTACCGTTTCTCTAACCCTTTTCATCCCTTCAAAGATAGAACCCATAGATGGTCTCTCATCACTATCAACCATCCTTAAAACATTTACAAGAGGCTCTGTGACATTAATCATTTTTGCACATGACAACCAAAAATCATAATTCAATACTAAGTAGTAGAACGATTCTTCACTTGTCACCATACCTTGTAACACAAACTTATTTCTTTGAAGACCTTGTAAAGTCAAGAAATTTGTTGCAAAGCGAGTAACTCCTTGGCGAAGCAACTCTCTTCCATTGCTGATTTTTCTCATCAATGTTAAGACAAATACATAGTTGTAAACAAATTTAGTAAGACTCCTTCCATCATTTACTACTTTTTGCACTTCAACTATGTATTTAGCAAAATCCTCAAGCATTAATCCAACACAATGAGCACTACAAGGTGTCCAATATAACTGTGGAAACTCTTGCATTAAGAGTCTTCCGGCTGCCACATAATTGGCTACATTATCACTAACTATTTGGATCACATTATTAACTCCAACAGAGATAATAACTTCCTTGAACACATTGAACAACATTTCTGCAGTTTTTTATTCCTTAGATACATCTACAGATTTCAAAAAAACCAACCATTGAGGACAATAAACTAGAAAATTATTAAAGTCCTATTACATGTATCTGTCCATCCATCAGCCAGAAGAGTACATCCTGTTTGGGTCCAATATGTTTTGAAAGAGTCAATATGATCATTAATATTTTCAATAGTCAAATCCAAAAGTTTACCTCGTGTATTGCGATATGTGGGGCCACTAAAACCCGACCCGATAGCACTTATAGCATCAAGGATTGGCAGAAAGTACTGCGAATTAAGGGCATTCAATGAAATACAAGAATCATACATCCACTTCATGAACTCTAATTTTGCCTTTTATATAGCTATTTTCCTGCATTACACTACTAATACTTGGTTGAGATCCAGAAGACATTCTTGGAGGAAAATATTAGCCTAAGATCCCATTATTCTTAGATTGTATGCCAACAGATTCAACACCCTTGTCTCTTTCTAGAGGTTCACCACATTCATCATCATCTAGCTCCACCGCACCTTCCCAAGATGAATATGCCATCTTTTTTTGTTTGTCACTCTTAAACACATCTAAGGCAGAAGATATCTGATACTCTACATCAGGAGGAACCTTTGGACAAGCAGTAACCTGACCTTTTCATTTGCTCAAATGAGCTTTCATCCTTTATATTCCTCCCACACTAAATATTTTTGAGCAGTATAAACATTTAAGTTTTCTAGCACTAGCACCTTTTTCAACATCAATTAGAATACAATGATTCATAGCTATGTCTATCTTTACTCGTGCGGCTTGTGATGGAACTGCTGGAGTTGATAGAGTTGAACTAGGATTATCAGCCATGACAATAATCCCTTCACACTCTATAGATGGAACAAGCTAAAACAGTAATCACATGGCAAATCAGAGAAAAAATAACTATAAAATTCAAGTTTGTAGATAAGGCCTATTGCCTATTGGATGTTCAAGTACCTAAAATAACAAGAATAATACACATCAAGTTGAGAAAGCATAAAACACCATTTTTCCTATTCAATTATTCCACAACCTATTTTCATTCAAAAGAACTAATATTGGCACTGAGGTTTCATCTATGAGACTCCAAAATAGGATGCAATTTCACAATCACAATGGCAATTAAAGTCTGTAATTGACTCTCTCAATGGAAAATAGAGAAGCCTCTATGGCAAAATTACACCCTCAACTGAAAAAATAGAAAAAATGAGCACCAAAACCAAAGGATAAATATAAACCCCAGGTAGGTACAATCAAACAGAGAAGTCATAAAATTATTAGAGTTTTAGCATCTTATGATAAAGCAAAATCATTCCAAATAGCTTGGCTAAAGCATTTTTTATCATTAAAAAAAAGAGCTGCACTAAAGCATTTTTTTATCCTTAAAAGAGAAGTGCTCGACTTAAAAAATAATCTATCATGAATTACAGATATCTCAAATCAAACAAAGTGTGCTCTAAACATTAAACCATTATTACCAAACAAAGAAGAAACATGCTAATCATAATACTAACCTTGCTCTAAACATTAAAAAATCATTTTAAACAAATCCAAAACTTCAAACCCAATCAATTTTGACTTGCATAAAGCAGGAATAGAATAACAACGAACTCATAACAATAAAAGGATGAAAAGATAGAAATTTTACCCCAACATGATGTCGAGTAGGACCAATTTTTTTCAATAAGTGAAAAGGTCTTACGAACTTTAAGTATAACAGGTTCACCCGACACTAGAACCCACTTGGAAATTTCTAACATCTTTTATAAATGATGCCTCAGCTTCGATCGCAAAGGAAAGCAGGAAGCAGTTAAGAGATAAACAGAAAAGGGGACAAACCAAGACGTAGAAGGATGCCCAAATCAGCAGATGTAATGGCTAATCTGGAAAAAGAGTGATCTTTGAGTTTCTGCTAGACGCTTGTGGCTTAATACAAAACCAAAACGACTCAGTGTACAAAATTAAAAAAGAGAAGAGAACAGAGTGTGAAATCTTTGAAACTTAAGTCAAGAAATAAATTTGAGAGAGACCGGATATGCATTTTTAATCACTTTTGCACATGACAACCAAAAATCATAATTCAATACTAAGTAGTAGAAATATTTACCACTGCTTGTAACTCCTGGGCGAAGCAACTCTCTTCCTTTGCTGATTTTTCTCATCAATGTTAAGACAAATACATAGTTGTAAATAAATTTAGTAAGACTCCTTGCATCATTTACTACTTTTTGCACTTCAAATATGTATTTAGCAAAATCCTCAAGCAATAAATGAACACAATGAGCACTACTAGGTGTCCAATATAACTATGGAAACTCTTGCATTAAGAGTCTTCCAGCTGCCACATAATTGGCTGCATTATCACTAACTATTTGGATCACATTATTAACTCCAACAGAGATAATAACTTCCTTGAACACATTGAACAACATTTCTGCAGTTTTTTATTCCTTAGATGCATCTACATATTTTAAAAATACCAACCCTTGAGAACAATAAACTAGAAAATTGATTACAGTCCTATTACATGTATCTGTCCATCCATCAGCCAGAAAAGTACATCCTGTTTGTGTCCAATATGTTTAGAAAGACTCAATATGATTATTAATATTTTCAATAGTCAAATCCAAAAGCTTACCTCGTGCATTGTGATATGTGGGGCCTCTAAAACCCGGCTCGATAGCACCTTTAGCATCAAAGATTGGCTGAAAGTACGGCAAATTAAGGGCATTCAATGGAATACAAGAATCATACATCCACTTCATGAACTCTAATTTTGCCTTTTACATAGTTTTTTTCCTGCATTACACTTCTAATACTTGGTTGAGATCCAGAAGACATTCTTGGAGGAAAATATTGGCCTAAGATCCCATTATTCTTAGATTCTATGCCTATAGATTCAACACCCTTATCTCTTTCTAAAGGTTCGCCACTTTCATCATCTTCTAGCTCCACCACACCTTCCCTAGATGAATATGACCTCTTTTTTTGTTTGTCACTCTTAAACTCATCTAAGGCAGAAGATATCTGACACTCTACATCAGGAGGAACCTTTGGACAAGCAGAAACTTGACCTGTCCGTTTGTTCAAATGAGCTTTCATCCTTTATATTCCTCCCCCACTAAATATTTTTGAGCAGTATAAACATTTAAGTTTTCTAGCACTAGCACCTTTTTCAACATCAATTAGAATACAATGATTCCAAGCTATGTCGATCTTTACTCGTGCGGCTTGTGAAGGAAATGCTGGAGTTGATGGAGTTGAACTAGGATTATCAGCCATGACAATAATCCCTTCACACTCTATAGATGAAACAAGCTAAAACAGTAATCACATGGCAAATCAGAGGAAAAACAACTATAAAATTCAAGTTTGTAGATAAGGTCTATTTCGTTTTGGATGTTCAAGTATCTAAAATTACAAGAATAATACACATCAAGTTGAGGAAGCATGAAACACCATTTTTCCTATTCAATTATTCCACAACCTATTTTGATTCAAAAGAACTAATATTGGCCCTGAGGTTTCATCTATGACATTCCAAAATAGGATGCAATTTCACAATCACAATGACAATTAATGTCTGTAATTGACTCTCTCAATGGCAAATAGAGAAGCCTATGGCAAAATTACATCCACAACAGGAAAAATAGAAAAAATGAGCACCAAAACCAAAGGATAAATATAAACCCCAAGTAGGTACAATCAAACAGGGAAGTCATAAAATTATTAGACTTTTTGCATCTTATGATAAAACGAAATCATTTCAAACTGCTGGGCTAAAGCATTTTTTTATCATTAAAAAAAAAGAGCTGGACTAAAGCATTTTTTTATCCTTAAAAGAGAAGTGCTCGACTTAAAAAATAATCTATCATGAATTACAAATATCTTAAATCAAACAAAGTGTGCTCTAAACATTAAACCAATATTACCAAACATTAAACATTAAACATTAAACCAATATTACCAAACATGCTAATCATAATACTAACCTTGCTCTAAACTTTAAAAAATCATTTGAAGCAAATCCAGAACATCAAACCCAATCACTTTTGACTTGCAAAAAGCAGGAACGGAATAACAACGAACTCATAACAATAAAAGGATGAAAAGATAGAAATCTTGCCACAACATGATGTCGAGTAGGACCAATTTTTTTCAATATGTGAAAAGGTCTTACGAACTTTAAGTATAACAGGTTCACCCAACACCAGAACCTTCTTGGAAATTTCTAACATTTTTTTGAAATGTTGCCTCTGCTTCAATCGCAAAGCAAAGCAAGAAGCAGTTAAGAGAAAAATAGAAAAGGGGACATACCTGGATGTAGAAGGATGCCCAAAGCAGCAGATGTAATGGATAATCTGGAAAAAGAGTGATCTTTGAGTTTCCGCTAGATGCTTGCGGCTTAATACAAAACCAAAACGACTCAGTGTACAAAATTAAAAAAGAGAAGAGAACAGAGTGTGAAATCTTTGAAAGTTTAGTCAAGAAATAAATTCGAGAGAGACCGGATATGCATTTTTAATCACTTTTGCACATGACAACCAAAAATCATAATTCAATACTAAGTAGTAGAAAGATTTACCACTGCTTGTTTTGGATAATTATTCTTAGTCCATTCTTCACATGTCACCATACCTTGTAACACAAACTAATTTCTTTGAAGACCTTGAAAAGTCAAGAAATTTTGTTGCAAAGCGAGTAACTCCTGAGCGAAGCAACTCTCTTCCTATGCTGATTTTTCTCATCAATGTTAAGGCAAATACATAGTTGTAAACAAATTTTGTAAGACTCCTTGCATCATTTACTACTTTTTACACTTCAACTGTGTATTTAGCAAAATCCTCAAGCATTAAATGAACACAATGAGCACTACAAGCTGTCCAATATAACTGTGGAAACTCTTGGATTAAGAGTCTTCCAGCTGCCACATAATTGGATGCATTGTCACTAACTATTTGGATCACATTA
Source organism: Aristolochia fimbriata (assembly GCA_019845555.1). Taxonomy (NCBI): domain Eukaryota; kingdom Viridiplantae; phylum Streptophyta; class Magnoliopsida; order Piperales; family Aristolochiaceae; genus Aristolochia; species Aristolochia fimbriata. Next base: position 17,746,541 of record CM034080.1, read on the forward strand.
TTAACTCAAACTGAGATAATAACTTCCTTGAACTCATTGAACAACATTTATGCAGTTTTTTATTCCTTAGATTCATCTACATATTTTAAAAAAACCAACCATTGAGAACAATAAACCAGAAAATTTTTTAAAGTCCTATTACATGTATCTGTCCATCCATCAGCCAGAAAAGTACATCCTGTTTGTGTCCACTATGTTTTGAAAGACTCAATATGATCATTAATATTTTCAATAGACAAATCCAAAAGTATACCTCGTGCATTGTCATATGTGGGGCCTCTAAAACCCGTCTCGATAACACTTATAGCATCAAGGATTGGCTGAATGTACTGCGAATTAAGGGCATTCAATGGAATACAAGAATCATACATCCACTTCATGAACTCTAATTTTTCCTTTTATATATTTTTTTTCCGGTATTACACTTCTAATACTTGGTTGAGATCCAAAAGACATTCTTGGAGGAAAATATTGGCCTAAGATCCCATTATTCTTAGATTCTATGCCTATAGATTCAACACCCTTATCTCTTTCTAAAGGTTCGCTACTTTCATCATCTTCTAGCTCCACCACACCTTCCCTAGATGAATATGCCCTCTTTTTTTTTTTGTCACCCTTAAACTCATCTTAGGCAGAAGATATCTGTTACTCTACATCAGGAGGAACCTTTGCACAAGCAGTAACCTGACCTTTCCGTTTGCTCAAATGAGCTTTCATCCTTTATATTCCTCCCCCACTAAATATTTTTGAGTAGTATAAACATTTAAGTTTTCTAGCACTAGCACCTTTTTCAGCATCAATTAGAATACAATGATTCCAAGCTATGTCGATCTTTACTCGTGCGGCTTGTGATGGAAGTGCTGGAGTTGATGGAGTTGAACTAGGATTATCAGCCATGACAATAATCCCTTCACACTCTATAGATGAAACAAGCTAAAACAGTAATCACATGGCAAATCAGAGGAAAAACAACTATAAAATTCAAGTTTGTAGATAAGGCCTATTGCCTATTGGATGTTCAAGTATCTAAAATAACAAGAATAATACACATCAAGTTGAGGAAGCATGAAACATCATTTTTCCTATTCAATTATTCCACCACCTATTTTCATTCAAAAGAACTAATATTGACACTGAGGTTTCATCTATGGCATTCCAAAATAGGATGCAATTTCACAATCACAATGGCAATTAAAGTCTGTAATTGACTCTCTCAATGGCAAATAGAGAAGCCTCTATGGCAAAATTACATCCACTACAGAAAAAATAGAAAAAATGAGCACCAAAACAAATGGATAAATATAAACCCCAGGTTCGTACAATCAAACAAAGAAGTCATAAAATTATTAGAGTTTTAGCATCTTAGGATTAAACAAAATCATTTCAAACTGCTGGGCTAAAGCATTTTTTTATCATTAAAAAAAAGAGCTGCACTAAAGCATTTTTTTATCCTTAAAAGAGAAGTGCTCGACTTAAAAAATAATCTATCATGAATTACAAATATCTTAAATCAAACAAAGTGTGCTCTAAACATTAAACCATCATTACCAAACAAAGAAGAAACATGCTAATCATAATACTAACCTTGCTCTAAACATTAAAAAATCATTTGAAGCAAATCCAGAACTTCAAACCCAATCACTTTTGACTTGCAAAAAGTAGGAACGGAATAACAACGAACTCATAACAATAAAAGGATGAAAAGAATTGAAATCTTACCACAACATGATGCCGAGTAGGACCTATTTTTTTCAATAAGTGAAAAGGTCTTACGAACTTTAAGTATAACAGGTTCACCCGACACCAGAACCTACTTGGAAATTTCTAACATTTTTTTGAAATTTTGCCTCTGCTTCAATCGCAAAGCAAAGAAAGAAGCAGTTAAGAGAAAAATAGAAAAGGGGACATACCTAGACGTAGAAGGATGCCCAAAGCAGCAGATGTAATGGATAATTTGGAAAAAGAGTGATCTTTGAGTTTCTGCTAGACGCTTGCGGCTTAATACAAAACCAAAACGACTTTGTGTACAAAATTAAAAAAGAGAAAAGAAATGTTGATGTGAATGAATAAGGTTTAGTCGGCCTCTCTTGAATTGCGCAGCTTTGGATGGGCTTGCTTCATCAAAATTTTCTCTGTTTTTCGCCGTCAACAGTTTGGCTTCGGCGCAAGTTTTGAGAATAGTTGAGTTGAGGTGAGAGAACGTGGGTCCCACTCAGGCTAATTTGGCGCCTACTTTTTTGCCCACGATTGGGATCTCCAAATCTGCGCGGTGGACTCCCTTTTAAAAGGGGAAGATATCAATCCACTTCCCACGAATTTAGGAAAATCTGGTTGATACTGTGTCTTCTTCTTCTGGGCATGCTCTACAATTTAAGGGTTCTCTGAGTGACTGCGACCTGCTCCTCTCTGCGTGTCTGCGACTTCTTGCGATCTTGCAATTCTTACCTTTTCTTCTCCTTGATTGCGCTGTGAGTGCGAGATTACGACCTTCTGTCAGCGTGACAGTGAGTACCTTGGCTCTACTGCGCGTGAACTTGCATTGAGTTCGTGTACCTTGCTTTACAATCCTTTTCGAGTTACGACTCACATAAGAAACTCTTCGCGGATCATAATTTAAAGGTACTGTATAAATATTTTCCTCTCCTGGCAATCTCTGATTGAATTCAAGTTTGCTAGGGTCCCACTCTCTTTTCTTTTCTTCTTTCCTTCTTCCCTCTTTCTTCTTCTTTTTCTCTCCTCTCATTTTCGAAAACTTGTTGGGTGTTTAGCAGGTGTACTAGGTCAGCAAGTAATATAGACTCGAGAGTCCAGATATCGATCCCACAGAGACCTTGATGAGAACTCAGTTTAAGTAAAGATTTTTCTACTGATTGAGGAAAAGAATTTTTGGTTTTGAAAATTGTAAAAGAAAATAGAATTAAACTACTGGAAACCTTATAGAGATGAGATGTTGGGGAAAAGTGTCAATCCCTCCTAGTTGCTAACATGCAAAGTTCTGATTTTATAGCTCAAATACCCTTACCTTGACTTAGCTTTTGAAAACCTGGTTACCCATATACAGGAAATAACTTTCACTTATTCTTTGAACTCCATCTCAACCAGAACATTCAAATCCTAAGTGCATAAATATAAAAGCTTGAAGATTTACTCTCTCTTATTCAGAACAAGAGTTATAGAAGTCACACCACTTTTCAACTAGTCTCCTTCTCAACCGGAACAATCTAGTTAGAAAAACAAGTTGTTTTAGAAAACAGGAATCAAATAACTAACCCAACTCTCTACTGAAATTTAACTTCTCTATTCGACGCTCATTAAATCCCATAATTGAATTAAGGTCAGAAATAAGCAATGAACTCAGATTCTAAAACAAAAGCAAAGTACTTTATTGCTATAGAATTCAGAACTTAAGCATAAACAACTAGGAGTTCATGACTTTCCCAACAAAGAGAGACTACTCCATGCTAAAAACACACAGTAAAAAGGATTCAATTACAGCCATAGACATAAAATAAACTAAGTACAAAAACCCCCTTGAAGGACTGCCTTTACTTTCTCTTGCACCTTGACTGAAATCTCCACCTTCTCTCTCTAAAGTGCCAAGAGGTCGTGTAAGACTCCCTCTGGCCTTTCTCTCCTCTCTAAACTAACTACAAAACAATAAAAACCTAAACTACAAACTACTGGAACTCGGAACTGGATTAAAACTGGATCCTCAACTCCTCTCTTGCTCTCTGCCTCGGACCTCTAATTATAGTTGCTCTGCTGTCCAGAACTTGTAAATTGGTCTCTGTCCAGGGTATGAATTATGCTTTTCCGACCTCAGAATTGTCTGAAATTACATACGAACCTTCCTTCGGTGGTCCTTGCCTTGCTCACGAAATTTGAATCCATTCTGAGTTGGGAAAGTCGAGATATGAAGAGAAGAAGTTGCCTGGTTTCTGCTGCCAATTTCTGCACTGGGTCCACCACTTTGGAGATGTGAAACTCGAGAAGCCCGGCTTGTATTGGCCTGAATTTTCATGATATGATCCTCAGTAGCACCAGGAATCTTCGTTCCAAGTTTGGCTTCAATTGGAATACGGGAACTCCAGATATAGCTCTCTTAAAACTCGGATTTTTTCTTCTCCTTCTGGCAGCAGTTTCCTTCTTAGTATGGAACTTCTCCTTTCTTGATCATTCAATGCACCAAGACTCGAGCAATATTCTGTAAAATCTTCATGGATACCTGTTGGGTGTCTAGCAAGTGCACTAGGTCAGCAAGTAATATAGACTCGAGAGTCCAGATATCGATCCCACAAAGACCTTGATGAGAACTCAGTTTAAGCAAAGATCTTTCTATTGATTGAGGGAAAAGAAATTTTTTGGTTTTGGTTTTGAAAACTGAAAAGAAAACAGAATTAAACTACTAGAAAAAACTAATAGAGATGAGATGTTGGGGAAAAGTGTCAATCCCTCCTAGTTGTAAACATGTAGAATTCTGATTTTATAGCTCAAATATCCTTGCCTTGACTTAGCTTTTGAAAACCTAGTTACCCATATACAAGACATAACTTTCACTTATTCCTTGAACTCCTTCTCAACCGAAACATTCAAATCCTAAGTGCATACATATAAAAGCTTGAAGATTTACTCTCTCTTATTCAGAACAAGAGTTATAGAAGTCACATCACTTTTCAACTAGTTTCCTTCGAAACCGGAACAATCTAGTTTAAAAGCGAGTTGTTTTAGAAAACAAGAAATCATATAACTAACCCAAATATTTACTGAAATTTAACTTCTCAATCCGTACCTCATTAAACTTCAGATATCAATATAGATTAGCAATAAGCAATGAATACAGATTCTAAAACAAAAGCAGAGTACTTTATTGCTATAGAAATCAAAACATAAACATGTAACAACTAGGAGTTCATGACTTCCCCAACAAAGAGAGATTACTCCATGATAATAGAATAAACACACAGTAATAAGGATTCAATTACAGCCATAGACATAAAATAAACTAAGTATAGAAACCCCCTTGAAGGACTGCCTTTGGCTTCTCTTGCACCTTGACTGAAATCTTCACCTTCTCTCTCTAAAGTGCCAAGAGGTCGTGTAAGACTCCCTCTGGACTTTTCTCTTCTCTCTAACCTAACTACAAAACAATAAAAACAAAATATAAACTATTCTAAGAGCTGGAACTGGGAACTGGATCTAAAACTCCTCCTCTTATGCTTTGCCTCGGACCTCCTTATATACTTGTTCTGCTGCCCATGCCATGTAAATTGCTCTCTGTCCAGGGGTATGAAGTACCCTTTTCCGACCTCAGAATTGGCTAAAATTACATAAGGACCTTCCTTTTGAAGTCCTTTCCATTCTCACGAAGTTTGAATCAATTCTGAGTTGGGAAACTCGAGATATGAGGGAAGGAAGTTGCCTGATTTCTGCTGCCAACTTCTGCACGGGTCCACCACTTTGAAGATGTGTAACTCGAGAATCTTGGCTTGGATTGACCTGAAATTTCGTGAAAAGATCCTCTGTAGTACCTGGAAGCTTCGTTCCAAGTTTGGCTTCAATTGGAATTGTGAAATTCCTTCTCTGATCTTCACAAAATTCGGATTTATCTCCTTCCATTGGCAGGAATTAACTTCTTCTTTTGGACCATTCAATGCATCTGGACTTAAGTAATTTACCTTAAACTCTTCGTGGGAACCTTCCTTAGACATCTGAGACTCCATCTCCCAAGTTTAGATTTGATTTGATTGCAGGTTCCCGAGATTTTCGTATTTTCAGCTGTAGAGTCAACGGCGCGGTCGCGCAGAATTTTGGCGCGGTCGCGCCACTGAACCCGATATCCGTCTAAGTACGGAAACCACTTCACGCGTTCTCGCCGAAATGTGCTGCGAGATGGCACGGTCGCGCCAGTCCTTGGGGATTTTACTTGGTCCCCGAATGGCAACTTCTCTTTCCGCTTTTAGCTCCCTTTGGCGCGGTAGCGCCCTCCAGTGGCCCGGTGGCGCTTCCTGTGGCGCGGTCGCGCCCATTCGCATTCCCCAATCTTTGTCTTTCATGACCGTTAGGTCGTTGGACATTTTTGCACATTAATTTGAATTTCCGATGATTTGTTTGGTGCGGTCGCGCCGTTCTTCTTTTTGGCCTCTTTTGCTCATTTTTCCTCCGTTTTAGCTCCAAATCCCATTTTTCTTCTTCTACCGGGTACCTGAGACATAAAACATGTATTTGAGTTATATTTGTCACTTTTAAGCTCATAATCAACTAAAATTAGGAATTTATGATAAATAATTCATGCCTAAATAAGTGTCTTTTGGACACTTATCACTACCCCAAACTTAAACCTTTGCTTGTCCTCAAGCATACTCTGAACTAGTGATGATAGATATGTACAGACTAAGAAAAATCCAGTGACCATCCCTTTTGAAGTTTTTAAAATAGATGCTTCACTCCCTTCCTAGTGATGGTTCTTCTTCCTTAGCCAAAACAGAATTTGAATTTTTTTCAATTTTTTTTTTTTTAAAAAAATGCTTATTCCTTTACAAGTGAGAAGTCTCAGTTCAATTCCTTAATCCAACCATCAGTCCATTCTCCACTAACCTGAAGGATTTCTCAATTCTGATCAGTAGGTCTTTATAGGTTGTAATGAGGCAGGGGTAATGGGGTATGATGAAGAATCTTGAGTACTTTTGGGTTTTATTCTCCTCCTCATATCCATATCTTATTCTTCTGAGCATGACTCGGATTTGTGACTCATCCCCCAAGCTCTTCCACCCCAAACTTATTCTTTTGCCTTGATCCCTCATTTTGCTTTCTTTTTCCCCCTTTTCTTTCCCATGTATACTTTTCTTTGGGTTTTGTCTAGGGTCTAGCTTACCTCGGCGGTTGACTCAGAGTCCCTAAGCTTGCTGAGGCCCGAGACCCGGTGCACACACGAGGTGGCTTTTCCCTTGACTAACCCACAACCTTTCATCTCTTTTTCTTTGGCTTTGTTGGGAGTCCAGCTTACCTTGCCGGTTGACTCAGAGACTCTAAGCTTGCTGAGGCCCGAGTCCCGGTGCACACACGAGGTGGCCTTTCTCCTACTCAGCCCAGAACTCTCTTTTTTCTTTCTCTTGCTCCTTCTTCCCCTTTACAAAGAAATATTTCTATACCCTTCATCCAACCCTCCTCATAACTTCAAAATCTTTATCCATGCTCATTCAAAAAGAACACTTCAATAATTTGGAGAATCATGGGTAAGGAAGAAACAAGTTTATTTATCACTAAGGCTGGTTCATGTAGCATAGGACATTGAAACAAAACAGGGATCTTTTCGGCTCAAAGGGTTTGACAAAAGGTGATGTAACTTGTGCATTAAAATGGGTAGCTTTGAAAAAGGCTCAAACAATTTTTAAACAGGTGCCTAAATCACCTCAGAATTTTGAAAACCTTTCTCTGTTTTGCCTCAAGTTTTCCTCAGGTTGGTTCTAGTGGTTGAAATCAACTTACTCACATGTACTTTGTTTTCAAAAACTATTTTTAAAGAAAAATTCTCATCCATTCAAGACTAAGCATCTGAACTAATATATTTTTCCAGAAAGTGAATCATGCTATTCATATGATCAGGGGTTTTCACTGGTATTTTTCAAAGTCTCTATTGGATTTTCTGGTGAAGTTTTGACAAAACAGTGCTTTCAGATCCATGCATGAAAAGTATCCCACCCCAAACTTAAAATTTTTCAAATCCCCTTTAAATTTCATAAAGAGTATCCCACCCCAAACTTAAAAACATGCTTTGTCCTCAAAGCAGAAATAAACATAGGAGTGATAGAGATACTTCCCTGACTTTCTGGGTGGATTGAGGTTGGATGGATCTCCCTTTGTGGCTCTTGCATTCTGCTCTCATGGGTTAGTGATAAAAATTTGCAATATTTTGAGCAATTGAAAATGAAAATTGACTAAAAGTGTCTCTCAGGCATAAAATGTATGTTAAGAAGAATACCTGCAGTGGAGGTTCTGTTGCAGTACCTCTGTAGTGGCCAAATCTCGTCAACCCAGTGGCGCGGCCGCGCCAGAATTTGGCGCGGTCGCGCCGTGTAATTCCTTGAAATTATCAGATTCTGAATGCAATTTTCAATATTTCCAGTTTGTACAATTAAATATTAGAGAGAGGCATGCTTTGGAGTGATTTTCATATATTTTCATTGGAAGAATGAAGAAGTGCATGCTTTGAGACAATTCATTGAGAGTAAAACATAATTTCATTAATATGAATGGAGATTGAGTACATATTAATGAAATCTCATTTAGCACACTCTCAGACATAATCACACACAAAAAACAGGCTCACACACAAGATAAAAAGAACAAGTCAAAAGATCTTAGCAAAAGCTAAAAAGACATCTATTCGTCTTCTTCTTCATCTTCTTCTTCTTCCTCTTCACCTTCTTCTTCTTCAAAGGTATCTCCAGTGGGCAGCTAACCCTCTGGTATTCCTCATGCTGGGCCCACAATGTCTACATCTTCTTGTTGTACGTGGCCAGTTTTCCCATCTTCTTTTCCTGTCCATTAATCCTCTCATGGAGAGCAGCCATGTCCGTCTCCTTGGATTTGCTAGAACTTGCTACTGATCTGATCGGTGGGTGGTCTCTCATAATTTGCTTTACTGAGCTAGCTGAAATACCTCGGGGAACTTTTTCCATTGGCTCTGTAGAGCTCAGTGCAATCCCATTGGCCAAACAAATAGTGGTGATGAGGGAAGGAAAAGGGAGTCTTCCTCTTTTGTGATGGGCCATATCCATGATTTGGCTATGAATTATGTATCCCACATTGATGGGAATGCCTTTAAGTAAAGCATGGAGGAAACATGCTCTTTCTGGTGTGATTTCAGTAAAGTGGGAGGTAGGGGTCAATTTTGTAAACAGAAACATCGACCATACCTTAGCATCTACATGCATGTCCTGTCTCTGAAAATGCAACAATTTTCCTCTTCTGGTCTCCCACTTTGCTCCCCCTGGGCATAACCTCTCTGCAATCTCAGTTGCACTGACCGTTTCTCTTAAAGTATTCAGTGGTTGGGTGTTGGTATCAGGAATGTGCAAGTAATTGTTGATATCATGGGGATATAACTGGATCCATTTTCCTCTGACGAAGAATTGCCAAGTTCTTTGGTCTGGCAAATTGGCATAGAATTCTTGGACCAGTGTGAAGTTAGCTTGTGTAGGAGCTCCTACCCATTGGGTCCACCCCCTTGCTTCTATCATGGCTCCATATCCTTCCTTTATGAGCTCATCCATAATAAAACCCCTTTCCATGTGGACATTGCATTTGGATAGTATGTCATTGAACCTCTTGTGTCCATCTTCTCTGACAAACCTCTCTTTATCCCACGTTCTTGCCACTTTTGCTATTGATCTCTGGTAAAATTTTTGGGTTGCCATTTCTGTGCAAAAAGTTGCTTTTTGGCCTTTTTGAGGGACTCGATTCTCTCTGGTCTGATTTCGGTTTGGGCTGTAAAGTGGGTCATTGGAAAGCTATAAGTGTTTAATTTCACGCTCTAAAATCATTTTTCCAAAAAAAATCTCAGGTAATTCTATAAACGGCCTGAAAGGAGGCAAGAAAAACACTGTTTTTCTGCCCAGAGATTTGCAGAAGCCGAAAATAAACCCCCAACTTTGAGAACTTCGTTTTCCCTTGTTCCTAAATGGAAATACCCCAACTTGGACCAAATTAAACTAGGAAGTACCCTCTATGTGGTCGTACCTTTTGTGTTGGGATATTGATTCCAAATTTTTCCCAAATCGACACCAAAAATGCCTTCGCTGAACTGTTTTTCTGCTTGAACACTGTGCTGCGCCGAATTTTGAGGTGTTTTCGGCGGGTTTTTCGTCGAGATTTCTTCCGTCTGGGCGATGATTTGGGGAGGTTGAAGTTGAGGCTTTGGGTTGCTATCGATTTTTAGGCTTGAAAAACCCTAGGAATGGAGGTTTCAGTCTTTTAAAACCTGCCCCGCATGAGTCGAACTGGTGCGTCGACCCCAATGGCCGCGCCGGTTCAGAACTAAGTGTTCTGGGTTTCGTAATTTGGTGCGGTCACGCCGATATTTAGCGCGGTCGCGCCAGTTCCAGTTTCGAGTCTTCTAATTTTTTTGTTGTTTTCTATTTTTGAAAGCTGTAAAGTTTTTTATCTAACACTCTTCCTTATCCTAGGTTGAATAAAAATAATTAAAACAAATCAAAATCTCCTACAAATTCAAACAAATCCTAACACTTTAAAAAAAAAAACACTTATTCAAGCCTACTTCACACAAAGCCTTAAAATTTTTCAAGAAAATTCAACTAAATCCTACTGCTAGTGCTACATTACTGATACAAGTGATCTGATCCACCAGGATCGAATGGAAACTTAAACCATCCATGCATAAGAAAATTTTTGGCTTTCGAATTCATTACATGGTGATTATGGCTTTCAAGCAAAGAGCTTGTCGCTCTTTCTCTTTTGTGGTTGGCTTTTAACTTGTTTGACTCCTTTATTTTTAGCCAACTTTTCTTCACACTGCCCAGACCTAATAAAATTTTAATTTCAAATTTTGTGGGATGTTTATAGGGCTGGATAATGAAGAAATCAATATCTAATGAGAGGAAGGAATGTTCATTTTCCTTAGTGTCCTCTATCCTAACCTCTTTATGCTCTTCTTGGGGTTTCACTTCTTGTTCTACCCCATCCCCTTCTTTCTCTTTTTTATCTTCTTCTTTTATCTCTATGATCTTTTCATCTCCTCCCTCTTGAAGTTTCTGAAAATCAAAATAACTCTCAGCTCTCTCCATTGTAGCTTCCTCTATGAGTTCTGATATGATAGTGGCCATCTGTCTTATTCGTATTTCCAGATTTTTGATGGAAGCTTCTTGATTCTTTAGGATTGCTTCTTGAGCGTCAAGCCTGGCTTCATTCTGAGCATCTCTTTTTTCTTGATTTTCTAGGAACTTTAAAAACATCTCCTCAAGTCTAGCTCTTTGTGAATTATCAATGGTTTCTAAACTAGATTGTTCATCAGGTGGATTTAACATAGTATCTTTTTTAGCAGAATAGTTATAGAGTGGTCAGCCTAGACCAGTCTTCTTGAGGTTGAGGGGAATATGTATGATGATATGAAGAGTCACTAAACATAGGAGGGTGATAATACCTGAACCTGGACAATTGCCCATGTGGCAAATTGTCCTGCCAATCATTCTCAAAATATGGATTTACATTTTGCTTAGGGAAATAATTGTCATGCTCTGCTTCATAGAAACTATTAGGTTCATTATCAACAAAAGAACATAATATATTAGAATCATACCTGCATGAATCATGATTGGAAGATGCATATGGTTGGGGAAATTCTGAATATGAGTTAGGATATCGACTTATCTCATTCTGATCATTGTTCCACCTCTCATTTGAGTGCTCTTTCCAGTTCCAGATTGGGTTCATCTAGTGGCTCACCACTAATTCTGACTTTTATTCATGAATCTGGTTCAACCTGAAAAGATAAAATAAAAATTTTAATCTCAATCAACAAAATAAAATTTACTTAAACTTACTCTCAATTCAATGGTCCCCGGCAACGGCGCCAAAAACTTGTTGGGTGTCTAGCAAGTGCACTAGCTCAGCAAGTAATATAGACTCGAGAGTCCAGATATCGATCCCACAGAGACCTTGATGAGAACTCAGTTTAAGCAAAGATCTTTCTATTGATTGAGGGAAAAGAAATTTTTTGGTTTTGGTTTGGAAAACTGAAAAGAAAACAGAATTAAACTACTAGAAAAAACTAATAGAGATGAGATGTTGGGGAAAAGTGTCAATCCCTCCTAGTTGTAAACATGTAGAATTCTGATTTTATAGCTCAAATATCCTTGCCTTGACTTAGCTATTGAAAACCTAGTTACCCATATACAGGACATAACTTTCACTTATTCCTTGAACTCCTTCTCAACCAAAACATTCAAATCCTAAGTGCATACATATAAAAGCTTGAAGATTTACTCTCTCTTATTCAGAACAAGAGTTATAGAAGTCACATCACTTTTCAACTAGTCTCCTTCGAAACCGGAACAATCTAGTTTAAAAGCGAGTTGTTTTAGAAAACAAGAAATCATATAACTAACCCAAATCTTTACTGAAATTTAACTTCTCAATCCGTACCTCATTCAACTTCAGATATCAATATAGATTAGCAATAAGCAATGAATACAGATTCTAAAACAAAAGCAGAGTACTTTATTGCTATAGAAATCAGAACTTAAACATATAACAACTAGGAGTTCATGACTTCCCCAACAAAGAGAGATTACTCCATGACAATAGAATAAACACACAGTAATAAGGATTCAATTACAGCCATAGACATAAAATAAACTAAGTACAAAAACCTCCTTGAAGGACTGCCTTTGGCTTCTCTTGCACTTTGACTGAAATCTTCACCTTCTCTCTCTAAAGTGCCAAGAGGTCGTGTAAGACTCCCTCTGGACTTTTCTCTTCTCTCTAACCTAACTACAAAACAATAAAAATAAAATACAAACTATTCTAAGAGCTGGAACTCGGAACTGGATCTAAAAACTCCTCCTATGCTTTGCCTCGGACCTCCTTATATACTTGTTCTGCTGCCCATGCCATGTAAATTGCTCTCTGTCCAGGGGTATGAAGTACCCTTTCCCGACCTCAGAATTGGATAAAATTACATAAGGACCTTCCTTTTGAAGTCCTTTCCATGCTCACGAAGTTTGAATCAATTCTGAGTTGGGAAACTAGAGATATGAGGGAAGGAAGTTGCCTGATTTCTGCTGCCAACTTCTGCACGGGTCCACCACTTTGAAGATGTGTAACTCGAGAATCCTGGCTTGGATTGACCTGAAATTTCTTGAAAAGACCCTCTGTAGTACCTGGAAGCTTCGTTCCAAGTTTGGCTTCAATTGGAATTGTGAAATTCCTTCTCTGATCTTCACAAAATTCGGATTTATCTCCTTCCATTGGCAGCAGATTCCTGTTTTGAATTAACTTCTTCTTTTGGACCATTCAATGCATCTGGACTTAAGTAATTTACCTTGAAATCTTCGTGGGAACCTTATTTAGACGTCTGAGACTCCATCTCCCAAGTTTGGATTTGATTTGATTGCAGGTTTCCGAGATTTTCGTATTTTCAGCTGTAGAGTCAACGGCGCGGCTGCGCCGAATTTTGGCGCGGTCGCGCCACTGAACCCGATATCCGTCTAAGTACGGAAACCACTTCGCGCGTTCTCGCCGAAATGTGCTGCGAGATGGCGCGGTCGCGCCAGTCCTTGGGGATTTTACTTGGTCCCCGAATGACAACTTCTCTTTCTGCTTTTAGCTCCCTTTGGCGCGGTAGCGCCCTCCAGTGGCCCGGTGGCGCTTCCTGTGGCGCGGTCGCGCCCATTCACATTCCCCAATCTTTGTCTTTCATGACCGTTAGGTCGTTGGACATTTTTGCATATTAATTTGAATTTCCGTGGATTTGTTTGGCTCGGTCGTGCCAGAATCGGCGCGATCGGGCCGTTCTTCTTTTTGGCCTCTTTTGCTCATTTTTCCTCCGTTTTAGCTCCAAATCCTATTTTTCTTCTTCTACCGGGTACATGAGACATAAAACATGTATTTGAGTTATATTTGTCACTTTTAAGCTCATAATCAACTCAAATTAAGAATTTATGATCAATAATTCATGCCTAAATAAGTGTCTTTTGGACACTTATCAATACCTTCCTTAGACAATTAGGACTTCTTCTCCCAAGTTTGGGCTTCATTCGTAGTCAGAATCCCGAGATTTTCGTAATTTACGTATGCTGAGTCATCAGCTCGGTCGCGCTGAATTGTTCTTTGTTTGGGCGCGGTCGCGCCACTGGAGTTGAATTCTTTCTAAGTCTGGAAAACGGCCTTCAGGCGCGAGAAGTGGAAGGACTCTTAATGGCGCGGTAGCGCCATTTTTGGCTGTTGAACTGGCGTGGTCGCGCCACTCCTTAGACTCTTTGCCGACTTCCCGAAATAGCACTTTGGACTCCATGTATAGAAACATTGCGGCGCGCCAGCGCCACAGGTAGCGCTATCTTCATGGCGCGGTAGCGCCATCGTGGGGAGCAATCGCGCGATTTCTCATTCACGAACTGTCCTCTTTTTAGCCATACTAGCCGTTGGGAATTTCCAGGATTTATTTGAGTTTTCGCATATTTTCTCGGCACGGTCGCGCCAGAATCGGTGCGGTCGCGCCATTCCCTTTTTTGGCTCTTTTTTGCTCCTTTTTCCTTCTGTTTCACTCAGAATCCAGATTTTCTTCTTTTACCGGGTATCTGAGACACAAAACATGTATTTGAGTTATATTTGTCACTTTCATGCTCATAATCAACTCAAATTAGGAATTTATGATCAATAATTCATGCATAAATAAGTGTCTTTTGGACACTTATCACTATATAAATATTTTCCTCTCCCGGCAATCTCTGATTGAATTCGAGTCTGCCGGGGTCCCACTCTCTTTTCTTTTCTTCTTTCCTTCTTCCCTCTTTCTTCTTCTTTTTCTCTCCTCTCATTTTTGACTCCTCCCTCACTCTCTTTCACGAATTTTCTCACTCTCTCCCTCTCTCTATTTTTTTTTAAAAATTTTCTCTCCTTTTTGTTTTGTACTCCACGTGTTTGTCAGTTTGTCAGTGTGACAGACTGACGACTCTCAGTGTGTCGTCTTGCCCAAAGCCAAACATAGTGATGTTGTGTCGCACCTGGCTTGGTCGCCATGTGCTGAAATTCACTTTTGGTCGCATGGGCTCGGTCGTCGGGTGGGATATGCATCGACTTTGCGGGTTACCCATCTCAGGAAGTATTTACAATGAGACGATTCCGAAACATGAAGATTTCACCCTTAGCCGTTCTGTGCCGCTACTAGAGAGTCTTCAATATCTTCTCCTCGCATATTATAAGCTTTTCTGCCGTCAAAGTGCACCGAATTCGGGGGTTCTTGGGGTTCTTATGTCAAATTGGGCTTCCTTCTGGTTTCAAACAGAAAGGGGTGTGTGACCTTCGGAGGACTCATGGGCTGATCTCGGCAAGCTGACAGGCTCTCGAAGTCATGACCGATCGGCCGTGCAGAACCAAGCCCTCTCCGAGCTTGGACTACTGGATGCCCTCGCGGATGAGGTATACTTGGCGGCATTCTTATCATTGTGGATATGTCGTTGTGTATTACCCCTACCGGGCAACATGTTGAGGCAGAGCGTTTTCAAGATGTCTTGTTTTATGGCTGGCGGCTCTCGTTGCAGTCTGTCCGTCGCGGCTTTGGCGAGCATTTATCGAGGTCTCAATGCTTTCTCGCCGGGGACGATTTCTTGGTCGTTTATCTATGCGTGGGTTGCCCAGCGATTTGGTGTTCACGAGGCTGACTCTAGTGACGGCGACAAGCCTCTCATGATGCTCTATCGTAATCTTGCTCTCGTTCGCATTTATACCCGAAAGGAGGTTCGCTCTCTGTTTTGGTGCGGTGGAGTGCGATGTTGGTACCCTTCAGCGGCTCTTCCACCTGATCCGATCATTGACAAGGCGGGTCACTTCGCCTCTTGGATCGAGGTGGAGTACTTCCGTTGCCTGCGAGCGACCACTCTAGTTTTGCGGCAACGTGAGCTTCTCGTGGTGGAACCTTACAATCCTCACCGGTTTGCTCGCCAGTTCAGCTTTTTGCCAAGACTTGCCGGGTGTGCTGTTCTCTGACCAACTCACTGTGGCTTATGTTTCCGTGCTCGTGGCAATGTGGCGAGCAGGGACTGCTTGTCCCCTTGGCAGCGTGGGGGTACTAACATTTGTGAGTCCCGATTTCGATCCTAGTGTTACCTCTGTCTTTTGGGAGTCTTGGCTCGAGTCAGTGGCTCCCATTTTCGAGGTAGTAGCTTTCATTTCTCTCTTCTTTATTTCTATTTTCCTTTCTTTTGCATCTTTTGATTTTATTCTCTCCTCTTCTTTTTTTTTTAGCGTTCGTGTATTTGCGCCGAAAAAAGCCTTGCCGCTTGCACGAGGAGATAATGACGCGGGGGGTCATGGCTGAAAGAGTTCGCGAAGAAGTTCGAAGCCGTCTGTTTCTCGTAAGGCGAAACAGAGCAAAAGTGAAAAGAAACGAGCACCACGGCCGAGAGTTGCGAAGGATAAGTTGTTAGCTCCAACACAAGCGGCGACAGAGAAGGGCATTGTGATCAGAGGGCCTTCTTCGGCTGAGGGGGATTCTCTGCCAGTTGTGTTCTCTCTGTCAGCAGTCTATGCTTCTGAGGATAAGGGGAAGAGGTCGGTTCAATCGCTGACTCAGATGAAGAAGCTGCCACAAAGCGGAAGACGACACCTCCAAAGTCAGATTCTTTCATTTTCGTTCCTCCTCCATTTAAGAAGCGACTTTGAACCGGTCTAGGTAAGCCGCTAACTAATTTGGCTCCCCTTGCTACTGTCAAGCCTTCGAAAACACCTTTGTCGGGGTCGTTCGGGGAAAAGGCTAAGGAGCCGGAGACTCTTGGGCAGCCTACTGCTTTGCCGATTGAGAAGACAACTATAGAGCCGGTGGCTTCACCTGCGCAAGCAGACCAACTTGAAGTGCGAGAAATCCAGGAGTCGGGTGACTTACTTTCTGATAGGCTCGCGATCGTCGTGGCTCCGCATGTGGATCAGCCTGTCTTTCAACAAGAGGAGTTATCCGACCTTGCCGAGTTAGAGGTTACTCGACAATTGGAGTGGGTCGGGGAAGAGGCACCACCTACTGCTTTTGCCGGTGGGTTTGCAACCGCCGAAACCGAGTGCCCCCTTCAGCCCTCTGACGAACAAGTTGTGGTTGGGGGACTTATAGTGGACGCCGGAGTTACAGTCGTGGGTGAGTTTCAGCACCCTGTCTCTGATCTGTCCCCTCTTGTTGCTGCGACCTCGAGGAGGGAGGTCCTTGTAACCTTTCCCCCTAGTAGTGGAGAGGCGTCTCTTGCTGCTAGGGAGGGAGTTTCGGGCTCATCTCGCCGGCCTATCAATGAGGATTCCTCTACTTCGCGGCCTTTGTCGGTAAGAGCATATCCTTTTTTTTTCTTTTTTTTTTCTTTTTCTTCTTCTGATCTCCTTTTTTTTTCTAGGCATCGGCCTTTTGACACTCGACGAGATTGAGGCTATTACTGTAACAAGCCGCTTTGGGGCTGTGGACGAGATTCATTGAGTCAGATTTACTGTTGGCCGACGACCCATGTTCGCCGGAGCTTGTGGCAGACACTCGCGTCATTCTTGATCACCTGAGTGGATTTGGCGTTGACACTTCAGTTCTGGAACAATGGGTTGAGGATTTTGCCTCGGAGGTGGATTGTTTCCATCAGTTACGCAACTGAGTGCCAGGGAAGCTCAGCCTGGCTGAATGGTTTGCTGCAGAAGCCAAACTTGACCGCTCTGTTCAATGTGTGAGCCGTCGGCGTGACGACCTAAAGGTAGATTTGGATAAGCATCGGGTTGAGCGCGAAGCTACTGAGGCCGAACAGAAGGCTCTTCATGAACGTCTGACGCTTGTATCGGCTTAACTCGACTCCAAAGATGTCGAGCTTGCGACCATCCAGAAGGGAATTGACGCCAGTGAGGAGGAGACCGCTACTCTCTAGGATAAGCTTGATTCTATTCGTTCGCGCCCAATCCTTAGTGAAGCCGAGACGCGGGAACTGTATGAGGTTCGTGTCGAAGTAGTTCAGCTGCAGCAACGGGTGGCCGACTTTGAACTTCCACAGCTTTGATGTCGTTTTTTAACAACTTGTCGCCTCTCTTTTTTTTGTTGTGAGGCTTGCATTATTCCCACTTTATTGCAATGAGAAACATTAACTCCTTTACTCGACTTTTTTTTTTTGCTGCCCCCTCATGGATAAAAGCGCTTGAGAAATTTACCATTCGTTATTGGCAGCTCCGAACCGTCCGACGTTACAAGCTTGTACGCGCCATTGGTATAGGCTTCTTGAACCACATATGGTCATTCCCATTTCGGCGCAAATTTGCCCCCGATTTTGCTCATAAAGAGCATTGGCCGTCTGACTGCCAGCACCAAATCGCCTTTGCGGAATTACCTGAGCCGCACTTTCTTGTTGGAGGCCTGAGTCATTCGAGATTGGTAACATTCGAATCGTTGTTGTGCTTCAAGTTGTTGCTCGTCGAGTCGCAACTGAGCACACTCTTCCATCGTGAGTCCTTCCCTTACAGCAATGCAAAGAGAGGGGAGTTCTACTTTGAGTGGGAATACCGCTTCTGAGCCATAGACCAGTGAATATGGAGTCGACTGGGTCGGCGTTATGATTGCCGATTGTTTTCTTTAGGATCCTGCAGAGCGTTTTGTTGAATGCTTCTGTGAGGCCATTGGCTGCTGGGTTGTAGGCTGAAGATGTCCGTTGTTGTATGTGAAATGTTTCACAGAAGCAATCGATGACCTTATTTTTGAACGGCGTATCATTATCCGTCACTATGTATTGAGGGACCCCATATCGGTAGATAATCTAAGTCCGAATGAAGTCGGTGACGGTGGTAGCTTTGACTTCTCGGCAGGCAGCGGCTTCAGCCCATTTAGAGAAGAAGTCGGTTGCGGCCAGAATATATTGCCGGTCGGAGTCAGATTTGGGAGTGATTGGACCAATGATGTCCATCCCCCAAGCTTCAAACGGCCAGGACGTGACCGTCGGGTGAAGCGGCTCCGGTGGCTGGTGTATGTAGTCGGCGTGGATTTGGCATGGTCTGCAAGTTTGACCCATTTCAGTGGCGTCTCGGCGCATCAACAGCCAATAGTAGCCCAACCGTTTGACTTGTTAGTGGAGCTTCGGGCCGGCCTGGTGTGCAACACAGATTCCCCCATGTGTTTCTTTTAGGACTTGTAGTCCCTCTCCTTTGGATAGGCATCAGAGAAGCAGACCTTCGTACGACCTCCGGTAAAGTACGTTGTTGACGAAAACATATCTTGGAGCTGTTCGACGAATATGGACTCGCTCTCTTAAGTCGGCCGGGAGTGCCGTATCGGAGAAAGTTTGAGATAGGCTCTCGCCAATATCTAACTTCATCTTCTCTTGCCGAGATGGGGAACGATTCCTCCGTCTCGTTCATCTGTTCTTCTTCTGCTTCCTCGTCAGCTGGTGGAGGGACTACCCACCTCTCGCAGATTGGAACTTGGTTCGGCCGTTCATCTAATTGCGCTAGACTGGCAGCAATTCCAGCCAATGCGTCGGCTTGCCTATTTTCGGATCGAGGGATGTAGTGGAGCGACGCTTCCGGAATTTGGGTCAGAAGGTCACAGGCATATCTCTAGAACGGCACGAGCTCGAGTTTCTTTACTTCGAACTCCCCCGCATTTTGTTTGATTATAAGAGCCAAGTAGCCATAGATATTTAGCTGTGGCAAATTCATCTCAACCACCATACCAAGGCCGAGAAGGATAGCTTGATACTCTGCCTCGTTGATCGAGCAATTCTGGGTAAGAACAAATGAATATGGGAGGAGGTCCTTTCGCGGGGACACGAATAGAACTCCTGCGCTGGCTCCATTTCTTCGTGCAGCGTCGACGAAGTACATCTCCCAAGGGAGAAGCACCTGGACTAAGAAAATTTCTTCGTCTGGGAATTCTTCTGTCAATTCCCATTCAACCGACACTGGATGGTCGGCCAAGAAGTTCGTCATGGCTTGTCCTTTGATAGCACGCTGCAGCATGAAGTTGATCTCGAATTCGGAGAGAAGCAACACCCACTTAACCAATTGACCGGAGAGTATCAGTCGCGACATAATATATTTGAGCGGGTTGGTGCGAGAAATCAAGTTTGTCGAATGCGCCAAGTGATAGTGTCAGAGCTTCTGAATCGTAATCACGAGTGCCAGGCAAATCTTCTCAATGTGCGTGTAGCTGATTTCAGCGCCCACCAGCGTTCGGCTCAGATAGTAGAGAGAACGTTCTTTATTGTCCTCGTTGCATTGATCCAACAGAGCTCCTATGGATTTCTCTTGTGCCGCAATGTAGAGCAGTAGCGGTCTGTCGACGATCAGAGCGACGAACACTAGTGGCTTGGTGGGATACGCCTTTATGTTGTTAAAGGCATTCCGGCAAGACTCGTCCCACTCGAACGTCATGTCTTTCTTCATGAGGTGACTGAACGGCTGATATCTTCCGGCTAAATTTGAGATAAAGCGCCGAATGTATGCTAAGTGGCCTTGAAAGCTCTTAAGTTCGGACATATTTCTGGGCTCCGACATCTTTTTAATTGCGTCGATTTTTTATTGGTCGATCTCAATTCCTCGGTGATGCACAATGAATCCAAGAAATTTGCCCGAAGTGACACCGAATGCGCATTTCAGCGGATTTATTTTGATCTGAAATCGTCGGAGTCGCTCGAACACTACTTTAAGGTCGAGAAGGTGATCTAACCGCTCTTTCTACCACGAGGTCGTTGACGTAGAACTCCACGCGTTTATGCAGAAAGTCGTCGAAAATGTCATGCATTGCCCTCTGGTACGTTGCACCGGCGTTCTTAAGTCCGAACGACATCACCTTGTAACTGAAGATACCTTTAGGAGTTCGAAAAGCGGTGAGCTCTTCATCCTTCGGGTCCATACGAATTTAGTTGTAGCCGGACGACTCGTCCATAACAGAGAGGGCTTCGTTACCCGTTGTCGCATCCACCATGAGTTCGGTGATTGGGAGAGGGAAGTCATCCTTCAGGCAAGCTTTGTTCAGGTCGCGAAAGTTGATGCAGACCCGGATTTGGCCTTTCTTCTTCTTGACTAGTACAATATTTACGATCCAGGATGGATACTTCACCTCCCTTATGAAATTGGCAGCGATCAATTTTTCGACTTCTTTCTCAATTTCTTGAACGAGTTCTGACCGGAATCGTCGTTGCGATTGCTTGACTGGCCGGATAGAGAGATGAACTGCTAGCTTGTGCACTGCGACTTGTGGATCAAGGCCTGGCAATTCTGTATAATTCCAGGCGAATACGTCGCAGTATTCGCAAAGTAACGACAGATATTCGACCTCCTCTTCTGCCGATAGTGAGGCGCTAAGGAATGTTGGCCTTAGATCCTCCTTTGTGCCTAGGTCAACTTTCTTCAATTCGTCGATTGTCGACTGACCGCCCTCCTCGAACGTGGCGAGGGCCTCTTTAAAGATGAACACGTCATCTTCTTTGTTGTCGTCGGCAACAGAGATGTGGTTTACCGTGACCAAGTCGTATGCGGGAGCTCGTGTAATGGCCGCTTTCAAGGTGTAGATGACCACCGGATTCAGAGCATCTCCCCTCTTCGTTGAAGTTTGGCCGATTGAGACTTGGTGGACGTCAGTCAATGTTTTTCTGGTGATTTTGATTGGCTTCTGAGCTCCATAGATTTGGATTGGCTTATCCTTCTAGTAGCCGAGGCCTAGGTGACCTTGAGTGATTCGGTGACCCTCCTATCTTAGCTTTACTTGTTCTAGAGTGAGGACTGCCAGAGCGACGAGTGGCTTCTCGTGGAGCTGGTCTTTTGTAAAATTGCCAACGGCTCTTGCTATCAGTCGGTATGCATTCGGATCGAAGCCTTCATCCGAGCGGGTAGATGGCAACTGCTCGTGGCTCGGGAATTTTTTTACAATACTCTGGTCCTCGAGTTTCGGCAGTGGGAGAGTGACTCATTCCGTAAGGGGGGTCGGCTGGACTTTATGGCAGACGACCAGGGGAGCTTCTCCCTTCTTCCTTTGCGACTGTGGGATGTACCGTAGGATAGGTACATTATGTTGTGTCGGCGCCGGCGTCGCTGTGGCCGGTTTGTGGTTGTGCATCGGCTGTTTGGGAGGCGCTGCTTTCAGCACTAGGTCGTGCATCAGAGTCTGTTTTGGAGGGAGACCATTCTTGGCATTCGACGCCTGGTTCGGCCAAGAGGACAATTTGACTGTCGGTCTGGTCGTCAGATAAAATTTGGCATCCACGAATGAGACTTTGGCCTCGATGAACGGACTTTCATCAGCGTACACCGTCTTTTGCTCGTCGTCCTTCCAGTACTTGAAGCACTGGTGAAGTGTCGATGGTACGACCCCATTGGCGTGAAGCCACGGTCGGCCCAAGAGCAGATTGTAAGATGTTCTTGTGTCCATGACTTGAAACGGAGTTTCGGCCACCATGTCGCCGATGTGTAATTTGAGGCAGATCATACCGAGTGTCCTCTGGCCTTCTTGGTTGAAGCCTTGGATGAGGAGAGAGCTTAGAGAGAGGTCACCGGTGGAGAGGCCAACATTTTTCATCGTGCGAATCGGCAGATTGTTAACTGCGGAGCCACAGTCGATTAGAATGCGGTTGACTCTGTGGTCTCTGATGTACCCGGAGACGAATAGTGGCCGGTTGTGGTTCTTTGTCCCTAGCTGTGCATCCTCTTCCAGAAAGGTGATGCATGGCGGATAAGAGACGGCGAGCACTTCCTCCGACTTTGGCAACTGCTGATAGGAGGGCACATCTTCTTCCTCCTTTCGGTAGGGTGGCGTTAGCCCGACTTTTGGCAAGTCATGCTTCCTCATAAGCAACATCTCGACTTTGGCCTGGAGCTCCTCTGGTTTGTCGAGGATTCGAATAAGAGCCTCTCTTGAGTGGATGGCCAAGTTGAGGTCGTCGTCAATCTCGCCGAGGTCGTCGTCAATCTCGCCGAGGTTGTCGTCAATCTCGCTAAGCGGCGAGATTTGTTTCACTGATGTTTCGAGGTCGTCACACTCGACGACTGGTCGTTTGCCTTTGCCTTTTGGAGTAGTATGCTCGGGTGGGGCGGTCGAGCAAGTCGCCACCATTGCAGCGCGAAGAATTCCTTTCGGAAGAACTCCGCTAGTGTGACGGGTCTTCTTTTCTTTTTGTTTGCTCCTTGAACGGGGTCCTGAGAGCTTTCTTTTGGAGCTTCACGACTCTTTTATTCGGCCGCTTCGCCTTTTTTTTGTGTTTGCCGGCTGCTCTATTTCTCGAACAGGCTTCTTTCGCCGGGTGACCAGAATCCACCCCTCTGCGTCGGCTGCAACAACTTCAGGAGGTGCCTGTTTTGGTGCGACCTTAGCCGGTGGTCGTCTGTAGTTGTGCGGTCGGTTGGAGGGACTGAATTTTGGATGGTATTTCTTCCTTATGACCTGATGTTTGCTTGACCGAGCTCGCCAGTTTGACTCGGCCTGGATAGAGATGACATGTGAGGACGACGTGTTTTCGTCTCCTTTAATTTTGATGCGGTCTTGAACCGCGAGCTCCATGATCCTATCTTTTAGAACGAAGCATTTCTCGGTCGGATGTCTGACCAATCTGTGGTATTTACAGAAATTCGGATCATTGCTTCTGGACAAGTCGCCGGGTCTTTTGACTTCTGGCAACTTGAGCAAATGGTTGTCGAGTAGCTGGTCGAGCATGACAGGAACATCTGCATCGGAGAACGGATACGTTTTGGTCTGCCTTTCCTCCAGTGAGGGCCTCCGATACACGCCTCCGGTTGGCTGTTGTGGAGCATAGTTTGTTTTGACCATGCTCCCGACCTTGATTTACCCTGTAAAGGAGGAAGTTTTTTTTAAATAATTTAAAATAAAATAAAAATTTACACTTTTAACATTGTTTTAAACTTATTTCTAAAAATATAATATTCAACCTTTGACCAAGGTTGACCACCTTGGTCAAAGGCCACATAGGCGACACGCTAGCTCGCAGGCGCCAGCGTGTCGCCAAATTTTTTTTTTTAAAAAAAAAGAAGGCAGCATCGAAATGCCGCCAACCCGAAAAAAAAATTGGTGCAACCGTGTAATAAAGAAAATTAAGGAAAGCCGAAACTTTTTTTACTATTTTTAATTAAAACATACGCCAATATATATTTTTATGTGTCAAAAGTGGAATTTGAACCCACGCCCTCTCACGAAGACCAGAACTTGAGTCTGGCGTAGGGATGGCAACGGGTACGGGTTAGCGGGGAACCCGCCCCGACCCGACCCGCTTAAAGCGGGTTTGGGTTTATGATTTTACCCCGCGGGTCGGGTTCGGGTTTTGGGAGCAGAACCCGTCACGGGTTCGGGGCGGGGACGGGTTTCGCCCCAAAAACCCGACCCAACCCGATAAATTTTTATGTAAAAAAAAAGTTTTAGAAGGTATTTAAATAATAAAAAGTAAAACCCTACTTTCTTGCGTTCTCCCCTTATGTTTGACAATATGTTTAGGTATTTATATGTTTATATTATTTATTTTAGAATTTTTTTATATTTTTAAAAATTTTAATATTAAACATAGCGGGTCGGTCGGTATTCCAGCGGGGCGGGCGGGTTTTCGTTGGTTCGGGGAGGGTTTTTGCCCGCTGGGCGGGACGGGTTTAGAAATCAAACCCGCGGGGCGGGTTTTCGCGGGGACGGGTTTCCCCAGTTTTTTGCGGGGCGGGGATGGTTTTCCAAAAACCCGCCCGGCCCCGCCCCGTTGCCATCCCTAGTCTGGCGCCTTAGAGCACTCGGCCATCCTGACCCACCTTAATCTAATATTCATTAGCTTAATTTTTCTGTTAAATTAGTTTTATGATAATTAATGAAATATTTCTTTTTAAATGCCAAACCACGTTTAGCTTCCCACCAGGTTCCAGAAGCCGGATATCGGCCCGGTCAGACTGCATGAAGATCGCTGGAGAATGTAAGAGTGAGTGACGGTGGACCGGACCGAACTTGTTTCTATATTTAATTAAATCAGGAATCTTTCTTCCATCAGCCGGCGCGCCCGAATGGAATCCCCTGCAGCATTATCCTTTCAATTGTCTTTGACTTTCTTTTTAATATTTATGTTTACTAATAAGCACCTCGAAAATCGCTAATTAATTAATCGATCACTTCTTCGGTGGCCTGTTTATTTAAACGGGGGTTGTGTCTCCCTTGAAACCCAAGACGATCCCTCTTTCTTCTTCATCTTTCTTCTCCTTGTTCTTCTGCGATCGCGAGCTTCGTTCGTCCCTGCAGCAATGGCAACGGAAGACAAGTGGCAAGGAAACGCGAGCGCGAAGGTCCCCAGAGACTCGCCGGAGAAAGTGTGGGCGGTGCTGGAGGACAGCGGCAACGTTCACATGTACCTGCCGAGCCTGGACTCGATAGCCCTGGATTCCGGCGAGCCCCGTAAGTTGGGGTGCGTGAGGGTCTGCAGCGGGCCTCCCCTCCCGGGGGCCCAGGATCGGGCCTTCACTCACGAAAAACCGGTGGTATACGACCCGGCGAACCGGACCCTGAGCTATGAGGTGACGGTGAACAACATCGGGTTCAAGGACTTCGTGGCGACCCACAAAAGTGGTGGCGGAGGAGGACGGGAGAAGCAATCGAGTGGTCCTTCGTCACCCCGCCCATGGACTCTCCCTTCTAGTTCGTTGAGAAGATCATGGGCTACATCGGATACAGTGTCAACCACATGGCCCAGACGATCGCCTGAGCCAGCTTCTTTCCGCTTTCGAGGGCAGCGGAGGTCTCCCCAATCGGGAGAGGCCTGCCCAAAAAATTTGCCGCCTTTTTTTTTTGGGTTGGCGGCATTTCGATGCCGCCTTCCCTTTTGTAAAAAAAAAAAATTTGGCAACACGTTGGCGCCTGTGAGGCTACGTGTCGCCTACGTGGCCTTTGCCTAAGGTGGTCAACCTTGGTAAAAGGTTGAATATGATATTTTTAGAAATAAGGTTAAAACAGAGTTAAAAGTGTACTCTTTTTTTTTTTGAATTATTTTAAAAAAAAACTTCGTAAAGGAGCGTCAAGCACTGGAGCAAACCTTATGAGTTGTTGAGGTGCGTCAAGAGTCAGAACGGACGGAACAACCTTCACTGTAAGTTGTTACCACCCACGCTGCATAAAGAAAAAAAGAAAACAAAATGCAAAATGAAGTGAGAGGAAATTACCCTTAGCAAAAGAAAGAAGAGGATGGCGAAGTACATACCTTGTAAATCAGGAGGATGCGGTCAATACATACCTTGTAAATCAGAAGGATGCGGTCAATACATACCTTGTAAATCTGGAGGATGCGGTCAATACATACCTTGACAATCAGAAGAATATGCTGCATCTACGCTATCTGAAAAGAGAGAGTGATCCCAGGGTTGACCGGTCCACTCTAGTAAGGTACGTGAACCTGACCGCAGGGGCGAGCCATGCTGACCCCCCAAAGCTCCAGCAACTTCTACAAGAAATCGATGCGACGTCAATTGGTGTCAAGCACCCTGGGTACGTTTTAGCAGAACCCAAGTTGTCTGGAAAAACAGTGGGGATTGTAAGGCTGCACAATCAACACGCCCAACTTGCACAAAGTTAAGTTGCTCGATCGGATACAATGGAAATACTCGTAAGCTGCTGTAGAAGCCTCATTCTCGGCCAAATGTACCTCGTCCTCGAGAGAGTGAGGAATGCCGAGTTCCACGAAAACCTCATTCTCGGCCATCGGTTGCTGCCGAGTCTTCAAGACTTTGTACCGCTCGGCCCAAACGTCTACCACCGAATGAGTCCTTGATGCCAGACGAAACCAGTAGGAGGACCACGCTTGGAAAGACAAGTGAGGCACACCTTTCTGGCCGCGCTTGTGCTGAATGTCATAAAAAGCAAAGGGAAGGTACTTCAAACTCTAAGGCAATGGAGTCTGCGGACCTCCATAAAATCTTGGGGCATTGGAGTAGCCTCGTCATAAAGCTCCCCCGAAATCGGAAATCCACATAGTCGATGCATGTCCCATGCCGGGTGAAAAGGGTGTTGGTTGTTGAACACCAAAGTTCCAAGAAGGCACGAATGACAGTGATGTCGCAATGATAGATGAACATCGACGAACGAACTGCATCAATCACACTGGCATGGATGACCTCGTCTCTGCAACAGCTGAGGAGCGAAGCCCATTCTTATAAGAAAGGCACAAACGGAAGAGCCAGAGGAGCCGAAAAGGTGGTGGGGTTCCACGGCAACTTGCCAGCAAGGGGTCGAGTAGTAAGCAAGCGCGACGTGTCGATATCCATCGGGTGATGCAGCGAGCTTTGAAGGATGGAGCTGCTGACATCCAGAGAAGGGCGCGGTGGAGAATTGCTCACGTCTTGAAGGAAACATACGCGTCATTGTCCTCTAATAGTCGCCGTTTTTTTTTAAATAATAAAAAAAAAAATTTACATTAATGTCATTGTTTAAAACTTATTTTTAAAAATATCATATTCAACCTTTGACCAAGGTTGACCACCTTGGTTAAAGGCCACGTAGGCGACACACTGGCTTGCAGGCACCAGCGTGTCGCCAATTTTTTTAAAAAAAAATAATTAGTAGGGGGCCTTTCAATGCCGCCTACAAAAAAAAAAAATTTGAGGCAGCATTTCGAAGCCGCCTACGTAAAAAGATTTAGTTGATGAGGTGGTTTTGAAAAGCTGCCTTAACTGAGAGAAGTTGAGGGGACTTCGAAATGTCGCCACATGCGGAAAATACAATGCGGCTTTTCGTTGCCGCCTCACCCAACACTTAGAGAAAAGTTTGGGGTAAACTTTAGAACGAGAAAAAAGCTTGAGATGTGGCATCGCAATGCCGCCTTTAACTCAGTTTTTAAGGCAACATAGAAAAGCCGCCTTCAATTTGCTATTAAAGGCGGCATTTAAATGCCACCTTTAATTAATTATTTTCTAATTTTTTTTTTTGTTTTCTCTTTAATCAGTTTTTCAACCTGTAAGTAAACTTGCTAACAACATTTTCATATTCCAAATATGATTGATCACTAAATAAATGTAAATTGTTAACATACACATCTGTAATGAAAAGTAAATAAAAAACTATATAAAATATATGTAGAATATTTAATATACAAACATGAATACATAAAAAATAATGAAAAACAACAAACATAATTTACAAATACAATCATAAGGCAGAACTAGGCTCTGGTGCACCAATTGCCTTTTTCTGTCTTCTTGTATAAATCCTTCGAATGGGAGGGTGACGGCTGGGCTCAGGCTCCAGGGGCTGCTCAGGGGGCTGGGCTCAGGCTCCGAGGGCTGCTCAGGGGGCTGGTCGGGATCCGGGTCGGGTGTCTGCTCAGGTGGAAGATCGGGCACCGTAGGCTCTGGTACGGCTGGAACCTCGTCAGAATCCTCGACACGGGTCATCGTCTTAGATGTTGGTCGATGCCTTGCACAACGCCCCCGTGGTGCTCTATCTCTGGTTGGCTCGACCACGTGAGAAGGCTCACCAGCATGTGACACATCTCCGTCGACGATCGCTCCTTCCAAGAGTGGAAGACTGTGTAGGACCGATTGACAGTAGTGCCTAATCTCCATCATTGATGGATATGCCGACGATGGATCCAAGGCCTTTGTACGGTTCACGCGCTCAACCACATTTCGCACACAACCCAACTGCGAAAGAAAAATGTAAGTTAAAAAAGTTTAATAAAGAAATTGTCATTTAACAAAGTTAATTACGTACCAATGCCTCCTCGGTATAACCTCTAGGATGGTATACCATAGCTGGCTCAATCGGTGGAGGTGATATGAATCGTCAAGTAACCGACAAATACCACGTCATATAGTCACTGGGAGCATGTCTGGGAGTGTGTGCCCGACTGCCCGTAACAACACTCTCCGAATTTGAAATCAATTTCATCCCACAAAATGCCGTAAAAGGACAAGGTCTGGCGAACTTCCTAGCTGACCACCCCATCCCGGCAGAAGGGGAGGTAAGTGAAAATTTACCCAATGAAGAGATCTTCTACATCGAAGTACTACCTCCTTGGAGGATGTATTTCGATGGCGCCGCACATAAAAATGGTGCAGGTGCCGGCATCCTTTTCATGTCTCCAAACGATGACCTGATGTCATATTCTTTCATCTTATCTCATTGCTGCACAAACAACGAAGCTGAATACCAAACCATAATTCTTGGGTTTGGAATAGCCATTGAAATGGGCCTTAATCGGCTGGAAATCTTCAGTGACTCAGCCCTGGTGATCAAACAGCTAATCGGGGATTCCGAAGTCAAGAAAGATGAACTCGTTCCTTATCATAAAGAGGCCCAAAGCTAACTGGAGAAAATTTCAGATGTAACCCTGGGACATGTACCTCGAACCAACAATAGCCAAACAGACGCATTGGCAGGAATCGCGGAAAGTCTAGCACAGTTCAATGCAAGGCCCGAACGGATCCCTGTATGCAAAAGATGGGTGGTACCCATCTTGGAAAAAGTATCTGGGGAGGAAGAAACAAATCTGGTTTCGGTCTATGCAATCGAGGAAGAATATTGGCGTTAGCAATTCCTCGACTACTTAGAGCATAAGAAATTACCCGAGGAATTAAAAGCTCGGACTTATGTACGAAGAATTGCGACCAAATTCTGCTTGTTCAATAACACATTGTACTGACAATCCTACAACTGTATTTTACTCAGATGCGTCTCCAAAGAAGAAGGACAAGCCATCTTGGCCAAAGCACATGGGGGGATTTGCGGAGCTCATCAAGCGAACCCAAACTACACCTTCAAGTCAAATAATTAGGCTACTACTGGCCTACAATGCTACGGAATGCGATGGAATTAGCATGACATTGCACGGCATGTCAACTTCATGCTAATTACTTCATGCTAATTACATTCGAAGCCTGGGGAATGGACATCATCGGTTCAATCACTCCGAAGTCGTCAGCAAATCACCAATATATACTAGCGGCTATTGATTACTTTTCTAAGTGGGCAGTAGTTGCAGCTTACAAACAAATCAAAGTTGCCACTGTGGTTGACTTCATCTGAACGCAAATCGTGTATCGGTATGGTGTTCCGAGATACATAATGACCGACAACGGTACCCCTTTGGCAACAAGACCATGGACAACTTCTGTGAGAAATTTGGCATCCAACAAATGACGTCCACCGCATACAACCCTGCAGCAAATTGCCTGGCAGAAGCCTTCAATAAAACGTTGTGCAAGATCTTAAAGAAGACGGTTGCAGGGAACAAGAAAGACTGGCATGAAAGGCTCGGAGAGGCATTGTGGGCATACAGGATTACATTCTGCACTCCCACAGAGTCAACGCCTTATTCGTTGGTCTACGGTGTTGAAGCTGTGTTGTCACTTGAAATCCAAATTTCGTCCCTACGGGTCGCTCTTCGAGAAGGGCTCATAGAAGAGGAGAATTTCTGACTTCGCCTACAAGAGTTAGAATCTCTCGATGAAAAACGCCTAGAAGCACAGCAAATGCTTAAATGCTACCAAGCTCGCCTCACTCGGGCTTTTAACAAAAAGGTGAAGTTTCGTTCGTTTCAAAAGGGTGATCTCGTCTTAGCCGTGCGTAAACCGATTATGGCCACAAGCAGAGATGGAGGAAAATTCACACCTAAGTGGGAAGAGTCGTTCGTCGTTCAAGAAGTTTACATTAACGGCGCTTACAAGTTGGTCACTCCCGAAGGAAGGAGACTTCTGGCCATAAACGGTAAATTTCTTAAGAAGTTTTACCCATGAAAATATTTCTATTCCAAGTGCAAGGTCAAGAAATCAAACTACATCAAAAGTTCAAATACATGAAGAAAAGAAAAGAGTCTACAAATCAAATCAAAGAGAAAACAACAAAGCAAATCAAGTGGTCAAAGATGAGTCGTGTAATACATCTGATGAAAGCATGCGAGGGGCTATTCTGTCTTTCCAGAATTACAGCACCATACCCCTAAAGTCAGACTATAACTGCTGCGACGAAGTCACCAAGGGGGTCGTTATAGAAGCAGGCGTAGGAGGTGCAGGCAATGGCAGAGGAATGACCGCTTCTTGAATAACTGGAGTGACTTCTCGAACAGGTGGGGGCGAAGCCTCAAGCTGTGTCAAGGCCGGGGCAACCTCAAGAACGAGCCCCATGGAAGAAGTCGCCGCAGGGGCCTCCGCTACCTCAATATCCTCAAAGGCAACAACAACTACTTCAGTTTCTAGAGGAAGCACCTCCTCCTGTATGTCGGATGCCCCCAAAAGGAATGTTTGTATCAAAGCAGGAAGATCGGCCTCTGGGGAAGATGATATCTGAACTGTCTCTACAACTGTCTCTACAACTGTCCCTACAACTGTCTCTACATGAGGTTCTGGCTCTGGCGGCTCCATAGGAGGACAAGAAGCCTGAGGAGGCTCCGTCTCCGAAATTGGAGGAAGGAAAGTCAGTGGCGAGGGGAAAGAAGCAGGTTGAGCTTCCACGCACGGCTTTTTCTTTGAGGCAGAGGCACCATTAAAAGTAGTAAGTGGTTCCCTCTTCTTATTCGCCTAAAGATTTAAGAAGTGAATGTTAGAAAATACAACAAAACAAAAGGAGTCACTATTATGACCCAACTTACCGAGGGTGCGCCAACCTGCTGCTTGCCTTTTGGCCTTCGTCGGCGAGGATGGGAACGATCGCTGTCATAATCCTTCTCTTCTCCACTACTCCCTGCAGCAACGAAAGCAATCGGCTCCAGTCAACCTTGCTGGAAGGACACGGGACAGTGAGAATATAAAAAATAATAGAGAGAAAAAAAAGAAAAAAAAGGTCAAGTTTACCTCAAATTACGGGGACATGTGTTCTTTCCACCAAGTAGAATACGCAAAGGTGGTCCCAGGATCCCGAGTCGGCTCTCCTCACAGGGGAAAATCAAGCCGACCACACGGACGGACAAGGCTAGCCTCCCAAAGTGTCAATAACTCAAACAGAGAGGTGGCTTCTCACTGACTAGCCTTAGCTCCCAAATCCATAGGAAAATCCTGGCAATAACCAAATTGCCGCGTAAACCTGGTGGGATTATACGGCTCAATAAAAAATGAATGTAGCGAGTGGCCGTCAAGTAACAACAACGAATACTAAGGAGACTCTCGTAAGCTGGCCTAGAAATCGGCGCTTTCGGCTCATCCACCAAAGAATAAATCGTGTTCCCGCCAAGGATGTATCGGTTCCACACTGGCACCGGAAGACGTTAGAATAAGTCACGTGCTTGATCCACGTCGAAAGCACGCTGAAGGGAGGGATTCCCAAATGATATCATACCGGGACGAAGAACTCCTTCAAGATCCTCCGCATGTATGTGAAAATAGACGGCCAACCAGGAATACAAGTACGGTCACTGAGAAATCGATGACAAACCAGGAGCCGCTTGACCCAAACCTCGGTAAAGACAAGCCAAAGCGGGACCAGCTAAGGCGAAACAGATCCCAGTGGCCATATAACTCGCCACCTTAAAGACCGTGGGTCGTAGATCGTCGCCGCCAGTCGAATGAAATACAAACCGGGATAACCAAACCTAGAGGAGAGCCGCCAAATGGACTTCGTCTTCTTTATCCAACATGACATGAAGGACATCAAAGACATCTTGCTCTGTGGTCGTCCACTCTCATGAAGTAGTCGCACCTTTTTCATAAGCAGCATGCCATGCAGTCCAAGTATCATGGATAGGAACAGCATTATCCTCGATGCGGAACTAAAACAAAACCCAAGAAGCTGTCGATAAAGTGTTAGACTCCAAACTCCGACAGAGACGATGATGCGCCAGAAATAAATATTGGCAGATGTAGGGTAAAGCCGAACTCCGCACATCGTTGAAGTCGGCTACCATCGAAAAAACCTCATCGTAAAACTGCCCGGAGATAGGCAAGCCGAATATCCGATCCATGTCTAACAAAGTAATGGAGAGCTCGCCTTGGCACGTAATCAACGTGTTCGTCTTTGGACTCCATGCGTCAAGAAAAGCTTGGACCACCGATGCATCGCAACTATACTGAAAGATAGAGACCCAAAGTCCGTAATAGACGCCCGCGTTATGGAGAGTACGACTATATCGGCCCAGAAGCAAAGTAGTCCACCCGAAAAGAAAAAGGAGTGGCGTATCCAAAGTCGTGTCAGGTGCATGGAGATTCCGTACAATTCCCTTGTCCAGAAGATCATCTGCAAGGGTACGTGGCAGAGAAGGCTGGTTCGCTACGCGTAAAGCACTCTGAAGTGCAAACGTCTCCGGTCCGGCAACTACATCCTCGTTCTCGAAAGAGTTAGGGCAATGAAGAAAGAAGACACGCTCACTGGTGGCCAAGGGTCTACTCAAAGACCCGTAAGGAAGAGAGTGGTCCACGAGGGGTGGACGTTTCACAGAGTGACGTCCGAAAATTGACTCTCCACTCGGGCAATACATTAGGCGAGCAACATCATCTTCCATATAAAGCTCCAGAGTCAAAATTGATTCCCCGCCAACAGTCATGTCATGGTCAAAGGCACGCAACCCACCAACCAAAGTCGTAGAAGGGGCAGCCATCTGAAATCAAAATTCAAGGTTAGACCAATTTTGAAATTCAAATTCAAAATTCAAAATTCAAATTCAAAGACTCCAAGTCAGAAAAGAAGATAGAAGTCTTCGTTCAAAAATTTATTAAGGGCAGGAAAGTTTGAAGTTTGTCCATTCAAAGTGGGGGTGTTGAAATCCGAATGGGTCGAGGTGAAGTCAATGCCATCGCCGGTTAAGGCTGGGATCAACTAAGTGCCTACTTAAAGTTCTATTTTTTGTGAAGTTTGATTTTGTGAAGATCAGGGAAAGTCGAAGAGGCCAAGGGCATTTACTAAGGCGAAGAGCAGCTAAAGCTAAGTCGAAGATTTGGCTTAACTAAGGCTAAGTCGAAGAAACTATAGATTAGCCAAAGAAGCTAAGTCTCGAAGAAGTCACGCCTAATTAAGGCTAAGTCGGCTAAGTCGAGGTAACGCCTAATTAGGGCTAAGTGAAGAGGCCTATTTAAGGCAAAGTGAAGAGGGCACACCTAATTAAGGCTAAGGGCATTCCTAGGCAAGGGCATTCCTAATTAAGGCCTATTTAAGGCTAAGTGAAGAGGGCATGCCTAATTAAGACTAAGAGCATTCCTAATTAAGGCCTAATTAAGGCCTAATTAAGGCTAAGTGTTGAAGAAATTATTAAGGTCAGAGGCTAAGTTTTGAAGAAGTCATGCGGCCGAATTCGAAGAAGAAAAGACGTGCCTAATTAAGGCCCAATTCGGAGGAGAAATTATGCCTAATTATGGCCCTATTCAAATAAGTCATTCCTAATTAAGGCCCAATTCAGAGAAGTCAATGCCTAATTAAGGCCCAATGCGGTTAGAAAAATAAATAAAAAATTATGTCTAATTAAAGCCCAATTCGGAAGGTTATGTTCAAGGCCCAATTCAAGGGCATGCCTAATCAAGGCCCAAGTTGAGGACATGCCTAATCAAGGCCCAATTTGGAGAATTTAAGGTCCAAATTACTCAATTCGTTGGAATTTGAGGAGGTAATTTTGATTAAGTTGTTTTAAATTTCAATTAGAATAAAAATAAAAATAAAAATAAAAAAACAACTCCTAAAACCGGGTCAACCCACCCCTGGGCGACCCGACGGTAAGAGAGTCGCGAACCGATTCTAACCCCTTCATTCGGATGGGGACTTAGGGCACCTCACGCCCCTTCCCGGAAGGGCGCAGCCTCACCGCGCCACCAAAGCCGCGGAGGCGTCGCCTTGTCGTGCCACCAACAAACACGGAAGCGACGACGCCTCGCAGCGCCACCAGAGGCCGCAGAAGCAAACGCCGACCACGGAAACAAAACAAAAACAAAGAAGAGAAAAAAACAAAAGGGGTTTTGAAGAGCTCCGACGATCTCGCCGACGGGAAGCGCCACCAAATTCGGCGCTCTTGCGACACGACGAAGCCAGGAAGAAGAAAAAAAACAAGAAGAAGGAAGGAAATCGCCAAACCCTAAGATTAGGGTTTCAAATCGGAGAAGATGAAGGAGGCGGGTCCGCTAATCGGACCCTAAAAATTCGACACGTGGAACAGCTGCATTCGGGTCCCTTAATCGGAACCCTAACGCCCAACTCGTGGAACCACCGTAACCGGAACCCAAAAGTCTGACTCGTGGAACTGCCACACTTGGGCCCCTTAACCGGAACCCTAAAAACCCGACACGTCGAACTGCCTCATTTGGGTCCCGTATCCAGAACCCTAACGTCCGGTATTTCTGACCGAAAACCCTAACTGGGCCCCGTAACTGGACCCCGAGGATCCGGTACTTCAGCCCAACGAGCCGGAGCCACGCAAGGGCGAGGCTCCGTAGCTCGTCACTTCGCTTCGGCGAAGTGAAGCGGCGGCCTTCGTGCGGCCGCCCCGCTCCGCCCCGACCACAGCAATGTCGACGCCGACGCCGACGCCGATGATGACGACACTGACGCCGGCCAGCGACGTCGACGACTCCGACGACAGCAACAAACGACGGAACCTTGGTCTTTGGCTTCGCCAATGCCTCAAAATCGAAGAAAATTTTTTTTTTCTTGGTCTATGACCGCAGCTACAGCGTGAAACCAAATCCGAAGCAAAGAAAAAAAAAGAGCATTCCGAACAGCGAATCGCAACGGCAATCAAGGTTCAGAATCAAAGGCTGCTGAAAGGCGAAACCTTAGTAAGCGGTGAACCGAACTCCACTGAACCAAACTTCACTGGATCAGCCATACCTTCTCAACTTCTCACGAATGCCCTCACAAAGAAAAGAAAAAAAAAAGGAGAGAAGGAAGCGGAAAGATCAACTCTCTTCAACGAAAATGAAGAATGCACAGATTAAGCAGCCAAGGGATGGGTGAAAAAAATGAGCAGTCTTCAAAATTGGAAAAGAAGAAGAATACTGGTGGAGCGGCGATCTGAAAGCCAGACTCTTAGTAGCGATGAGCCTGACCTCATCGAACCAAGAGCCTGACTAATCAAACCCTCCACCCCATTCAATCCCCATCTCCTCACCAAGCAGTAATAAATCAGTACGACCAAAAAAACTAGAAAAGACAAAAGGAGAGAAGAAAATACCTGATGTCAACGTCAAGGCAGGGAAAAGTAAAGGAGCGTCAAGCAGGAAAAGCAAGGCAATAGGCACGCCGATTGAGGCTCTTTCTTTTATAAGGTAAGTTTCCCTCCCTTATCCCTGAACTCAAATTTTAAATAGGGATAAGGAAAGGGAAAGCCTAATCTTACCCTAATTACTTCGACCCAACTCGACTCGGACCAGTCAACTCGACTCGGACCAGTCGACTTGACTCGGACTAGTTAACTTGACTCGGACCAGTCGACTTGACTCGGACCAGTCGACTCAACTCGGTCCGGTTCATTCAGCCCATCAAGAATTTGAAATGGGCCCAAACTCAAAATGAGCCCAGATACGTAACAGGCCCAAGCCTACTTACACGTGGGCCCATAAAAAAAAGGGGGGGCTTCAAAATTTACACATTTTAGTGTATACTCTCAAATCGTACACTTAATGTGCACATTTTGAAGGGGACATCTGTATGAATGAATTTTTGCGATGACCAAAAATTGTGGTCCAAATCAGCACCGTATGGCCCAGGTCAACAAGTCAAACATTGACCCCAGTTAATCAATGAAATCAAGCCGTCAATCAAGATACGATGAACCAACGGCCAAGATCAAAATTGCCCCGTCAACAGCCTACAGGGGTGATAAGTCAGACGATTAAAGCCACATAGTCAGCCCACAAGGACCTTACATGGATCAATTATAAAAAATATCTTGCCTTGGTCTAAGGCAGTTCCACATTTTAGGGAAAACGTTCCAAAAAAGCGGTCGAAGTAGGTTACAACTGCTCTGACATACTTGGTCCACACAGTTAAAGTGCAACAAGCCTATAAAACAATAGGCTTGGGAGAGATAGACATAGAGAGAGACACAGACATACAGGAAAACAATCCTTCTAGAAGTCACACCCACACATTCACCGCAAAATTACCAAATTACCCTTCTATTATTTTGTACTTTGTACATTAGACGCGTATTTTTTGGTCCACCTATTTGTACTCATTTGCAATATACTAAAACAAAATCCACATGAAAAGACAAAATAATTTCTTTTGTATCCTTTCCTCAACACAATCCACTAAAACTAGTACTCTTTTACCCATGGAAGTGTGACTAAAAACGATTGATTTTGTTTGCTAGCTATAAAGGTTGTGACAGTGTCTTCTTCTTTTTTCCATAAAAAATTGGCAATTCGACTTACGACATGATTCAGATTCATCAAACTAGTGTGAAAGAAAAATAACGATTCAATATGCCCCATAAACTATGATTTGGTTATTCATGTGTTAAAATCAATGTTTTAAAAACCAAACCGGCCATCAAACCCGCTATATGTCCGGTTTTGATCGAACCTAATTGGACCGGGTTAGACCAATTATTCAACCATTGAATATTATCCTTTATACTTTATATTTTTTTAATATTTTATAATAAAAAAAAAAATAATGCTAATATATAGTAAACCGGGCCGAGTCAATAAGAACCAGATTGGCCTCCGATTCTGGTTCAACCAGGTCGGACCGGCCAGTTCGGTTATGTTTTTAAAACACTGGTTAAAATGGCTAGTCTCTTATTTTACGATGAAAAAATATACCCTTAATTTTAATTTACTGTACTGGAGAGAACAAAAAAGTTCAATAGCATACTAGTTGGTAACTCTTAACATAGTTTTCAATTAAAGAAAAATATGTTAGTTTGTAACTTTAAATGACAGTTTTCAATTAAATAAAAATATGTTAGTTTGTAACTTTAAATCTAATATGTAATATATAACAGGGTCAGACCGTTTATAGGATGGATGTGTATTTTCGTCACAAAAAGAAGGTATTTCTTTTGCTTTCACACCCCAGTTAATTAATAGTTTAAAACCTAGCTAGCTAGTTTTAAAAGAGAAAATCTTTGCTATATAAAGAGCTGCTTGAACAGTTGAAACTCCTATGTTATATGTCAACTACAAACTCATCCGAATAAAAAATTAATCCTAGTCATGTAACGGCGTATTAATTTGTCCATATATCACAAGCAGTCAGCTGTTGTTACAAGATTTTTGGGATTTTTAACTACTCTTCTTTCTTCTTTGAATATATAAGCTTCCTCATGCACCTGCAGTACTTGAAAGAAACAATACTACTGAATCATCATGATTTTTAATTTAACTCTTTTTCCCTTAGTTACTAGCTAGCTATATATCAACTACTTGCATTATTTGATTTTTTGGTTAACTTACAACAACACCCAGTAAAATACTTTCAAATATCAAGTGGGCATGTTTGTCAGCTTGTAGTAACCATAAAATAACAATTAGTAGCTCTAATATGTTTAATTATTGTTAGCCAGCTTAGGAGGTGACTATATAAGCAAATATTCTCTAGTAGTACCTAATTAGGCATTTGGGTGTATATACTTGTTTATGGCTTCTTTGAAATGTATAAGACTGTAACATGCATTCAAATGTCATTTTCAAAGATTTATAGTTCGAAGATTTTTAAAAATTCAGAATAATGTTTTCATGGATTAATTTTTAATCCGGTATAACTTAATTAGAGTTACTTTCATTTGTTTATCCAGTTATTTTCTTAAAAAATAACTTCCTACCTCCTGTTTGAACACTAATCTATCACGTACCCATATATGCTATTGATTTATAGTAAATCAATCTTAAGTGATGTACAAAACATCCTGATAAAAAATCGAAGTCATGTTGTGACCTATTTGTCCATATTTCACAAGCAGACAGAGTAGTTCTAAAGTGCTTGTGATTTCTTTTCTTCCTCTTCCCAATTCCCCTTCTTTGGATAAGCTTCAGCCTCTTGCATCAGTCTTTCAGAAGTGGTCTGATATGTACTTTGACCAAAACATGATTTAGTACTATTTTAACTTCAAATTGTGTTTAATTCCTTTTGTTTGATCAGTTGACTGCACCTCCAACGCCATTAGTATATATATACAATTCTAGTTTTGGATTTCTTGGAAGCTGACTAGAAACTAGATTATATTATTGTTACTATCAACAACTTGCAATGTTAATATATGTTTGATATGTTGTAGATTAATTAGTACTTCTCATATTTAATATTGTTTATAATTAACAGCTTGGAGGAGAGTATACAAACAAACATTCATGCACGTACATATATATATAGTAGATATATATCTCAAAAACTACAAATGTATATATGTTTGAACTAGCTAGTCGGACTAAGGATTTAAATATCCAGTACTATCTATACATCAAAACTTGACTTGGGTAATTGGCTGGCTGAGTCATGTTGGGTCAATCTTGAGAGTTTGACCCACACAATCTGATTCGGTCATATATGAGAAGGGATTCATCCTAATCACATATCAAGAGAATTATGGCTCACGGACCAATTATTATCTAAATATCAAATCATGGACGAATGTTGGTAAAATATCAAGTCATGGATACAAAGACAAAAATGCCCTTCACTTACCTCCTGAACCAGTTTGGCCCTACGAAGCTAGCATAATATATTAGCTAATGATCTATAACATACTGTTATGTTATACAAAATCTACTTTTTCGTTCTATATAACATACTAGTAAGTCAGTGGCAGAGCCAGGAAAAATTTCTTGCGGGGCCCATAAAGAAAACAAAAAATTACCTCTCCCTCTCTCTCACTCTCTCTCCCTCTCTCTTCTTCTCTCTTCTTCTCTCTTCTTCTCTCTCTCCTCTCTCTCTCCTCTCTCCTCTCTCTCCTTCTCTCTCTCCTTCTCTCTCTCTCACTCACTCTCACTCTCTCTCTCTCTCTCACTCACTCTCTCCCTCTCCCTCTCCCCCTCTCACTCTCTCCCTCTCTCCCTCTCTCCCTCTCCCTCTCCTTCTCTCCTCTCTCTCTCTCTCCTCTCTCCTCTCTCTCTCTCCTCTCTCTCACTCCTATCTCTATCTCTCTCACTCCTCTCTCTCTCTCTCTTCACTCTCTCTATCTCTCTCTCTCTCGATCATTCCACTCTCTCTATCTCTCTCTATCTCTCTCTCTCTCTCACTCACTCACTCACTTATTCCACTCTCTCTATGTCTCTCACTCTCTCACTCACTCATTCCACTCTCTCTATGTCTCTCACTCTCTCACTCACTCATTCCACTCTCTCTATGTCTTGTGTAGTTTTAAAATGATGTAATTCATTTTAATTTATTTTTTATAAGTTTTATCTTATTTTCACAATTGAGATGTATCTCAGATGGGAAAATGCTTGATTATCATATGAGAGGTCCTGGAGGGTAAAAGTGTCTTTTCACACAAGTGCCCAAGGAACCTTATAAATTGGGTTCCACAGATCAGTAGAGGATATTCTCTGGTTGATCCAAGTTCCGAGTCAACTCGGTGCACGAGTGAGTCAACTAGGTCCGTTGTATCTTGGGGAGAAGGCATATTTCTTTCGAAGTCAGTGATTACATTACTGTCAATTATTTGGAAGCGGTTCGGCTACAAGGTACGCATATTTGGTTTCTGGTTGTGTAAATTGTTCAATGGCAGTTATTGTATCTTGAGTGAATTGTGCACATTATTTTCCAACATCTCACTCTCTCACTCACTCATTCCACTCTCTCTATGTCTCTCACTCTCTCACTCACTCATTCCACTCTCTCTATATCTCTTTCACTCTCTCACTCTCTCCTGATTTCTCTCTCTCCCCTTATCCCTCTCTCTCTCTTCTCTCTTACCTTTTCTCTCTATATATAATATTCTCTATATATATAATATTCTCTATAAATATAATATTATATTTTAAAGGGGTGGAGGGCCTTATTGCCTTAACCCTATATAAGGGTTTAGGAAATATTTGGGGGGGGCATGGCCCCCCCTCGCCCCCTGTCTCCGCCATTGTAGTAAGTGGTATTATTTCACGTGATTTAGGGGTGTTTGGCTATATGAAGGTGACATAACATATTAGCCATCGATTTATAATATACTATTATATTATGAATAACATATTTTTCTGTTCTGTATATTATACTAGTTACTGATATAATTTCTCGTGGTTGAAAGGTATTTGAAACTAACATAATATATTAGTTAATGGTCTATAACATGTTATTATTGTATAAATAACATATTTTCCTGGTTTGCATAACTAGTTAATGATATAATTTTTCGTGGTTAAGATGTGTTTAGCCCTATAAAGCTGGCATAACATATTAGTTGATGATACATAACATACTATTATGTTATGCATAATATACTTTTTCGTTATAAACCGGTTCAAGGGTTAAGTGAGGGCATTTTTATCCTTACGTCCATGACTCGATATTTTGCCAACATGTGTTCATGGTTCAATATTTAAGCAATAATTGATCCATGAGTTGTAATTCTCCCTCACATATATTAAAGAGCAAGTCAACCCGGCCGATTAGGTCGACAAGGAAATTAGGAGGTAATTAAGCACTAGTGCTTCACTCCACGCCTCCCTCTTGTCCTATAGTAATATTGTTTGAAAAGGGAAAGACTAGAGGGTGAAGGGTCCTTATCCTCTATATATCTAAGTTTTTGCATTTCTTCTCTCAATCTTAATTAATCTCATTTTGCAACGTCTTCAGAATGATCAGCTACCCATGTTGTACATTTCACAAGTACGTAGTCAGAGTAGGAAAAGAGTAACTCTTGGAATTTCTTTCTCTCTTCCAATATTATTCCTAATTAATTAGGAAAACCGTCAGTCTTCTCCACAGACATATATATATATATATAGTAATGATTCTCATATGTTGATTTTATACAGACCAGAAGAAGTACTGAAAAGGGTTAATGTTTCTTATTGTTTTGATTATGTACCCTCGGAGACGTGGCATATATGTCAAGTACAAGTGGGCCGGATATATATGTAACAAATATTTGCATTTGATATGTTATTCAACTTACAACAACACTAGTAAAATACTATCAAATGTCAAGTGGGCATGTTTGTCTGGCTTGTGACAGTAACCATAAACACTTAACTATACTTTCTCTTTGTTTAATAATTCTGACATTAATTCAAATAATAGATTGACTTCATATGTATTTAAGAAACACTTTATAGCTGACAGATTAATTCCGTTAGTAATTACAAAGAGCCTTTTCAGGGCCATATTAATTCATTTAAATGGCTAATTGGTATTTATTTTTAATTTCCACATACGACATACCTTAGGCAGTATTAATGCTAATATATATATATATATATATATATATATATATATATGTGTGTGTGTGTGTGTATATATATATATATATATACATGATGCTACACATGTATATATCTATTTTGGCTTGCTTAATTCTCAACAGTTTTGGCTTGTTCTAAGATTAATTAACCATGCAATTGCTTAATTAATTTGATCGATCGAATCATTCTCGATCTGACTAACGAGCTAGTTACCTCAACGTACTATGTACATAATTGAGTCAACTCATGAATTTTGATCTTCTTTAATTAATGGGTTAGTCGACAATTAATTAGGTCTTTTGCATCCTAAAGGAAGCAATTACTTAGAAATTCCTTCGTCTACTATTTAGTACGATCTTAATGCAGCTAGTTCTGATAAATTAAATGTAAACTTTATTGTTTTGGAAATTTGGATGACCTATATATAATGTAAAAATTCCTTGAAATTCTTTCACCTACAATTTAGTGTTAATGCAGATCTGGGTTCCAGGTAAAAGAAAAAAAAAAATAATAATAGTAATAAAAAAAAACTACGTACGTACGTAACTCACTCTAAATTAGTTGGAGGTTACAACTTATAACAAGGACAGTGACCCAATTGTAGCATTTAATATAATTGGGTTTAATTAATTAGCATCGATCATGTCGTGAATCACTAGACTTCATGGGTTGTAATTAAAGTCTTGGTCTTGTTTAACTATTCGATTTGATAAATACTTAACCATTGATTAGTAGAATTAATATGTATGTTAGCTCGCCCTCTACATTACCGGCCATGATCATATATATATTAATGTATTGTACTGATATGCTTAATTCCGTGGAATATTATCCTAACAACACATGCATAAACAAGTTCGTGAGAAGGAAAAATTAGGGAGACAAATCGAACTGATTCCCCGGAGCAGGTCTATAAGTTACGTTATTTATTCTTCCTTCTCCTTTGATGTTGCGTGCATGTGCATTACAAGTTTACAACAAGCTAATTATTCAGTGTTAGTAGTTTGTTTCGGTTTATATTAATTATAGAGAAAACATGATGTAGATATACATTTGAATAACAGAATAATAAAGGAAGAAGGGTGCTAGCTAGCTTCATGTAATTAATCAACGCGCGGCCCACAATGCAATTTAAGATGGTTTTTAATGTTTTGTATATCAGTACTAAGTTAGGTTGTTAAACGATTTGATCATATTAATTGCTTATTAATATATATATAAGTTGACACTAATGTAATAAATTTGTTGTGAAATAACGGGCTTTAATCGGAAGGCGGCAGTTGATGAAGAGAAGACTTTAATTTTCTCGTATTTTTAATTTGAGCTCTAATTAGAAATTTAATCCTAACCTCACCTGATCACGGTCGGGGTTCGGATTGCCTGAGCCAGCACCACCAAATTAATATTATCCTCTAATGCGGCCACCTAACAGATTGTGTGACCCTCATTGGCTACTGATTACTACTGGCTCTCGTATGTGGTTGTAGCATATATAAGTCCCGGCCAGTGCCATTGATGGGGTTGTTAGGGGGTAGAGAGAGAGATCAAATGAGAGAGAGAGAGAGAGAGAGAGAGAGATCAAATGAGAGAGAGAGAGAGAGAGAGATCAAATGAGAGAGAGAGAGAGAGAGAGAGATCAAATGAGAGAGAGAGAGAGAGAGATCAAATGAGAGAGAGAGAGAGAGATCAAATTAGAGAGAGAGAGATCAAATGACAGAGAGAGATCAAATGAGAGAGCGAGAGAGAGAGAGAGAGAGAGAGAGAGAGAGAGAGATTAATTAAGAAAGAAAGAGATAGTTCAGATAGTACCTATTTTCTCACTGCAACCTCGTACTTCCTCACTACATCACCCTTCTGAATTCTTACCAAAACCTCATCGTGTACATGGTTTAGCTCACCCACCCTTAACATGTACTCAGCGTTAAACCTAGCTAGCTTTGTACCAATTATATACTACTGCAGTTTTCTAATCCATCATCTTCTTTCATTCTTTTTTTCAAATTGGAATCAGTATAATCCGACTATTAGTCATTTGCTTATAGTACTTAATAATAAGCAAGTTGCGGCCGTTCCTCTTGGACTTAATATATATATTAGAATAACATATTGATCTTGATCAATTGTGATTTTAAAGTACAGCATGTCTTTTGATTCCACTCTCTGTTCTATGAATAAATTAAGAGAGTCTATAATTGTATTTTAAGGTAAGTCACCGAAGGACGTAGGGGTG
Source organism: Aristolochia fimbriata (assembly GCA_019845555.1). Classification (NCBI taxonomy): domain Eukaryota; kingdom Viridiplantae; phylum Streptophyta; class Magnoliopsida; order Piperales; family Aristolochiaceae; genus Aristolochia; species Aristolochia fimbriata. The sequence goes on from CM034080.1 coordinate 17,790,714, forward strand.
GGCATCGGGTCGGGTTTTCCAGGTAACCCGACCGACCCGACCCAAAAAACCCGGATTTGGATTCCCAAATCCAATCCGCGGGTCGGGTTTGGGTTTGAGAATCCAAACTTGACCTCGGGTCGGGTTAGGTTCGGGTTTACCCTAACCCGACCTGTGGGTTTTATTTTAAATTATATATATATATATATATATATATATATATATATATATATAAATTGGGTTTTGCCAAAATTAAATTCGAAGTTTTGGTCGGGTCGGGTCGGGTGCGGGTTTGTAAAATCGTATGTCAGGTTGGGTTCGGGTTTTGGTATATAAGTTGGGTCGGGTGCGGGTTTGTAAAATCGTATGTCAGGTTGGGTTCGGGTTTTGGTATATAAGTTGGGTCGGGTTCGGGTTTTCAAAAACCCGACCCGTGCCCACCCCTAGTTGCACGGAATCGAGTTATTTAACTAATTATTTGTTTATGGCTAAATTTCATAGTGATGCTAAAAAGCGTCGCTTATCAAGCAGCCTGTATGTGCCGGATTTTTTGTTTTTTAGTCATAGGAAGCCTGCCTCTCGCGAGCAGGCCTGACCTAATTGGCATACATGCATACAGTCCTTATTGGCAACGGATCTGGGGCCAAAAGTCTGTAGCCCCTCTATGTATGGTCGTGATGCTGATGCCAGGTAGTTTTGAACTTTCCTGGTCCTATCTCCTCCAATGGGTTACCATTGACGAAAGCTACATGGTTTTCAGTGAGGCATAAAATATTGTTCTACTTGTATATATCAAAGAAGAGAAGAGACAAAAAGAAATATTTAAAAAAATAAAAATAAATAAATAATAATAATAATAATAAAAAATACCCCAGATGCCATTGACCGTAAATTTGTATGGGGTGAGCGACGAATCCTATAAATTAAATGGCTAGCTAGTGATCGCCTGCAATATTGAGTCCTCACGGCTAAAGCTAGCCTTGTCTGTTTTTAATTTTGATGAACACCCATTTCTAGCTACTTACTTCTCTCTGATCTGTTTTGGAACTTCTTCTATATATCTGTTTATATACATATAACAGCTGATCTCTGCGTACGCGCGTCTAGCTTTTTCTCTTCGTGTGATCGATCATTTTTTCTTAAATCAATCATGGTGATGGGGATCGACAACTCGACGTCTCACGTGGTGATCAACAAGAAAGAGGTGGTGGCGGCGGCGCTGCCATTGCAGGACCACTGGCTACCCCTCTCCAACCTCGACCTCCTCCTCCCACCCATCGACGTCGGCGTCTTCTTCTGTTACCGGAAACCCGAGAAAGTGGCCCACCTCTCCTTCTCATCCGCCGTGGGGATCCTCCAGAAATCGCTAGCGCAGGCGCTGGTCTCCTTCTACGCCTTCGCCGGAGAAGTCGTTACGAACTCCGTCGGCGAGCCGGAGCTGCTCTGTAACAACCGAGGCGTGGACTTCATCGAAGCGTCCGCCGACGTCGAGCTCCGGGAGGTGGATCTCTATAACCCGGACGCGAGCGTGGAAGGGAAGCTCGTCCCCAAGAAGAAGAACGGGGTGCTCAGCGTTCAGGTAACGTACCTCATCGAAATCAAATTAAAGCGCTGTTTACTACGTTTGCATTAGTTTTCCTTGTTCGTAAATCTCCCAGGAAGGAAAAGACGGGGCTTCTTCTGTTCTTCTTCCTTGTCGTTTACAAACTAATTTAATTTGTTGTCGTCGGATTAATATTATAAACCATACAAAAAATTTCATTAAAAAAAAAAAAAAAAAAAAAAAAAAAAAAAAATCGATTAACTTTTTGGGTACTTTTAAACGAGTATGACAATTCATAATAAACATATTGTTGGATTAATAATCAATTAACTTGTCTGTACATGGAATATGACAAAAATCTAGTATCCATCGAAATAGAAACAAAATATCCAAGTATCAGCTGATTTTTTGGATAATAATATCAGCTTTTTTTTTTTTTTTTTTTTTTTTTTTTTTTATAATATATATATATATATATTTTGTATTAATTTTTTGTGTTTTTGGGTTATTTATTTTGCATGTTTAAAATATAATATCAGGTGACGGAGCTGCGATGCGGGAGCATAGTGGTGGGGTGCACCTTCGACCACCGGATCGCCGACGCCTACTCGGCGAACATGTTCTTGGTGGCGTGGGCCGAGTCGGCCCAGTCAAAGCCTATAACAATCCACCCTTCCTTTCGGCGCTCCTTGCTCAACCCGCGCCGTCCCGGCGCCTATGGCGCCGACGTCGACGACATGTACGTCCCCGTCTCCTCCCTCCCTCCCCCGGAGCCCCCCAAGCCAGGAGCCGACTCCACCGTCAGCCGCATCTACTACATCACAGCCGAAGACCTATGCCGCCTCCAAGCCGCCGCTGACGGCGACGGCGACGGCGCACGCCGGAGAACGAAGCTGGAGTCGCTGAGCGCGTACCTATGGCAAATCGTGGCCCGGGCCTCCGTCCGCGACGGGCACAAGCGGTGTAAAATGGGCATCGTCGTGGACGGGAGAACGAGACTGAAGGGCGGCGACGGTGACGGGTCCTCCATGTCGAACTACTTCGGGAACGTGCTGTCGATCCCGTACGGCGAGGGGGACGCGGCGGAGATCGCGGGGAGGCCGCTGAGTTGGGCGGCGGAGCTGGTGCGTGAGTTCGTGGCGGGGGCGGCGAATAGGGATCATTTCCTGGGGCTCATCGACTGGGTGGAGGAGAGGCGGCCGAGTCCGGCGGTGGCGAGGATATATTGCAAGGGGACCGAGGACGGGCCGGCGTTCGTGGTGTCGTCCGGGCAGAGGTTTCCTGTGAGGGAGGTGGATTTCGGGTGGGGCCGGCCGGTGGTGGGGTCGTACCACTTCCCCTGGGGAGGGGACTCCGGGTACGTGATGCCCATTCCGAGCGCCAAGGGGAACGGGGACTGGCTGCTCTACGCACACATGTTGAAGGGGCAGTTGAAGGTCTTGGAGACCGAATCCGGCCACTTCTTCCGGCGGTTGTCGCCGGAGCATCTCGACATCGACGGCGGTGCCTCTTAAGTACTCGTTTAAAACTACTAATATATCTTTCGTGAAGAAAGAATAAAAATTTGTAAACTTTCTCGCTTGTGTTAATTAATTTCGCCCTTCATTAATTTCCATTATAGATCTGTTAATATTCAATTAAAAGGAACGAGTGTTGCATTATTGATCTTGAGATCGGGACTTGCATGAATTCATTGCGTGTTTCAGAACAGTACTGCTGCTATCTGAATCAGCCTTGTCCCTTTCTGCAGGAGTGGGTAGGAGTAGAAATCAAAATAATGAAATTATTTTTTGTTACTTAAAATGGTTTGGGATTTGTGTACAATGCGCCCATGCCTGATCTGAATAACGGGTCGTACTCTCATCGGTGATTCAGATCAGGCATTGACAACCCATAAATCCTTAAAATCATAAATAATATTTCTGATAATATATAATGTTTCCATATTTTTTGCTATTTGTCACCATATAGTTATCTTATTGTTCCAAATTTTAAATACATTACTCATTAAAATAAATTTAAATTAATATACTCAACTTTATTAATTATTGTGTCCTATTATTATCAATTTTAAATTCAAAATGGAAATTATAATTTTTTATTTTTATTTTTTTATTTTATTTTTTATTATTTTATTTTTGTATGTAACACAAAAAAAAAATATTTATCTTAATTGTTTGATTTTAGTTTTTGAGTCTGTATAATCACATTAATTTATGATTTATATTACTTTACTAAATTAATTATGATTCACTTTGGTTATATGATAATTTTTTTTTATTTTTTATATATAAGATGAAAGCCTCGTGCAATGCACTAGAACAAAAAAGAAAGAAAAAAAAGGACAATTTTGGGTAGTGAATTAAAACCCACTACCAAATTCCAATATATAATTACTACTCTACCTTGGACATCTACAAACTTCATTTTCCAAACATTGATGATCAGGATATACCTATAATTAATATTCACACTTGTGACTCATTCACATTGCTAATGATTGTAACGTACTCAATATTTTATTTAATATCTTTAAAACATTACTAGAATCCATAGACTATTTAAGAAATACATGCAAAAACACTTTAATAAGCAACAACTTTAAAATAGTTTTAGGTATACAAAGTATTTTTATTATTTACTCTTTATATTTTAATTTTCATGAGACCAGTAACTCTTATATTTTTTAGAAGACGTCATAATGTTTACAACTTATAATTTCAAATTTTTTTTGTTTAAAAGTAAATGAAAGTATACATTTCTGTTCATTAAATAAAATTATAGTTTTTCAAAAAGTAAAAACAAATTTAAAAAAGAACTTGTAATAAAGTTGTATGTTAAATATTGTAGAAACGAAAATTGATCCAATCGGGGTTGTAGATCACCGGATCAATCTTTCACCCTTCCAACTTTCCTATGGAATTCAATCGACCCTCTTAAAAAATGCTACTTGTTGAAATTAAAACTGAATTTCTTGTATTTTCAACTTTCAATATTATTGTATAAAAGGATTTTTTTTCTCAAATTTGTTCTTAAAAAAAGTAATTTTTTACCGATGCCATAAGAACCAAATCTGACCGGCCAACCCGGTTAAATCGGAAACGGAATATATTCCCCTTAAAACACTGGTATAAGAATCGGGATTGTAGCGTCAAAATTCGACGCAACCCATTTACAAAAAACCCATTCGACGATCCACCCAATAAGCGATCCGGAGGCCTACTACGTATCCACTGCGGATTCTTCCACGGTCCGCCCATCAAGTCTACCAAATGGGCCATCTGCGTGCCCGAAACTTAGCCACACCAACTCCTCAAGTCACTTGGCAGTCAGCCAAGTTTGAAGCCACGCCAACTTCTCAAGTCACTTGGCAGCCAGCCAAATTTGAAGCCACGCCAACTCCTCAAGTCACTTGGCAGCTAGCCAAGTTTGAAGCTATGCCAGAAGATCATCGACTCAGTCTGGACGACCCCTCAACTGCTGCAAGAAGAGAAGAAAAATTCGAGTTTTAAGAGGAGCATATATGAAGTTCCTTATTCCCAATTGAACCCAAATTTGGACAAAAGATTCCTGAGGAGATAAAGGATCATATTATGAAAATTCAGGTCAATCAAAGTCGGGTTTTTAGAGTTTTATACTTTCAAAGTCCTGAACCCCGTGCAGAAATTGGCAGCAGAAGCAATCTAACTTCTCAACATCATATCTCGAGTTTCCCAACTCATAATTCACTCAAATTTCGAACACAAGGCAAGGACCATGGAAGGAATTTTCTCATGTAATTTCATTCAATTCTGAGGTCGGGAAGGCATACTTCTTACCCCTGGACAGAGACCAAATTACAAGGCCCAGACAGCAGAACAAGTATAAATAGGGGTCTGAGGCAGAGTGCAAAACATCCAATTTTGAGTTATAAATCCAGTTTTAGGTTGTAAATATAGTTCTAGATCCAGGTTTTAGGTTAATTTCCTGTTTTTGTAGTTAGTTTGGAGAGGAGAGAAAGTCCATAGTGAGTCTTACACGACCTCTTGGCACTTTGGAGAGAGAAGGAGGAGATTTCAGTCAAGGCTCAAGTGAAGCTAAAGGCAGTCCTTCAAGGGGGTTTCTATACTTAGTTTATTTTGATTTTCATGGCTGTAATTAAACCCCTTTTTATGTGTTTATATTGTTAGTATAGAGTAGTCTCTCTCTGTTGGGGAAGTCATGAACTCCTAGTTGTTATATGTTTAAGTTTTGAAGTTTATAGCAATATAGCACTTTGCCTTTGTTTTAGAATCTAAGCTTTCTGCTTATTTCTAATTTTAATTGATATCTTAAGTTTAACGAGGTTCGAATAGAGAAGTTAAAGTTCAGTAGAGATTTAGATTTGTTATATGACTCTTTGTTTTCTAAAACAACTCGTTTTTCTAACTACATTGTTCCGGATTGTGATGGAGACTAGTGGAAAGCGATGTGACTTTTTATAACTCTTGTTCAGAAAAAGAGAGAGTTAATCTTTAAGCTTTTATATTTATGCACCTAGGATTTGAATGTTTCCAGATTGTGATGGAGTTCAAAAAATAGGTGAAAGTTATTTCCTGTATATGGGTAACCAGGTTTTCAAAAGCTAAGTCAAGGTAAGGGTACTTGAGCTATAAAAATCAGAACTTTGCATGTTAGTAACTAGGAGGGATTGACATTTTCCCCCAACATCTCATCTCCATAAGGTTTAATCATCTACTCCAGTAGTTTAATTCTGTTTTTCTTTTTCAGTTCTCAAAAAAACCAAAAATTCTTTTCCTCAATCAGTAAAAAAATCTTTGCTTAAACTGAGTTCTCATCAAGGTCTCAGTGGGATTGATATCTGGACTCTCGAGTCTATATTACTTGCTGATCTAGTGCACTTGCTAGACACCCAACACAGGTCAAGGCTCCACCAGAAAAAGCAAGTCAAGCCATCGACCTTCTTTCTAAGGATCAATGGAGGACTCCTGGCTACAAATAGCCAAGAGAACGAAACGTCAGGGGTTCAAAAAGAGAGTTCAGAAATTCTGTCAGAAAGTTCTATCCAAACGAGCTTCAAAGCTCAAATTGTCTCCTGAAGATTTGAAGAATCGCACTCAATTCATCGAGGAGTTTCACACCAAACTGATCAAATAGAGCTGAAATTCTAAGTCTAGCCAACTAAACTCGTCAAAAGTTTGTGTTCTCTCTTCTCGGAGTTCGCAGTTTGTCATCGGATTGCCAAGATGCCGAAATTCATTCACATACGGAGATCGAATCAAAAGAATTGTACAAAAACGTACCCGTAAAATTTTCCCAAACTCGACAAAACAGATATCCCTATATAGTTGTATGCAATAAAATGCGACCAGCCCAATTTCGACGAGCCCAAAAATCCACCGATCCAGTAATTGATCGTCGTGGGTAGGCAATGTTGACTCTTAATGTCATCCGTCGCAGCCCATCGCTAAGTCCATTCGCGTCATAGCGTCATCGAGACAGTGTCGCCCTCGTCAGCAATGAACTGCCGCGTTAGCAACAGTCAGTAGCCACGTCAAGATGCCACTCAACTCATCAGTTAAACGACCAAGTCTGGTCGCTAACCGAAGGAGCCAAGAAGAGACACTGCGATCCTCTTTAGGGGGAACCAACAGAGGGAGCTCCTGGTCTTCCTCTCTCTCATAAGAAGCATCCAAAAGGGGATCGTGATCCCCATTCCAAGGATCGACCCCCAACAACTGCACAGAGTCGGCTACAAATAGCCAAAAAAGCTCAGTCGCAAGGCTTGAAAAACCTTGGTTCGAAAACTAGAGTTCGAAATTCCTTTACGAAGAGAAATTCCGTGTCGAGCAACACTCTCGCGCACAGAGACTCTTTCGAGCCAAAGAAGTTCAGCAACTTTCAGTCCATCGTCATTCACCAGTTCGACAAGAGCAGCTCTACACGTGCACCGGCAACGTCAACAAGTCGATACATGCGGAATACAAATATTTTCGTCCGACAGACCAAAGCCGTCACCGTTTGTGCACACTCGTTCCAAAACTCGGATTTCGACGTCAACTCGCCAGCTTCATCAAATTCACATGGAGATCGAATCAGAGGAAGTCTAGGAAATTGTACTCGCATTCCTTGATATTCAAATACAACTGTAACACAAATTCTCTGTTATAAATCGAATTTACTCTCTCGGTCGCGGCTCTTCGCGGACCGGCGGATTTTCGGTGAAATAGATTTGGCATGCCCGGTGGGACGTTTCCTACCTCTCATCTTGATAAGTGTCTAAAAGACACTTATTTATGAATGAATTATTGACCATAAATTCCTAATTTGAGTTGATTATGAGCATGAAAGTGACAAATATAACTCAAATACATGTTATGTTTCCCAGGTACCCGGTAAAAGAAGAAAATTTGAATTCTGAGGGAAAATGAAGGAAAAAGGAGCAAAATCAAGCCAAAAAGAGAATGGCGCGATCGCGCCGATTATGGTGCGACATGGCGCGACCGCACCGGGAAAATATGCAAAAAATCAAATAAATCCTGGAAATTCCCAACGGCTAGTAAGGCTGAAAGGAGCACAGTTCATGAACGTGAAAATCAAGCCAGCCGCCCCCTACGAGCGCCGCCAGGAAAGATGGCGCTACCAGTGGCGCTGGCGCGCCAGACAGTTGCCTTACAAAGAGTTCAAAGTTCTATTTCGGAAAGTCGGCAAAGATTCTAAGGAGTGGCGCGATCGCGCCAATTCTAAAGCCAAATATGGCGCTGCCGCACCAATTCTAAAGCCAAATATGGTGCTGCCGCACCAGTTAGTATCCTTCCTCAGCACGGACCCGAAGGCCGCCTCCAGACTTAGAAAGAATTCTGCTCCAGTGGCGCGACCGTGCCAAAATCAATAGAAAATGTGGCGCGACCGTGCCGTTGACTCAGCAAACGTAAATTACGGAAATCTCGGGATTCTGACTACCAATCAAGCCCAAACTTGGGAGCAAAAGTCCTAATTGTCTAAGGAAGGTATCCACGAAGATTTTATGGAATATTGCTCTCTAGGTGCATTGAATGATAAAAAAAAGAGAAGTTCCACACAAAGAAGGAAACTGCTGCCAGAAGGAGAAGTTAAATCCGAAATTTGTGAAGAATATATCTGGAGTTCCCGTGTTCCAATTGAAGCCAAATTTGGACTGAAGATTCCTGAGGATATTAAGGATCATATTACAAAAATTCAGGCAATTCCAAATCGGGGTTCTCAAGTTTCAGATCTTACAAGTGGTGGACCCAGTGTTGGAATTGGCAACAGAATCAGTTCAACTTCTCAAGGTGATATCTCAAGTTTCCCAACTGAGAATGGCTTCAAATTTCGTACACAAGTCAAGGACTATGTAAAGAAGGTTCATGAGTAATTTCAAGAAATTCGGAGGTCAGGAAAGCAAGATTTCAACCCCTGGACAGAAACAAAATTACAAGTTCTGGACAGAAGCTCAAGTATAAATAGGGGTCCGAGTTTAGAGTTTATCATCGAGTTTTGAGCCAGTTTAGGATCCAGTCTTCCAGAGTTGTAAATACAGTTTTTAGTTTATTTTTTTTGTTCTTTTAGTTAGTTTAGAGTTGAGAGAAAGGCCAGAGGGAGTGTTGCACGACCTCTTGGCACTTTAGAGAGAGGAGGTGGATATTTCAGTCAAGGGTGCAAGAGAAGCTAAAGGCAGTCCTTCAAAGGGGTTTCTGTACTTGGTTTATTTTATGTCTATGGCTGTAATTGAATCCTTTTTGTTGTGTGTTTATTCTATTAGCATGGAGTAGTCTCTCTTTGTTGGGGGAGTCATGAACTCCTAGCTGTTTTATGTGCAAATTCTGAAGTTTATAGCAATATAGTACCTTGCTTTTGTTTGAGAATCTGAGTTCATTGCTTATTTCTGATCTTAATTCAATTCTAGAATTTAATGAGGGTCGAATAGAGAAGTTAAATTTCAGTAGAGAGTTGGGTCAGTTATTTGATTCCTGTTTTCTAAAACAACTTGTTTTTCTAACTAGATTGTTCCGGTTGAGAAGGAGACTAGTTGAAAAGTGATGTGACTTCTATAACTCTTGTTCTGAATAAGAGAGTTAATCTTCAAGCTTCTATATTTATGCACTTAGGATTTGAATGTTCCGGTTGAGAAGGAGTTCAAAGAATAAGTGAAAGTTATTTCCTGTATATGGGTAACCAGGTTTTCAAAAGCTAAGTTAAGGTAAAGGTGCTTGAGCTATAAAATCAGAGTTTGCATGTCAACAACTAGGAGGTATTGACATTCTTCCCCAACATCTCATCTCTATAAGTTTTTCCAGAAATTAACTTCTGTTTTATTTTCAGTCTTCAAAACCAAAACAAAAAATTTCTTTTTCGTCAATCAATAGAAAAATCTTTACTTAAACTGAATTCTCATCAAGGTCTCTGTGGGATTGATATCTGGACTCTCAAGTCTATATTGCTTGCTGACCTAGTGCACTTGCAAGACTCCCAACACATCTCCTTCTCCGTTAAAAAAAAAGAATCCCTCAGCCATGGCCATCAACGCCAACAATGGCAACAACAACAACAACAACAACAACAGGGGCAAGCAAATTGCCACCTTGAGCTTTGCTCACCCGCGCCTTGCCGCGAACACAGGCTCAACCGTAGGAGCTCGCGAACTAGCTGCCGCATCTCCGGCCGACCTTTGCGCTCCTACCTCTCCACCACCGGCCACTCGCCCAATGACTAGGGCTTTGGCCATAAGCTTGTCCACTGGACAGGCTCCCATCATGCGGGCCGCGCGCCGCGCGCCGCCCAAGCGCTGTATTCGTGCCACAGGCTACCGCGGCCTCCACCAAGCCAGCTGCGGCCTCCGCCAAACCGATTCCAGCAATGGCCAAGCCAACATATTTGGCCGTCGCTGCCTCTCCTCCTCCTCGCAGCCCGACGGTCAGCCCGGCTCAGTCGCCACCATTGCGAAGGAGTTCCATCGTCCTTGCCTTGGTGCAGCGCTATGAACAACATGGGGGCACGACTTCCTCCTCCGCGGCAAGAACGTATTTGTCGCCGGCCTCCTCCGTACAGAGAGCGATGGCTGAGGACAAATCTCTGATCGTGACTATCTATCACGATCTCTTGGCCGTGCTCACTGCAGCAGCCAATTCACCACCCAGCCGCTCTCCTCGCCGACATACACCGGCGACCTCCCCTGCAGCGTGCTCATCCATTCCTCCTTGCCGAATCTCACCGGTGACCGCCACCGCAAGCCAGTCACCCGCCAAATCTACCCTCCGAGTTCAACCAGCGGCTGGTTCTCCCGACCGGTGGCCCTCCGCAACTTCTCCACTCTCGAGAACACTAACGACCGTTTCCCCAATGCGGTCGCTGTCCAAAATCACACCACTTCGATCTATGTCAGGGACAACTTCGACGACGCCGACTGTCAGAATGGCCGTGATGACGACATCGGCCAAGGCGGTAGAATAGCAGCTTGTCGAAATGCAGGCTGCACTTAAAGAACAAAGCGTGCAGTTGTGCATCAAAGATGCGCATCTCGTAGCTCGTGATCTGCAAATCGCGAGGATCTTGGAGCGGCTCGAAATGGGCGCAGCTACAAACAATACCGGCAGTGTTTCTCAAGAAGTTGATCGAAATCGGGCGATTACCAGTGGGTCGACCAAACCATTGCCAAAAGATCCCACCTCCGACGATGAGCTGTCGCCCTTCGCACCAATAGCCATTCTCCGAGGTCGAACCGAAGCAGAGCCGGCTGCTATCACACTCGACGCAGTCACCAAGCTCATCAACTGCGTTGTACAGAATAGCTCGGGCGACAGCAAATCTGTCGCCTACCGCAGGCCTTACACGCAGAGGATCCAAAACATCCCGATATCGGTCGGCTACCATCCTCCAAAATTCCAGCAATTCAATGGCGACGGGCACCCTAAGCAGCACGTTGCTCACTTCATTGAAACCTGCAACAACGCTGGCACCGACGGCGACTTGCTGGTCAAGCAATTTGGCCAGTCGTTGAAGGGAAATGCCTTCGACTGGTACATCGAGCTGGCCCAAGAGTCAATTGATAGCTGGGAGCAATTGGAGCGAGAATTCCTCAGCCGATTCTACTGTACCCGTCGCACCGTCACTTTGGTCGAGATTGCCAATCTAAAACAAAAGAAGGGCGAGAAGGTTGTCAACTACATCAACCGGTGGAGGAATTTAAGCTTAAATTGCAAGGAGAGCTCAAACTTATCCCTCAAAGCCGAAATCGAAAAGTGCTCTCGAGGGATGCAATGGGAGCTTCTGTGTTACATTCGAAGTCGGAGGCCGACTGACTTTCAAGAGCTTGCAACAGAGGCTCACAATATGGAGAACCTCATGGAGGAGCGAGGAGAAGAAACTTCCTCGTCTGCTGACCCTCGTAAGAAAGGGAAGGCAGTAGCCACGACCACGCCCAAAGACATGAAGGAGAAAACAAAAGCTTCCTTCGCGACGAACGCCTTCGAACCAATCAAGGTCGGGAGCAAGGTCAAAGCTACTTACCTCCCACTACAGCTAACCGGGAGCACGTACCGAAGGCCTTTGCTGGAGGAACGACAAGCCAAAACATACCCTTTCACCGACGCGGATGTTTCTGTCATGCTGGACCAGCTCCTCGACAACCAGTTACTCAAGTTGCCAGAAGTTAAAAGACCCGACGACTTGTCCAGGAGCAATGATCCGAATTTCTGCAAGTACCACTGCTTGGTCGGGCACTCGACCAAGAAGTGCTTCGTCTTGAAAGACAGGATCATGGAGCTGGCGGCTCAAGGCCGCATAGAAATTGAAGGAGCCGAAAACACGGCTTCCTCACATGTCATCTCCATTCAAGCTGAGCCAAACCGGCGAACTTGGCCAAGCAAACAACCGGTCGCAAAGGAGTATCGTCCAAAATTTGGTCCCTCCAACCAACCGTACAACAACAGACGACGACCGGCTAAGGTCGCACCAAAACCGGCACCCCGAGAAGCAGCTGCTGCCGACGCAGATGGGTGGATCCTGGTCACCCAGCAAAAGAAGCGTGTTCGAGAACTCGAACCGACTCCGGTGAACACCAAAACAAAGGCGAAGCGGCCAAACAAAAGAGCCACGAAGCGCCAAAAGAAAGCTCCCAGGATCAACGTTCAAGGAGCAAATAATAAGAAGAGAAGACCCGTCATACTGGCGGAGTTCTTTCCAAAGGAGTTCTTAGCGCCGCCAGCAATGGTGGCGACTTGTTCGACAGCTCCTCCCGAGCAAACAGCACCGAACGACAAAGGCAAACGACCAGTCGTCGAATGTGACGACCTCGAGACGTCACTGAAGCAAATCTCGCCGCTTAACGAGATAGAAGACGACTTCGACTTAGCCATTCGGTCAAGACAAGCTCTAATTCTAGTCCTCGACAAACACGATGAACTCCAAGCCGAAGTCGAGATGCTGTTCATGAGGAAGCACGACTTGCCGAAGTCGGGCTAACTCCACCTTACCGAAAGGAGCAAGAAGATGTGCAATCCTCTCCGTAACTGGCAAAGTCGAAAGAAGCACTCGCCGTCTCATGTCCGCCGTGCATCACATTTTGAAAACCACAACAGGCTGCTATTAATCTCCGGCTATATCAGAGACCACAAAATCAATTGTATTCTCGTCGATTGTGGATCCGTTGTCAACATTCTGCCAATTCGCACAATGAAGAATGTCGGCCTCTCTGCTGGCGACCTCTCTCCGAGCTCTCTCCTCATCCAAGGCTTCAATCAGGAAGGCCAGAGGACGGTCGGCATGATCTCACTCAAGTTGCACATCGGCGACATGGTGGCCGAAACCCCTTTTCAAGTTATCAACTCAAGAAGTTATAATTTGCTCTTGGGTCGACCGTGGCTTCAAGCAAACGGAGTTGTGCCATCAACACTTCATCAGTGCTTCATGTACTAGGAGAACGGCGAGCAAAAGACGGTGTACGCCGATGAAACCCCATTCACGGAGGCAAAGGCATCATTCGCAGATGCCAAATTCTACCTGACGACCAGATTGACAGTCAAATGGACACCCTGGCCGAACCAGGCGTCAAATGCCAAGATCACTCCGATGCAAGTTGCATCGACCAAACAGTCGACGCAAGCCACATCCCCAAAACAGACCACGACGCAAGTCGTGTCTCCCAAATAGCTGGCAGACAACAAACAGTCAGCACATGGCCACAAACCAGCCGCAACAACTCCAGCACCAACGCAGCGTAATGTACCTATCTTACGGTACATCCCGCAGTCGCAAAGAAAAAAGGGAGAAGCTCCTTTGGTCGTCTGTCACAAAATTCAGCCGACCCCTTTGGCAGAAAAGGTCACCCTCCCACTACCGAAACTAGAGAACAGAAGCATTGTGAAGCAATTCCCAAATCTTGAGCAGTTGCCATCTACTCGTTCGAACGAAGGCTTCGACCAGAACGCGTACCGTCTGATGGCCAGGGCCGGGGCAACTTCACAAAAGACTAGCTCCACGAGAAGCCACCCGTCGCTCTGCCGGTCCTCACTCCTGAACAAGAAAAACTGAGAAACGAGGGTCGCCGAATCACTCAAAGTCGCCTAGGCCTCGACTACCAGAAAGAGAAGCCGATCAAAATCTATAGAGCTCAAACGAAGCCAATCAAGATAACCAGAAAGGCATCGGCAGATGTACACCAAGTTTCAGTCGGCCAAACTCCGACGAAAAAGAAAAATGCTTTGAACCCGGTGATATTTACACCTTGAAGGCAGTCATCGCATGAGCTCGCACATACGACTCGGTTATGGTAAATCATATCTCTGTCGCCGATGACAGTCAAGAGGACGACGAGTTCATCTTGGATGAGGCTCCAGCTACGTTCGAGGAAGGCGGCCAGTCGACCGTCGACGAGATAAAGAAAGTCGACTTGGGTACAAAAGAAGATCTGAGGCCGACATTTCTTAGTGCTTTGCTATCAGCAGAAGAGGAGGTCGAATACATGTCGTTACCTCACGAATATCCCGACATATTCGCCTGGAATTACACAGAAATGTCAGGCCTCGATCCACGAGTCGCAGTACTCAAATTGGCGGTTCATCCCTCTGTTCGGCAAGTTAAGCAATCACAACAACTGTTCTGGCCAGAAATTGTACCAGAAATCGAAAAGGAAGTCGACAAATTGATCGCTGGCAATTTTATCAGGGGGGTGAAGTAGCCATCCTGGATCGCGAACATCGTACCAGTCAAGAAGAAGAACGGCCAAATTCGGGTTTGCGTCAACTTTTTCGACCTGAATAAGGCTTGTCCGAAGGACGACTTCCCTCGCCCGATAACAGAACTCATGGTTGATGCGACGACGGGTCATGAAGCTCTATCTTTCATGGACGGATTATCCAGTTATAACCAAATTCGGATGGACCCGAAGGATGAGGAGCTCACTGCTTTTCAAACTCCCAAGGGCATTTTCTGCTATCAGGTGATGCCGTTCGGACTCAAGAATGTCGGCGCGACATACCAGAGGCCAATGCAGAACATCTTCTATGACTTTTTGCATAAACGTGTCAAGTGCTATGTTGACTGTTGGGTGTCTAGCAAGTGCACTAGGTCAACAAGTAATATAGACTCGAGAGTCCAGATATCGATCCCACAGAGACCTTGATGAGAATTCAGTTTAAGTAAAGTTTTTTCTATTGATTGAGGGAAAAGAAATTTTTGGTTTTGGTTTTGAAAACTGAAAAGAAAACAGAATTAAACTACTGGAAAAACTAATAGAGATGAGATGTTGGGGAAGAGTGTCAATCCCTCCTAGCTGTTAACATGTAAAATTCTGATTTTATAACTCACGCACCTATACTTTGACTTAGCTTTTGAAAACTTGGTTACCCATACACAGGAAATAACTTTCACTTATTCCTTGAACTCCTTCTCAACCGGAACATTCAAATCCTAAGTGCATAAATATAAAAGCTTGAAGATTTACTCTCTCTTATTCAGAACAAGAGTTATAGAAGTCACATAACTTTTCAACTAATCTCCTTCGAAACCGGAACAATCTAGTTTAAAAGCGAGTTATTTTAGAAAACAAGGAATCATATAACTAACCCAAATATTTACTGAAATTTAACTTCTCATTTGTACCTCATTAAACTTCAGATATCAATCTAGACTAGCAATAAGCAATGAATACAGATTCTAAAATAGAAGCAGAGTACTTTATTGCTATAGAAATCAGAACTTAAACATGTACCAACTAGGAGTTCATGACTTCCCCAGCAAAGAGAGACTACTCCATGATAATATAATAAACACACAGTAATAAGGATTCAATTACAGCCATAGACATAAAATAAACTGAGTACAGAAACCCCCTTGAAGGACTGCCTTCGGCTTCTCTTGCACCTTGACTGAAATCTCCACCTTCTCTCTCTAAAGTGCCAAGAGGTCGTATAAGACTCCCTCTGGACTTTTCTCTTCTCTCTAACATAACTACAAAATAAGAAAAATAAACTAAGAACTGGATTTACACTACAAAACTGGATGATGTGCTTTGCCTCGGACCTCCTTTTATAGCTGAAGCTCTGCCCAGAACTTGTAATTTTAGCCTCTATCCAGGGGTATGAATTTTGACCTCCCGACCTCAGAATTTGTTGAAATTACATCCGAACCTTCCTTACATAGTCCTTGACTTGTGTACAAAATTAACAGTCATTCTGAGTAGGGAAACTTGAGATATCACCTTGAGAAGTTGAACTGCTTCTGCAGCCAATTCCAACACTGGGTCAACCACTTTGAAAATATAAAACTCCACAAACCCAACTTGGATTGGCCTGATTTTCTGTGTCATGATTCTAAATACTCTCAAGAAGCTGTGGTCCAAATTTAGATCCAATTGGAAGTCGGGATCTCCAGATATGGCCTCTTCAATCTCGGACTTGTACTTTCCTTTTATGGCAGCAGTTTCCTTCTTTGTCTTGGACTTCTCTTCTTGACCATTCAATGCACCTAGACTCTGGAAATATATCATAAAATCTTCGTGGATACCTTCCTTAACCAATTAGGAATTCTTCTTCCAAGTCTGGGCTTGATTGGTAGTCAGAATCCCGAGATTTCCGCAAGTCACGAAGCTGAGTCAGCGGCGCGGTCGCGCCGAATTGTTCTTTGTTTTGGCGGTCGCGCCACTGGAGCAGAAATTTTGTCTAAGTTTGGAGCACGGCCTTCGGGTCCTATATGAGGAAGGATTCTTCATGGCGCAGTCGCGCCACTTTATGTTGTAGAACTGGCGCGGTCGCGCCACTCCTTAGACTCTTTGTCGACTTCCTGAAATTAAACTTGAACTCCATGTATGGAAACAGTGCAGCGCGGCAGCGCCACAGGAGGCGCCATCTTCCTGGCGCAGTAGCGCCCTTTGAGGGTGCGGTCGCGCCATTTCACATTCACGAAGTGTCCTCTTTTTAGCTCTACTAGCCGTTAGGAATTTTCTGGATTTCTTTGAATTTTTGAACATTTTCCCAAATAGCGGTCGGCGCCCGAGGAGCCGGCGGTCGGCATTCATTCTCTTTTTTTTGCTTAATTTTGCTCCTTTTTCCTTCATTTTTCCTCAGAATTTAGATTTTCTTCTTTTATAAGGTACCTGAGACACAAAACATGTATTTGAGTTATATTTGTCACTTTCATGCTCATAATCAAATCAAATTAGGAATTTATGCTCATTAAATCATGCATAAATAAGTGTCTTTTGGACACTTATCACAACCCCGAACTTAAACCTTTGCTCATCCTCGAGTAAAACTTTGAAATAAATACCAGATAGATCTGTAAAGACTTAAAAAAAAGTTCAGTGATCCTCCCTACTAAAGTTTCAAAATAGATGATTCACTCCTTTCCTAATGATGGTTCTTCTTGCTTAGTCAAAACAGATTTCGAATTTTCTTCAAATTTTTTAAAGATGAACATGCCCATACAAGTGAGAAGTCTCAATTCAACTCCATAAGCTAACCATCAGTCCACTCTCCACTAACCTGAAGGAATTCTCAATTCTGATCAATAGGTCTTTATGGGTTGTAATGAGGCAGGGGTAATGGGTATGATGAAGATTTTTGGTTTTCTTTTGGGTTTTATTCTCCCCCTCATATCCATTTTCCATTTTCCTGAGCATGAATTGGATTTGTAACTTTTCCTCCAAGCTCTTCCACACCAAACTTATTCTTTTGCATTGATCCCTCATTTCTTCCTTTTCCCTTTTTTTTTTTTTTTTTTTTTTTTTTTTTTTTTTTTTTTTTTTTCTTCTTCCGTTGTATCTTTTTCTTTGGGTTTTGTTCAGAGTCTAGCTTACCTCGTCGGTTGACTCAGAGTCCCTAAGCTTGCTGAGGCCCAAGACCCGGTACACACACGAGGTGGCCTTTCCCTTAACTAACCCACAACCGTTTTTTTTTTTTTTTGGCTTTGTTTAGAGTCCAGCTTACCTTGCTGGTTGACTCAGAGACCCTAAGCTTGCTGAGGCCCGAGTCCCGGTGCACACACAAGGTGGCCTTTCCCTTACTCAGCCCAGAATTTTTTTCTTTCTTTTCCTCTCTTGCTCCTTCTTCCCCTTTACAATGAAATATTTCTATACCCTTCATCTATCCCTCCTTATAACTTCAAAATCTTTATCCATGCTCATTCAAACAGAACACTTCAATAATTTGGAGAATCATGGGTAAGGAAGAAACAAGTTCATTTATCACTAAGGCTGGTTCATGTAGAATGGGACATTAAAACAAAACAGGGATCTTTTCGGCTCAAGAGGTTTGACACAAGGTGATGCAACTTGTGCATTAAAATGGGTGGCTTTGAAAAAGGCTCAAACGATTTTTAAACAGGTGCCTAAATCACCTCAGAATTTTGAAAACCACTCTCTGTTTCGCCTCAAGTTTTCCTCAGGTTGGTTCTAGTGATTGAAATCGACTTGCTCACTTGTACTTTGTTTTCGAAAACTGTTTTTAAAGAAAAATTCTCATCCATTCAAGACAAAGCATCTGAACTAATATATTTCTCCAGAAAGTGAATCATGCTATTCATATGATCAGGGGTTTTCACCGGTATTTTTCAAAGTCTTTATTGGATTTTCTGGTGAAAAAACAGTGCTTTCAGATCCATGCATGAAAAGTATCCCACCCCAAACTTAAAATTTTTCAACTCACCTTAAAATTGCATGAAGAGTATCCCTCCCCAAACTTAAAAACATGCTTTGTCCTAAAAGCAGCAGTAAACATAGGAGTGATAGAGATACTTCCCTGACTTTCTGGGTGGAGTGAGGTTGGATGGATCTCCCTTAGTGGCTTTTGCATTCTGCTCTCATGGGTTAGTGATAAAAATTTGCATGATTTTCAGCAATTGAAAATAAAAATTGACTAGAAGTGTCTCTCAGGCGAAAAATGTGTCTTAAGAAGAATACCTGGAGTGGAGGTTCTGTTGCTGCACCTCTGTAGTGGCCAAATCGCATCAACCCAGTGGCTCGGGCGCGCCAGAATTTGGCGGGGGCGCGCCAGAATTTCGCACGGGCGCGCCGAGTAATTCCTTGAAATTATCAGATTCTGAATGCAATTTTTAATATTTCCAGTTTGGACAATAAATATTAGAGAGAGGCAAGCTTTGGAGTGATTTTCATATATTTTCATTGGAAGAATGAAGAAGTTCATGCTTTGACACAAATCATTGAGAGTAAAAATATAATTTCATTAATATAAATGGAGATTGAGTACATATTAATGAAATTGCATTCAATCACACTCTCAGATACAAGCACACACAAAGCAAGCTCATACAAAATTTTTCAGAAAGAAAAAGTCTAAAAGAACTAGCAAAAGCTAAAAGTTCCTATTCTTCTTCTTCTTCATCTTCTTCTTCTTTCTTTTTCTAGTTTTGAGTTCTTATTTTTTTAGTGTTTTTCTGGTTTTTTGAAAGCTGTAAATTTTTAATCTAACCCTATTCCTATCCTAGGTCTATGCAAAGAAATCAAAATCTCATTCAAATTTAAACAAGTCCTAAAAATTTTGAAAAAAAACTATCCTAATCTACTCAAAAAAAAAAAAATTCCAGAAAATTCAAAAACTCCTACTCCTATTATTTACACTACCTACTGATCCATGTGAACTGATCCACCAGGATCAAATGGAAACTGGAACCATCCATGCTTGAGGGTGTTTTTGACTTTGGAATGTGTTGCATGGTGATTAAAAAATTTGAGTAAAGAGCTGGTCACTCTTTCTCTTTTCTGGTTGCCTCTTAGCTTGTTTTGTTCATTTATATTTAGCCAACTTTTCTTCACACTACCCAGACCTAATAAAATTTTAATTTCAACTTTTGTGGATGGTTTATAAGGCTGGATAATGAAGAAATCTATATCTATTGAGAGGAAAGAATGTTCATTAACCTTGGTGTCCTCTATCCTAACTTCTTTATGCTGTTCATGGGTTTTTCTTCTTTTTCTACCCCATCCCCTTCTTTCTCTTTTTCTTCTTCTTTTTCCTCCAACTTCTCACCTCTCCCTCTTGAAGTTTCTGAAAATCACAATAACTCTCAGCTCTCTCCATTGTATCTATGAGTTCTGATATGATAGTGGCCATCTGTCCTATTCGTATTTCCAGATTTTTGATGGAAGCTTCTTGATTCTTTAGGATTGCTTCTTGAGCGTCAAGCCTGGCTTCAGTCTGAGCATCTCTTTTTTCTTGATTTTCGAGGAACTTTAAAAACATCTCCTCAAGTCTGGCTCTTTGTGAATTATTAATGGTTTCTAAACTAGGTTGTTCATCAGGTGGATTTAACATAGTATCTATTTGGGCAGAATAGTTATCCACTAGAATGGTCAGCCTAGACCAGTCTTCTTGAGGCTGAGGGGGATATGCATGATGATATGAAGAGTCACTGAACATAGGAGGGTGATAATACCTGAACTTGGACAATTGCCCATGTGGCAAATTGTCCTGCCAACCATTCTCAAAATATGGATTTACATTTTTCTTGGAGAAATAATTATCATGCTCTGCTTCATAGAAATTTTTAGGTTTATTATCAAGAAAAGAACATGATATATTAGACTCATACCTCCATGAATCATGATTGGAAGATGCATATGGTTGGGGAAATTCTGAATATGAGTTAGGATATGGACTTATCTCATTCTGCACGTTTGTCCACCTCTCATCTGTGTGCTCTTTCCAGTTCCAGATTGGGTTCATCTAGTGGCTCACCACTAATTCTGACTTTCAAGCATGAATCTGGTTCAACCTGAAAAGATAAAATAAAAATTTAAATCTCAATCAACGAAATAAAATTCACTTAAACTTACTCTCAATTCAATGGTCCCCGGCAACGGCGCCAAAAACTTGTTGGGTGTCTAGCAAGTGCACTAGGTCAGCAAGTAATATAGACTCGAGAGTCCAGATATCGATCCCACAGAGACCTTGATGAGAATTCAGTTTAAGTAAAGATTTTTCTATTGATTGAGGGAAAAGAAATTTTTGGTTTTGGTTTTGAAAACTGAAAAGAAAACAGACTTAAACTACTGGAAAAACTAATAGAGATGAGATGTTGGGGAAGAGTGTCAATCCCTCCTAGCTGTTAACATGTAAAATTCTGATTTTATAGCTCAAGTACCTTTACTTTGACTTAGCTTTTGAAAACCTGGTTACCCATGTACAGGAAATAACTTTCAATTATTCCTTGAACTCCTTCTCAACTGGAACATTCAAATCCTAAGTGCATAAATATAAAAGCTTGAAGATTTACTCTCTCTTATTCAGAACAAGAGTTATAGAAGTCACATCACTTTTTAACTAGTCTCCTTCGAAACCGAAACAATCTAGTTTAAAAGCGAGTTGTTTTAGAAAACAAGGAATCATATAACTAACCCAAATCTTTACTGAAATTTAACTTCTCATTCGTACCTCATTAAACTTCAGATATCAATCTAGACTAGCAATAAGCAATGAATACAGATTCTAAAACAGAAGCCGAGTACTTTATTGCTATAGAAATCAGAACTTAAACATGTAACAACTAGGAGTTTATGACTTCCCCAACAAAGAGAGACTACTCCATGATAATAGAATAAACACACAGTAATAAGGATTCAATTACAGCCACAGACATAAAATAAACTGAGTACAGAAACCCCCTTGAAGGACTGCCTTTGGCTTCTCTTGCACCTTGACTGAAATCTCCACCTTCTCTCTCTAAAGTGCCAAGAGGTCGTGTAAGAATCCCTCTCGACTTTTCTCTTCTCTCTAACCTAACTACAAAATAAGAAAAACAAACTAAGAACTGGATTTACACTACAAAACTGGATGATGTGCTTTGCCTCGGACCTCCTTTTATAGCTGAAGCTCTGCCCGGAACTTGTAATTTTAGCCTCTATCCAGGGGTATGAATTGTGACTTCCAGACCTCAGAATTTGTTGAAATTCCATCCAAACCTTCCTTACATAGTCCTTGACTTGTGTACGAAATTTGAAGTCATTCTGAGTTGGGAAACTTGAGATTACACCTTGAGAAGTTGAACTGCTTCTGCTGCCAATTCCAGCACTGGTTCCACCACTTTGAAAATATAAAACTCCACAAACCCGACTTGGATTGGCCTGATTTTCTGTGTCATGATTCTCAATACTCTCAAGAAGCTGTGGTCCAAATTTAGATCCAATTGGAAGTCGGGATCTCCAGATATGGCCTCTTCAATCTCGGACTTGTACTTTCCTTTTATGGCAGCAGTTTCCTTCTTTGTCTTGGACTTCTCTTCTTGACCATTCAATGCACCTAGACTCTGGAAATATATCATAAAATCTTCGTGGATACCTTCCTTAACCAATTAGGACTTCTTCTTCCAAGTCTGGGTTTGATTGGTAGTCAGAATCCCGAGATTTCCGCAAGTCACGAAGCTGAGTCAGCGGCGCGGTCGCGCCGAATTGTTCTTTGTTTTGGCGCGGTCGCGCCACTGGAGCAGAAATTTTGTCTAAGTTTGGAGCACGGCCTTCGGGTCCTATATGAGGAAGGATTCTTCATGGCGCGGTCGCGCCACTTTATGTTGTAGAACTGGCGCGGTCGCGCCACTCCTTAGACTCTTTGTCGACTTCCTGAAATTAAACTTGAACTCCATGTATGGAAACAGTGCAGCACGGCAGCGCCACAGGAGGCGCCATCTTCCTGGCGCAGTAGCGCCCTTTGAGGGCGCGGTCGCGCCATTTAACATTCACGAAGTGTCCTCTTTTTAGCTCTACTAGCCGTTAGGAATTTTCTGGATTTCTTTGAATTTTCGAACATTTTCCCAGCGCAGTCGCGCCAGAATCGGCGCGGTCGCGCCATTCTCTTTTTTGCTTAATTTTGCTCCTTTTTCCTTCATTTTTCCTCAGAATTTAGATTTTCTTCTTTTATAAGGTACCTGAGACACAAAACATGTATTTGAGTTATATTTGTCACTTTCATGCTCATAATCAAATCAAATTAGGAATTTATGCTCATTAAATCATGAATAAATAAGTGTCTTTTGGACACTTATCATCGACGACCTGGTCGTAAAGATGAAACAGCGGTCAGATCATCTTCTCGACCTCAGGGCAGTATTCGAGCGGCTTCAACGGTTTCAGCTCACCCGCTGAAATGCGCATTCGGTGTCACTTCAGGCAAGTTTCTGGGATTCGTTGTGCACCATCGAGGAATTGAAATCGACCAATAAAAAATCGATGCAATTCAAAAGATGTTGGAGCCAAAAACATCACCGAACTCAAAAGCTTTCAAGGCCACTTAGCATATATTCGGGGCTTCATCTCGAATTTAGCCGGAAGATGCCTACCATTCAGCCGCTTGATGAAGAAAGACACGCCGTTCGAGTGGGATGAGTCTTGCCGAAACGCCTTTAACAACATAAAGGCGTACCTCACTAAGCACCGGTACTCGTCGCTCCAATCATCAACAAACCGTTGTTGTTGTACATCACAGCACAAGAGAAATCGGTTAGATCTCTATTGGCCCAATGCGATGAGGACAACAAAGAACGTTCTCTCTATTACCTGAGCCGAACACTGGTGGGCGCCGAGCTCAATTACACACCGATTGAGAAAACTTGTCTGACACTCATCTTCGCATTTCAAAAGCTCTGACATTACCTCCTGGCGCATTCGACGAACTTGATATCGCGAGCCGACCCGCTGAAATACATCATGTCGTGACCAATTCTCTCTGGTCGACTGGCTAAGTGGGCATTGCTTCTATCGAAATTTGAGATTAACTTCGTACCGCAGAACGCGATCAAAGGCCAAGCTCTGGCAAACTCTTGGCCGACCACCCAGTGTCGGTCGAATGGGAATTAACAGAAGAATTCCAAGATGAATAAATCTTCTTGGTCGAGGTGCTTCCTCCTTGGGAGATGTATTTTGACAGCGCACACGGAGGAACGGAGCCGACGCGGGAGTTCTGTTCGTTTCACCGAGAAGGGACCTGCTCCCGTATTCGTTCTCACACAAAATTGTTCGAACAATGAAGTGGAGTATCAAGCAATCCTCCTGGAACTCGGCATGGCGGTCGAGATGAAGCTGCCACAATTAAACATCTACAGCGACTCGGCTCTTGTCATGAAGCAGCTCACGGGGGAGTTCGAAGTAAAGAAATTTGAGCTCGTGCCTTTCTGGAGACATGCTAGTGAACTTCTGGCCCAAATTCCGGAAGCTTCACTCCACTACGTCCTTCGATCCGAAAATGGGCCACCCGACGCATTGGCTGGAATTGCGGCCAGTCTAGCGCAATTCGACGAACAGCCGAGCCAAGTCCCCATTTGCGAACGATGGGTAATCCCTCCACCGGCCGAAGAAGAAACAGAAGAAGAACAGACAGAAGAGGTGGAAGAATCTTTTCCAATCTTGGCCAGCCAAAACGAAGCTGAAGATTGGCGAGAGCCTATCTTGAATTTTCTCCGCTACGGTACACTCCCAGTAGACCTGCGAGAGCGAGTTCAAATTCGCCGAGCAGCTCCAAAGTATGTTTTCGAAATGACGTACTCTACCGGAGGTCGTACGAAGGTTTGCTTCTTCGCTGCCTTTCACAAGAAGAGGGACTACAAGTCCTTAAAGAAACACACAGTGGGATTTGCGGCGCGCACCAGGCTGGCCCAAAGCTCCATCTACAAGTCAAGCGGTTAGGATACTATTGGCCGTCGATGCTCAGGGACGCCACCGAAATGGCTTGAACCTGTAAACCGTGCCAACTCCACGCCGATTACATACACCAGCCACTGGAGCCGCTTCACCCGACGATCGCATCATGGCCATTTGAAGCTTGGGGGATGGACATCATTGGTCCAATCACTCCTAAATCTGACTCCGACAGGCAATACATCCTGGCGGCTACCGATTACTTCTCGAAATGAGCCGAAGCTGCTGCCTACCGAGAAGTCAAGGCTACCACTGTCTCCGACTTCATTCGAACCCAAATTATCTATCGATATGGGGTTCCTCGATGCATAGTGACGAACAATGGCACGCCGTTTAGGAAAAGAGTCATGGACTGCTTCTGCGAGAAATTTCGCATACAACAGCGGACATCGTCGGGTTACAATCCGGCAGCCAACGGACTTGTAGAAGCATTCAACAAAACACTGCAAAATCATATAGAAAACCATCTGCGCCAACAAAAAGAGCAGGGACGAAAAACTCGGCGAAGCCTTGTGGGCGTACAGAACGTCGTTTCGAACGCCGACCCAGTCGACCCCATATTCTCTGGTTTACGGTACCGAAGCAGTGCTGCCTCTCGAAGTACAACTTCCCTCTCTACGAATTGCTATAAGAGAAGGACTGATGACAGAGGAATGCGCCCAGCTACGACTCACAGAACTCGAGTCACTCGATGAGCAGAGACTCGAGGCACAACAACACCTCGAGTGCTACCAGTCTCGAATGACATGGGCCTTCAACAAAAAGGTATGGCTCAGGTCATCCAGAAAGGCGACCTCGTGCTTGCAGTCAGACGGCCAATGCTCTTTACGAGCAAAACCGGGGGCAAATTCGCGCAGAAATGGGAAGGACCATACGTGGTGCAGGAAGCTTACACCAATGGCACCTACAAGCTAGTCACTTCAAACGGTTCCGAGCTGCCGATAACGAACGATAAATTCCTCAAACGATTTTACGCATGAAGAGGCAGCGAAGAAAAACAAAAGAGAAAGGAAAAGAAATCGAACAAAAGAAACAGTACTTCTCATTGCCAAAGAAATGTGTGTGATGAGAACAATGCAAGCCTCACAACAAAAAGAGGAGGCTACAAAAAAAAATTAAGTCTCTCAAAACAAAAAGAAAAAGATAGGCTACAAAAAAAAAGTTACATCGAAGTTGAGGAAGTTCGTAGTCAGCTACTTGTCGTTGTAGCCGAACTACTTCGGCATGAACCTCAGACAGTTCCCGTGTCTCGACCTCGCTAAGAATGGGGCGTGAACGAACAGAAGCAAGCTGGTCCTCGAGAGCAGAAGCTTCCTCCTCGCCGGCGTCGATTCCCCTTCAGATGGTCGCTAGCTCGCCATTAATGGAGTCGAGTTGGGAAGAGACGAATGCCAGTCGGTCACGAAGAGCTTTCAGCTCAGCCTCCGCAGCTTCACGCTCAGCCAGACACCCATCCAAGTCCATCGTTAAGTCGTTGTGCCGACGGCTCACCCGTTGGATAGACTGGGCGAGTTAAGCTTCGGCAACAAATCTTTCGGCCAAACTAAGCTTCCCCACCAAGGAGTTGTGCAATTGCTGAAAGTGAGCCACCTCCGAAGCAAAGTCTTCCACCCACTGCTCCAGAATCGAAGTGTCGATGTCGGCTCCTCTCAAGTGATCGAGAATGGCGCGGGTGTCTGCCACAAGCTCCGACGAACATGGGTCATCGGTCGGCACTAAAACCGACTCGACGAACAATGTCCACAACCCCAAAGCGGACCGCTGCATTAACAACCTCGACCTCGCTGAAAGATGGAAGGCGGACACCTAACAAAAAAAAAGCAAAAAAAAGGGGAGATAAGAAAAAGAGGGAAAGAACAAAAAAAAAAGAGGAAAAGGACGACAGGTGCTTACCGACGAAGGGCGTGAAGTCGACGAATTCTCGCTAACGGGTCGACAAGCTGAGCTTGAAGCTCCTTCCTTGGCAGCAAGAGTTGCCTCTCCACTACTAGGAGGAAACGTCACAAAGGGTTCCTTCCTCGAAGTCGCAGCAACCAGCAGGCCCGGATCAGAAACAGGGTGCTGAAATCCACCCGCGACAGTAACTCCGGCATCCACCATAAGTCCATCAGCCGCGACTGGTTCAACCGAAGGATGAAGGGGCGCTCCATCATCACCCGCGATAGTCAACGGGCACTCGGCTTTACGAACTAACAGTTCATCAGTAGCGACTGCTGACGGTGCTCCCTCTTCGACCCACCGCAATTGACGGGTAACCTCCAACTCAGTAAGATCGAACAAGTCCTCCTGCCAAAAGTTGGGCTGGTCTGCAAACGGAGCTACGACGACGGCTAGGTCATCAGAAGCAAGGTCACCAAACTCCTGGACTGCCTGCACTCCATCCTGGGTCGTCGGCGCAGGCGACAATACCATTGGCTCTGCAGTAGCCTCTCCAGTCGGAAAAACAACAGACCCGTCAAGAGGCGCCGACTCCCTAGCCTTTTCTCCCAAGCCAGACAAAGGAGTCTCCGAAGGCTGAACGACAAAAAGTGGAGTTAAATTCGTTAGTGGCTTACCTAGACCAGTCCGCAGCCGCTTCTTGAAGGGAGGTGGGACAAAAATGAATGGCTCTGACTGTGGAGCCACGGACTTCTTTTTCGGAGCAGCCTTCTTCGGCGAAGTCGCCGACTTAGCCAATCCTTTCCCCTTGCCTACATGATCATCGGCTGCTGGTAAAGAAAGAATTACTGGCCGAAGATCCTCTTGTGCCAAAGAAGCGTCTCGGATCACAATGCCCTGCTCTAGCGTGACTTGCGATGGAGCCGATGTCTTCTCTTTTGCAACCTTCGGCCGAGGCGCCCACTTCTTCGCAACTTTACTCTTCTTCGCCTTGGGAGAAATCGGAGGCTTTGAACCCTTTTGCGAACTCTTTCGATTGCGACCCGCCACATCTCCATCAACTTGCGCAGGCGGCAAGGCCTTCACCGGCGCAGGTGCATAGGTGAACTGCCTCCATGCACGCTGAACACAAAAACAGAGCTAGAGAAATCAAAAAATGAGGAGGTGAGGAAAGCAGCAAGCAAAAAAAAAAAGAAAGAGAGAAAAAAGTTATTACCTCGAAGAGGGGAACGATAGCCTCAAGCCAGGACTCCCGAAAAAGGGACGTCACACCAGGGTCAGAGGCCGGACACATGAAGGCAGGAACCTCCACGCTGCCAAGGGGGCAGGTAGTCCCTGCTCGCCATAATTCCAAGAGCGCGTTTACTGTAGCCGCTTTTTGCTGGTCAGAGAACAGTACACCCGGCAAGTCTTGGCAAAACCTGAACTAACGAGCAAATCGGTGAGGACTGTAAGGTTCCACCACAAGAAGGTCGCACTGCCGCAAGACTAGAAACGTCGCCCGCAGGCAACAGAAGTATTCCACTTCAATCCGAGACGCGAAGTGACCAGCCTTGTCAAGGATCAGACCGGGGGGAAGAGCCTCCGAAGGATACCAACATTGCACTCCGCCACGCCAAAACAAAGAACGAGCCTCGTTCAGGGGATAAACACGAGCAAGCTCCGGGTTGCGATAAAGCATCATGAGGGGTCTGTCGTCGTCACTGGAGTCAGCATCGTGAACGCCGAACCGCTCGGCGAGCCATGCATAGACGGATGGCCAAGACACCCTCCCTGGTGAAAAGTCATTGAGTCCCCGATAAATGTTGGCCAAAGTTGCGCCTTCCAAACTACATTTCTTACCACTGGCCATGAAATAGGCCATCTTGAAGGCACTTAACCTCAGCATGCCGCCAGATAAAGGGTAGAAGAAACGACAGAGCCACAGTGATAAAAAGGCAACTAGAGAGACCTCATCTGCGAGGGCGTTAGGAACTCCCAACTCGGAGAGGGGTTGATTCTGCACGCCTGACCGGTCGTGACTCCGAAAGCCTGTCGTCTTCCCACGATCAGCCCACGGGTCTTCTACAGGTCGCGCGTCCCCTTCGGTACGGAACCAGAAGGATACCCACTCGGACATAGAGACCCCAAAAAATCCCTCACGTTCGATGCTCTCGGTCGACAGAAAAGGCGGTAGTACGCAAGCATGAGGTATCGAATACTCTCAGGTAGCGGCATAGAGCGACTCTGCGCGAAATCTGCAAGCGTCGAAGTCACCTCATCGTAGATGCTCCCGGAGAGAGGCAGTCCGCCGAGCCGATGCATATCCCATAAAGAAATCGATAGCTTTCCTTCGCGAGTGAAAACGGTGTTGGTAGAGGAACACCAGACCTCCAGAAAAGAATGAATGACATTGCTGCAGCACCGATACGAAACACATGAAGGCTCAAACTGTGTGAGTAAGGTTTGTCGCGGCCAACAGCTCGGAACAAGTACGGAGGATGACATCTGCCCATTAGAAGTAGAAAGGCATGGGGCAGGGGACGAAGTTCACCTCCGGTCGACTCACCCAAGAGTCGAATCGGTCGCTGTCGATATTAAGTTTCGGCGCCGAGAAATGGATCAGTTGATCATGCATCGGACTCAGCAAGATGTTGCCTACAGCTTGATGAGGAGACGACAAAGCTTCGTTGATCCCCGGAAGATAACAAATCTGGTCGTCCTCGTCTACAATAGGGCTACTCCATAAGTCGTGAACAGCCTTGACTGTGGGCGCAGTTACATCACAACCGCCATAGGCCAACGGTCCCCCATGAGCTAACAATAGTGGCTTCTATTCTTCCCTAGAATCGCTGATTCGTAGGCAGTCCCGAAGTGTGTCCCCTCACAATGGTCTTGATAGTTGTGATGGTCAGACCAAGGAGAAAGAAGTTGGCACGGCAGACACCTGCGACAGAGCAGCCAAAGTCAGGTACGCATTTATCTCTCGATTCCAAAAAAAAAATTGAAGAAAATGCATCTCCTGCGACCAAAGATAGAGAAGTCAAGGTCGCAACAACAAAAAAAAATAGAAAACGCAAGTCAAAAAAGAAGGGGACGACAAAAAAGACCAGTCGCCGGTGAAAGAGAAGGAACGGAGAAAGAAAAAAAAAAGAGAGAGGGTAAGGAACCACTCGGCCGGCAAATCAAATTGCCTTCGAAGCAAAGCTCTCTGTGAGCACAGTTCAACAACCTCGCGCCCGGCGACAGAGCCGGACGCGACCAAAGAAAATTAGAGCACTCGGCGACGGAGCCTAGTGAGACCAAAACAAACACCCCCGCGGCCAACAACGCGAGCAAAATCAAACTCAAGTGCCCGGCGACCAAACCGGACATAACCAAACGGAGAATTCAGCATCCCGCGACAGAGCCAGACGTCGCACATTCGATCCTAGTGCCTGACGACTGAGTTGGATGGGAGACGAATGCTGCAAAACAACAAATTACTGTGCCTGCCGACCGAGCCGAGCACAGTTCAAAGCTTCGCGACCAGCCACAAAGCCGGCCGCGATCAAAACAACAAATTTCTGCGCCCGGTGACCGAGCCGAGCACAGTTCAAAGCTTCGCGACCAGCCACAAATCCAGCTGCGATCAAAACAACAAATTACTGCGCCCGGCAACCGAGCCGAGCACAGTTTGAAGCTTTGCGACCAGCCACAAAGCCGACCACGATCAAAACAACAAAGTCTGCGCTCGGCGATTGAGCCGAGCACAGTTCAAAATCCGCGCCCAGCAACAAAATGGACGCGACAGAAACACAAAGGCACTACCCAGCGACCAAGCCGGACATAGCCAAACGGAGCCAAGTACGTCCTCTCCAAACAAAAAAAAAGTGCAGCGACAAAAAGAAGCAGTCGCCGAACGAAAAAAACAAGCGACAAAAAGAAGCTGTCGTAAAAGAATAAAAAATACAGCGACAAAAAGAAACAGTCGCCAAAGAAAAAAAAGAGCAGCGACAAAAAGAAGCAGTCGCAAAAGAAAAGAAATTGTCAGCAACCAAGCCGGCTACGATCACCCAGCAGCTCGCACCCGGCGCTCGAGCCAATGGCGACAATAACACCCGGGGACCAAGCCGGGTGCGCCAGCACAGAAATTCAGCCTCCCGACGACCAGCCGGGCTCAGCCGAATCAAATCTCAGCACCCGGCGATCAAAACAGAAGGTCAGCCTCCCGGCGACCGAGCCGAACAAAGTTAAAACAAAAAAATCAGCACCCGACGATCAAGCCGGATGCGACTACACAGCAATTCGCACCCGGCGACTAAGCCAGATGCGACAACAACACCCGGCAACCAAGCCGGTTGTGACTACACAGCAATTCACACCCGGAGACTAAGCCAAATGCGACAACAGCACCCGGCAATCAAGCCAGATGCGACAACATGGAAATCCAACACCCCGGCAACCCAGTCGGGCTCACTCAAAGCAGAATTCAGCGCCTGGCGACCTAGCCGAACGCGACCCGCACTTCTCGGCGGCCGAACTGGAAGCAATTGAAATAAACTCATAGCTCTCGGCGACCAAGCCGAGCACAACACGCAGAAGACCAGCCTCAGCGACAGAGCTGGGTGCAACTAAGACGAAATTGCTGCTCCCGGTGACCGAACCGGGCGCGACCCAAATCAACTCTAGCACACGACACACAAAAAGTTGTCAGTCTGTCACATCGACAAACTGACTGACACTTAGAGCACAAGAAAGAGAGAACAATTGAGATAGATGAAATTCAACAAAAAAAAAGAGAGAAAAATCGTGAAAAGAGAGTGAGAGGCTAAGGGAGAAGTTGAAAATGAGAGGAGAGAAAAACAAGAAGAAAGAGGGAAGAAGAAAGAGGGAAGAAGAAAAGAAGAAATAAAAAAGAGTGGCGACCCCGGTTGACTCGAATTCAGCCAGATATTGCCGGGAGAGAAGAAATTTGCATATAGTACCTTTAAATTCTGGTTCGCGAAAAATTCTGACGCAAGTCGGGAATCAGAGAAGGCAGACAGTCAAATTCGCAGCCTCCCCAATCCTCAGCAGGCCGCAGCTTCCCAGGTTCGCAGGCTGTCTCCAAATTTGCAGCAGGTCGCAGTCTCCCAAATTCTCCCAAATCGCATACAGTTTTCCAAGCCAAATTCGCAGACAGGGAGAAGACCTAAATCCACAGATTGACTCCCAAATTGATGGTCAGCCAAGGTCTCAGGAAACACCAGAATCGCAGACAGGAGAAGAAGCCAAATTCGCAGTCGCAGTCTGTCTCCCAAATCGCAGTCGCAGTCTGTCTCCCAAATCGCAGTCGCAGACAGTCTAGTTCGCAGACAGTTAAGTCGCAGAGATGCAAGTCGCAGGTACTCAAGGGTCGTCGCAAAAAGAAGGTATAAGTCAAAGGAGCCCATTGAGTAAAGAATTATTATTTATTAAGGAAGACAAGGGGCCTCCCTTGATTTTGGGAGATTGACAATCCCCTCACAAGAGGGATTTGATCAAAGCTTCTATATAAAATTCCATTCACGTGGGAATTCTATATGGGGATTCGGTCAAGAGCAGTGCTAGAATTGCCAACAGGACAGGAGTGGGCCCCACCACTTCGAATTCTGTTCGAATTACCCAGGCTTGACTATAAGTCAAGGCGAATTCAAGAGAAGGAGAGAGATTCCAATACGAAGC
Source organism: Aristolochia fimbriata (assembly GCA_019845555.1). NCBI lineage: Eukaryota > Viridiplantae > Streptophyta > Magnoliopsida > Piperales > Aristolochiaceae > Aristolochia > Aristolochia fimbriata. The sequence goes on from CM034080.1 coordinate 17,822,912, forward strand.
CCTCCAAAGCTGCACAGTTCAAGTGAAGACAACTGAGCCCTATTCATTCACATCGGCATCTTAATGCAACGCAATTCTCAAGCACTGCGGCATTGCGAAGTTCACTGAAACTAATCCATGGAAGCCATCAAACACAGGTGAAATTCATGTGCCCCTCCTGAGTTCGAATTTTCTCTGGTTCGGCACGACGGTCAGCATCGACGAAGTCATCGCGCCAAAGATTTTGCAACTCGTCAATCCTTTGACGCAGCGTGAAGGAGGGTAACTAAAATTAAGTTAACCAAAATTCGTACACTTCTCTTTGGCGCGACCGGCTCTATTACTCCACACCATCTGCCTCCCTCTTTCAATCCGAAGTTCAATAGGAAGCGGGTCGTTTGATCGCAAAATTCGACCGAACTAAAAGCAAAGGAGTTATAGTCTATATCAGTTCGCAACACCTTTCTCTGGTGCGACGGCCAAAGTTCATCGAAACTTACAGAAACCATCAAAACTCATCGCAACTGCTGTCTCCGAAGAACCGAAGTAACCTTCCACTGCGACATTCGAGCAGACCGCAGCCAATCACTCAGTCGACTTCAACTTATCGTCGACACTCAAACCTGAACAACTGCTTCTACTTAGGTACTTTCGGTGTCTCTCTATTAAAAAAAAAAAAAAAAAAAAAACCAACAGGTTTAAAACAGCAAGAGAGCCAAAAAAAAAAAAAAAAAAAAAAAAAAATATATACAGGATACAAGTGTACAAAATATACACTGTCCTAAAAGAGCAAGAGGACAGAAAAGGATACGTACACAAAAAGATAAATGACCCTAAAAGAGTAAGAGGGTCGACGAAAAAAAAAAAGTGTTGTGTGCGTGAGGGTGTGCGTGTATTTTCACATTCGAAACTTGATCGTTCTCTCTGAACAATCAAGTCTCGAAGGGGGCAATCTGTATGCACTAAAATGCAACCAGCCCAATTTCGACGAGCCCAGAAATCCACTGATCCAGTGATCGATCGTCGTGGGTAGGCTGTGTCGATTCTTAAAGTCATCCGTTGCAGCCCATCGCTAAGTCCATTCGTGTCGTCGCGTCATCGAGACAATGTCGCCCTCGTCAGCAATGAACTGCCGCGTTAGCAACAGTCAGCAACCACGTCAAGATGTCACTCAACTCATCAGTTAAACGACCAAGTCTGGTCGCTAACCGAAGGAGCCGAGAAGAGACAATGCGATCCTCTTTCGGGGGATCCAACAAAGGGAGCTCCTGGTCTTCCTGTCTCATAAGAAGCAACCAAAAGGGGATCGTGATCCCCATTCCAAGGATTGACCCCCAACAACTGCACTGAGTCGGCTACAAATAGCCAGAAAAGCTTTGTCGCAAGGCTTGGAAAACCTTGGTTCGAAACCTGGAGTTCGAAATTCCTTTGCGAAGAGAAATTCCGTGACGAGCAACACTCTCGCTCTTAGAGACTCTTTCGAGCCAAATAAGTTCAGCAACTTGCAGTTCGTCGTTATTCACCGGTTCGACCGGAGCACCTCTACATGTTCGCCGGCAACGTCAACAAGTCGATACACGCAGAATACAAATACTTCCGTTCGACCGACCAAAGCCGTCACCGTTCGTGCAGACTCATTCTAGAACTCGGATTTCGTCGTCAACTCGCCAGCTTCATCAAATTCACACGGAGATCGAATCAGAGGAAGTCTAGGAAATTATACTCGCATTCCTTGATATTCAAATACAACTGTAACACAATTTCTCTGTTATAAATCGAATTTACTCTCTCAGTCGCACCTCTTCGCGGACCGGTGAATTTTCAGTGAAACAATAGTTCAACTTTTGGTTTAACCCGATCTAGCTGGGTTCGGCCAAAACCGGTTTTCTCAATGAACGCTTTGATACTTAAACATTTTTCATTTTCATTTAATCGAGAGATTATTTCTTTTGGTACGGCTCATTGCCACGTCTATGAAGATCAAATTCTGCCTCGCCTTGCCACGAGTCTAATTTACATCTCAGCCCATCTTAAAATGCTCGGCGAAACGCCGCCTCAGCCACCGCAAGAATTCTGAACCGGAATCGGCGTCGATGAGAAGGAACAAGAGCGCCGCCGCCGTTAACGAGGAACCCATCGATGTGGGTCAGGGCGAGCTGTACGCCCCGAAACACGCCGTCCGAGTACTTAACGACGGCGACGTTATTAATCGGAACAATATTAAGGCGGTCGGGACGTCGACGTTGAAGCCGGTGCTGGAAGCGTCGAAGGTGGTGGCGGCGGACGTGAGGCGGAACCTCTCGCTCATCAAAGACAAGCTCATGGACAAGCTCGCGGCGGCTCCCGTCCCCGCCGAGGCCCTCGATAACGCCCGCCACTTCGTGGAGTCGGCCGTCAGAGACGTCGCGAACGCCGCGCAGGGATTGACCAAGGATGCCCTGAACCGGATCAAGACCCATCTCGCCGAGATCATCCCTTCCCTCTCCCCGCACCTAACCGCCAAGGTCCAGTACTAGCTACTAGTACCCAATTACGTACTCGTCTCCTCCATTACTTTTTGTTTTTTAATTCCCCTGTTTTAACAATTACTAGTAGTTGTACGTTGATTCTGGTCTGTTGTGTTAGCGTTGCTGCAGATGGTGGAAGATGCGGAGAAGGAGGCGATGGGTGCAAGGAAGACCGGAGAAGACGAGGGTGCGAACCAGGGGAACCCACGATCAAAACTGTGAGGTGGGATGTTGGCGATGGGGACATGGGTGTCCCTCTCTGTATTTTGGATTTGTATGTACTAATTAGAAGTTTGGAGTGGAATGTAGACATACATATTACATGTGGTTTGTAATAATATATAAGATCGAGGCCAGAATCGGCTGCAAATGGATAGTTTTCCCCACCAGTTTGAGCACCAGCAAACATCTGAGGGTCGTGGATATATATATATTCATGCTTTGATGTTCAGTTCAGTGTATGGAGGGAAAGTATTCGTGATCTTAGCAAAGAAATAAATAATGATTCAGGGGCAGGAACTTCATTTTGAAGTTTGAACAGTTCATATTTGAACGATCTTCATTTTAGCTGAATTGGCTGAATTGGCTGAATTGGCTGGATTCTACTTCTCTGGAACGAAGGGACAGTAGCAAGTTTTTCAAACTCCAATTGTCCCCCGGGTTTCTGGAATTCATACAATGGAACAAAATACAGCTGAAAGTAACAAGATCAATTAGCTTTTTGTCTGTGTCAAAAAGAAGTTCTTCCCCAGTATAATAGAATTTCAATTTACAACAACTGTTAATACTTTAAAACATAATCCTTCGGGCGGGAGAACTGCGCAGTTCTGACCGGTTTTAGTGGTAGCTAGAGTTTGGTGACGAAAGAATTTTACCCTTCAGGGGCCGTCGTCGTTGTCTTTGATCAGGTTGCAGATGTCAGAGCACTCCACCAGGCTGAAGCAGAGAGGCAGCAGAAAGGAAAAAAACTGAGAGCCGCATATTATTGAATGAGAACGTCTCTGTGACTTCAATGAATTCAATATGAGAAGGAGAGGAACGTTTGAACATATTGTGCTCTCGCAGAAATCCCCAATTTCAAAGAGTAGTTACCAGTAATGACGACTTCTGAAACCTTCCTTGAAAACTACGAGCGGCCTGCAAATTGCGGAATCAGTGATGCAGATTGTCGCGTACGCGTAAGCTTCAGACTGTAATGGAAACTTGCAGCAATCCCGGTTTCAAGAATTTGAAACCAAGTAATTAACAAACGAGCGCACTGAAATAGAACTTGTAATTTGATTTATAAAAAGAAAAAATAAAAAAAGGGGAAGTCTTTGGATTCGTGAAACTCAAGGAACCGGTGATCGCCAAAATTGAGCTACATTTCTGATAATTCGAACAGGGTTTCCCGAAAAGAGAGTGTGAGCAGACGACACTTAGCTCGAACAACGGTACCTTATGGCGTTAAGAGGGCCTTCGCCGGGAGACCCAGCACCGCCGCGGATGCATGTCGTGACACATTTGCTTGTGCAGGTCTCCGCTTTACGCGATTTGGGCCTTTGAATCCTCGCAGCTTTGCCACCGTCTCCTGCAGATTCAATCGTGAAAAAAAACGCAAAAAAAAAAAAAAAAGGAAAAAAGAGACGGGAATTGCTTAATCCTAATGCAAGGAGAGGCCAAATCCGAAAACCCAAAGCCGAAAAGTCCCCTTTTACCCGAGAGAGTCTGGGGGACGTTGGAGAGAGTTTCGGGCTCCGGCGGCGCTTGGGCCACGGCGGTGGAGACTATCACTGCAGCTGCAAGAATGCCTACGGCAGCATTGCAGCCGGAAATAACGCCGGGTACCACCATTGCAGACGTTTCTCGTCGTCTTTTTTGTTTTTTTTCTTCTCGTATTATTTCTTGCCATTATCCTTCTTCTAATTATTATGGATTATATATTTTTACTTTTTTTTCGCATTTTCAGACCACACAATTTTGCTGGTCCTTGTGGGCGCATGCCGATGCATGTCGCAGGTCCACGAGACGGGCAAATTGTGCACTGCACTGCTCACATAGGTTATGTTAATAGTAAAAATGTGTAGTAAACTAAAAATTGTAAAATGGGTATAAGTAAAAAAATGAGTTAAAATTTAAATAAAGCGAAAACGATGACTTAGATGGCTGCCAAAATAAGGATTTATGTACGAAAGGTGCTAAAATACATATAGTATTCGCCCGATACTGCTATATTATAACTTAATGTTTAGTAAAAAATTCGCCGGTCCGCGAAGAGCGATTGAGTGAATAAATCGATTTAAAATAGAGAAATTTGTGTTACAATTTGTGTTTGAAAGTCAGATAATGTAAGTACAATCTCCTATTCTTCCTCTGATTCGATCTTCGTGTGAATTGATGAAGTTTCGGCTTCTGGCGAGTTGACGTTGAAATACGAGTTTCAGAGCGAGTGTGCACGAACGATGATGGTTTCGTCAGTCGGACGAAAGTATTTGTGTTCCGCGTGTATCGACTTGTTGACGTTGCCAGTGAACATATAGAGCTGCTCCGATTGAACTGGTGAATTTCGATGAACTGAGAGTTGCTTGAACTCCTCTGGCTCGAGAGAGTTTCTGTGTGTGAGAGTACTTCTCAACAAAAGAATTTTGAACCCTTTCGACAGAGCATTTTTGGCTTTTTGTAGCCGGTTCTGTCCAATTGTTGATCCTTGGAATGGGGATGGTGATCCCCTTTTTGTTGCTTCTATTGAGAAGAGTGGAGGACTTGGGCGCTCCCCCTTTTCCTCTGTTTATCTCATCAAATGAGGATCAGCTGTAGTTTTCTGGTTTCTTCCGTTGGCGACCAGACTTGGTTGGTTGAATGTTGAAGTGGCATACATATGACTGGCAGTTGAGTGGTGCTGACGCTGCAAGTTGTTGCTGACAGGGATGACGACGGTATCGCTGACATGGAGAGACGAATGGACCCAGTGATGGACTATGAGTGACGACTTTGAAAACTGGTGGAGCAGATCCATGACAAGCTCATGACGATTGACCGATGGACTGGTGGGCGTTTGGAATCGTCGTATTTGGGCCAACCGCATTTTGGTGTCTACAGATTGCCCCCTTCAAAAATTACTCGTTCAGATTGAACTAGCAAGTCTTGAATGTGAGAACACACATGCAACACACACGCACACAACATACTTTCTCTTTTTTTTCATCATTTTTTTTTGGACCCTCTTACTCATTTAGGGTCATTTATCCTTTCATGTACGTATCTTTTCTGTCCTCTTACTCTTTTAGGATCTACAGATATTTTTTTTGTACACTTTGTATCGTTATATATATATATATATATATATATATATATATTTTTTTTTTTTTTTTTTTTTTTTTTTTTTTTTTTTTGGGCCTCTTGCTATTTTAGGGTAGTATGATTTTTTTATTTTTTTTATATACACATACATATAGAGTATGTGTACGGTATACAAAAGAGATGAGTAATTGACCAGAGGTGTTGTTCAGGTTTGAGTAGCAACGTACTTCTTGGTTGATGTTCGCCGAGGTGAGACTGATGAATACAAGTCGGCTGAGCTGAGGTTGCAGCCTGCTTGAGTGCTGTGGCCAGAGACTGCTTTGGTAGAATGGCTTCGACAGAATTGGCCGCATGCAAGAGAAGAGTGTGAACTCGGTGATATAATCATCACGCCGGAGGGAAGGCACGTACTAGAGCGGAGCGCAATAGGCCTCACTCTAGTTCGGCCAACCTCTCGGCGAGATGGGAGAATTTCTCACCTCCGCAGAAAATCAATCAATTGGTATATCCTTTTGGAAATTTCAACAAATTTTGGCAAATTCGTCTCAAGCGGTATTCCTTCGTAATGCATCGAAGAGTTGGCGTAGACTAGGTGAAGCTCGATGAGCCCCGACTCAATCTAGTCGACTCCTCTAGCATGATGAGTTACTTTGGTGGAGCAATTGCGACTACTTTCGGTAAGCTTCAACAGGTTTCAGCGACTCTGGTCGTCACACCAGAGAAAGAGATTGTGAACCAAAATGAAGCGCAATTGCTCCGCTTTGTTTTGATTGAACTTCTCGGCAGGATGATCTGCTTTCGGTCAAACTTCGAATTGAGAGAAGGAGATAGAAGAAGTAGAGCCATAGGCAGAACAGAACTTATTTCGGTTTGGTCAATCTCCTCGATCAGTAGAACAACTTCTGTGACTTTGGTCGTCGCGCCGAAGAGAAGCGCAAAGTTGACGATTTGGTCATTGTGCCGGGGAGGAAGCACGCACTAGAGTGGGGCACAGTAGGTCTCACTCTGGTTTGACCGACCTCTCAGTGAGGCGGGAGAACTTATTTGGAGAGTTGTACCTTTTTGGCAAATCGGCGGATTGGAAGATCATCCTGGCAACTTCGACGAATTTTAACCAACTCGATTTTGGCGGCACCCCTTCGTGTTGCATCGAAGAATTGGCGCAGACTTCATGAAGTTCGATGAGCCCCTACTCAATCTGGTAGACTCCTCTAGCATGATGAATTACTTGAGTGGGGCGGCTCTGGTTGATTTGGAACTTGGCAATTCGGGTTAGTCACGCTGGGGAAGGGGAGAACAAAACAAAATGAAGCAAATGTTGCTCCGTTTAGGTTCAGCCAACTTCTCGTCGAGAAAAATTCTTTTGGCGGAGTATGACTGTCGCATCAGAAAGGGGCATTCTCGATTTGGGTTGCTGCACTGAGGAGGAGACGGACACTAGAATGATGTCGGATGAACCCCGCCCTGACCTGGCCGTTCTCTCGGCGAAACGACTAACTTTCGGCCAAACTTAGAATGGACCTCCCAGACCACGCTCCAATTTGGCCGATCCTTTGGCTAGATAGACTGTATTACGACAAGAAAGAGAGTACTAATCGACTCTCGCGAATTTGTTTGATGTATCAGAGAGGAAGTGTACACCAGAGCGAAGCATGCTGAGCCGCACCCCGGCTTGGGCGACCTCGAGAGGCACCGATGAAGCAGAACCTCTGCTGGCCAACCTTGAATTGGAGGGAGAGGCGAGCTTTTGTGAATTTGGTAGTTGTGTTGAGGAGAAGGATGCACGCTAGAGTGGGCGCAGCGGGGCCCGCCCTGGCCAAGATGAACCTCCCGATGAGTTGGAATGCTTCGGCAAGCCTGCTTCGTCAAAATTTGCTTTATTCCTCGTCGACTGTGCGGCTTCGGAGTAGGTTTAAGGAGGGTCGAGTTGAAGTAGAAGGACGTGGGTCCCACTCAGACTGATTTGGCGCCCCCTTTCTTTACCAGTAGTTCAACTTCCTATACAAGATCCAATTTGGGTGGTATTCTGATCGTTTCCTATTCGAAATAGGAGTGTTAATCGACTCCTAAGATTAAGGAGTCTTTTAACCTCCTTAAAAGGCTGGGTTGCTCCCCTTTTCCTTCTCCTTTTCTGCGATTTGAGTATTCCCTGCGTGTCTGCGACTTACTTTCTGTGTTGTGCGATTTCTTGACTTCTACTCAAACTCCACTCTAAGGATCTACTTCTACTTCTTTGAGCCCTCTTCTTCTTGATTGTATTGTAATCTAGACTACGGATTTGCTCTTGTGCGACCGTGACTACACTGTCCTCTGCGGCTATCTGTGGATAGAGCTGCATTGGGTGGCGTCTGTGGTTTGTCTTGAATTTGCGTGCAAGACTCTTCCTGAACCATGAATCAAGGTATTGTATATTATCTCTCTCCCGACAATCTCTGATCGAATTTGAGTTTGCCGGTTACCCACTCTCTTTTTTGTTTCTTTCCTTCCCTTCTTTCTTCTTCTCTTTCTCTCTTCTCATTTTTTACTCCACCCTCAATATCTTTCACAAATTTTCTTTCTTTCTCTCTGTCTCTCTGTCTCTCTCTCTCAGGCCACTCCATTTCTCTCTCTCAAGCCACTCTCCATTTCTCTCTATCTCAAGCCACTCTCCATTTCTCTCTCTCTCAAGCCATTCTCCGTTTCTCTCTCTCTCAAGCCATTCTCCGTTTCTGTCTCTCTCAAGCCACTCTCCATTTCTCTCTCTCTCAAGCCACTCTCCATTTCTCTCTCTCTCAAGCCACTCTCCATTTCTCTCTCTCTCAAGCCACTCTCCATTTCTCTCTCTCTCTCTCTCTCTCTCTCTCTCTCTCTCTCTCTCTCTCTCTCTCTCTCTCTCTCTCTCTCTATATCTCTCTCTCTCTATCTATCTCTCTCTCTCTCTCTCTCTCTCTCTCTCACTCTCTCTCTATCTCTCTCTCTCTCTCTCTCTCTCTCTCTCTCTCTCTCTCTCTCTCTCTCTCTCTTTCTCTTTCTCTCTCAAGCCACTCCATTTTTCTTTCTCTCGGGTTCTCTCTATTTCTATTTTTTTTAAATTTTGTCTCTTTTTTTTTTACTCCAGGTGTTTGTCAGTTTGTCAATATGTCAGACTGACGACTCTCAATGTGTCGTCCGGCCCAATAGCCGGGCGCAGTAATGTTGTGTCACATCTGGCTCGGTCGCCAGGTGTGACGAATCTGATTTATCGCGTCTGGCTCGGACGCCAGGCGCAGTGCTTTTGTTGTGTTGCGTCCGGCTCGGTCGCCGGGTGTGGAATTTTTGTTTCGGCCGTGTTCGTCTCGGTCATCGAGGGCTGAATTTTTGTTTTGGCCGCATCCGGTTCAGTCACCGGGAGTGGAGCTTTTGTGCTACGTCAGCTTAGTCGTCGGGCGCTGAAATTTTGTTTTGGCGCGTTCGACTTTGTCACCAGGCGCAAAAATTTTTTTTTTGGCGCATCCGGCTCGGTTGTCGGGCGTTGAATTTTTCTTTTGGCCACGTTCGATTCGGTCGTTGGGCACGAAGTCTATGTTTTGGCCGCGTTCGGCTCGGTCGCTAGGTGCTGAATTTTTGTTTTTACCGCGTCTGACTCGATCGCCGGGCGCGAAGCTTTGAATTGGTTGTGTCCGGCTCGGTTGCAGAGCTCGCTGGTCATTCATCCGGAAGACTCGTTTTACGACGAATTGGCACACATTTTGTGACTCGCCGAGGGTCGATGGTGCAACAGATGAAGGTGGCCGAGGACTGATTTTTTTTTTTTGGTATTCGGCTGATGGCCGAACTGACAAGAGAGTCGGTGTACTCTCAACATTTCTCCCTCTCCCTTTCGTTCAATTTTTTTTTCTGCGACAGCTCTTTTTTGGTACTCGTAATTTTGTTTTCTCCAACTGCTTCTTTTTGTCACATGCTGATTTTTTTAGATTTTGTACCTTTTTCTTTCTTTTTTTTTCGAAGAGAAGTTACATACCTGACTGCGCATGTTTGCTCTATCGCAGATATTTGTTGCATCTGCTTCTTTTTCCTTGGTTTGACTATTTCGACCATTAGGACTACCCTAAACGGTGTCATTCGTCATTGTCTACGAATCTTAGACTCGGAGGAACAATAAAGGCCGTTGTTACTGCCACTCACTGGATCGTCGGCATACAATGGTTGTGATGTATCGACGCCCACGGTCAAAGCCGTTCACGATTTGTGGAGTTGTCCTGTTTTCGATGTGGATGATCAGATATGTCATCTACTGGGCATCAACGAAGCCTTAACCTCTCCGCACCAGGATGTGGGTAGTATTCTGCTCAGTCCGATGCACGACCAGCTAGTTACTTACAAAGCACCAGATCTTTCTATCGATAATGATCGGTTTGGTCCTTGGGCTCGTCAGTCAGAGATATCTTCTGGCCCCTTCCCTGTGCCTTTATATTTCGAGTGGGCAGATATTGTTCTTCATACTTGTCTAGAGAAGCTGGCTGCGGTGGACATTACCTCTGTGGTTCGCGCCTCCATGTTCTCCTATCAGTGTTGTAGCAATGTTCTTCATTCTTTCTTGGAGGTTTGGTGTTCGTCGACCAATACGATTTTCACTCGTGAGGGGGAACTGTTGATTTCCTTGTGGGATATGCATCAACTCTACAGATTACCCAACTCAGGAGGAATTTAAGACGAGACGATTCCAACGGTTGAGGACTTCACCCTTAGTCATACTCTGCCGCTGTCGTAGAGCCTTCAGTATCTTCTTCTCCCCTATTATAGACTTTTTTGCCGCAAAAGTGCCCCGACCCCTGTTTCTTTCTCATATTGGGCTTCTTTTTGGTTTCGAACAGAAGAAGGTGTGCGACCTTTTGAAGTCTCATGGGCTGATTGCAACAAGTTGATGGGCTCGCGAAACCATCACTGATCGGTCGTGCAGGACCAAGTCCTCTTCGAGCTTGGTGTTTTAGATGCTCTCGCGGACGAAGTGCATTTGGAGGCATTCCTATCTTTGTGGATCTACCACTTCGTAATGCCCTTGCCAGGCAACATACTGAGGCCGAGCGTCTTCAAAATGGCTTGCGGCTCTCATTGTTGTCTGGCCGGTGCAGCTTAGGCGAACCTTTACCAGGGCCTTAATGCTTTTTCGCCGGAGCGGATCTCTTAGCCATTCATCTGTGCATGGCTTGCTCAGCGGTTTGGTGTTCACGAGGCCGATTCTTGCAACGGCGACATGCCTCTCATGATGCTCTATCGCAACCCGGCTCTCATTCACATTTATACTCAAAAGGAGTCTCGCTCGTTGTTCTGGTACGGTGGAGTACGGTGCTGGTATCCTTTAGCGGCTCTTCCTCCAGGTCCGATCCTTGATAAGGTGGGTCACTTCGCCTCTCGGATTGAGGCAGAGTATTTCCATTTCCTGCGATCGACAAATTTGGTTTTACGCCAGCGCGAGCTTCTTGTGGTGGAGCCTTACAGCCCTCACCGATTCGCTCGCCAATTCGGCTTCTGTCAAGACTTGTTGGGTGTACTTTTCTCTGACCAACACAGTGTGACTTCTATTTCTACACACGTGGCGTTGTGGCGAGCCGGAACTGCTTGTCCCCTTCGCAGCGTGCAGGTGCCGACCTATGTGAGTCCCGACTTCGACCCTAGCATTACGTCCATCTTTCTGGAGTCTTGGCTCAAGACAGTGGCTCATGTATTTAAATTTACTCTACCTTCTTTGTTTCTTTTTTTCTCCCTTTGCGTCTTTTGATTTTCCTTTTTTTTTATCGTGGGTGCGTCTGCACCGGGGACGGCCATGCTGCCTGCACGAAGTGATGATGGCGCGGCAGACTGAGGCCGAAAGAGTTCCCGATGAAATTGCAAGCCATCTGTATCTTCTAATGCAAACAAGAGCAAGGGTGAAGCAAGACAGGCACCACGGCCGAGAGTTGTGAAAGACAAGTTGTCATCTCCAGAACGAGCGGCCCCGGAGAAAGGTATTGTGATCAGGGAACCTTCTCCGGTTGAAGGAGATCCTCGTCCAGTCGTACTCTCTCTATCAGCGGCCGATGCTTCTCAAGATAGGGGGAAGAAGTCGGCTCAATCGACGGCTCCGACGAAAAATGTTGCAACAAAGCGAAATCCGACAGGTCCAAAGTCGAGAGCTTTTATTTTCACTCCTCCTGCGCCCAAGAAGCGTTTCTGTACCGGTCTAAATAGGCCACTCACCAACATGGCTCCTCTCACTGTGCTTGAGCCTTCGGTGCATCCATCTTGCCAATATCTTTTGTTGGGGCCATCCGGAGAGGAGGTTGAGGAGCCGACGACCTTCGATCAGCCTGCTGCCCGACTGATTTGGGAGACGACCGCAAAGCCGATGGTTGTTCATGAGCAAGCGGATCGATTGCAAGTGATCCAGGAGTCAGCGATGATCGATGACTAGCAACATGATGGGCTCGAGATGGCTGTGGCTCAGCCAATGGATCAGTTAGACGCTCATCGAGAGCAGTTATTCAATCTTGATGGGTTGGAGATTCCTCGACAATTGGAGTTGGTCGAGGACAGTCGAGTATCACCGGCTGACCTCGCAACCATGGATCTTGATGAAGGAGGCACCCTTGTGCCGGCCCCAGCTACTCACGCAAATGGAGTTGTTGAGACTGGCCCGGAGCTAAATACCAGAGGTAAGTCGTCTCAGAACGAAGAGGGGGTACCACCTATTGTTGTTGCTGATAAGTTTGTAACCAGTGAAGCTAAGTGTCTAGCGATGGCCACTAGCGCCAGTGATGCGCAACCTCAGCCTACTGAAGAACCACCGCAGAAGGTCAAGGCTGGAAAAATTGTAGCGAATGCTGAAGTTGCGGTCGTCGGTGAAGTTCTGCGGACTGTCTCTGATCCATCCCCTCTTGTCATTGTAAATTCGAAGAGGGAAGTCCATCTACCGAATGCGTTCATTCCTCCTAGCAGAGGAGAGCCGTCTTCAGCTGCTAGGGAAGGAATTTTGGGATCAACTCATCGGCATGTCAGTGAGAATTCGTCCCCTTCACGGCCTTCGTCAGTAAGTGTATATGCTTTTCCCCTCCATTTTTTTTCTTTCCCTTCTTCTGAGTTTCTTTTTTTTTTTTGTTCTCCAGGCATCGGCCTTTCGACCTTTAGCGACATCGTGATTATTACTGCAGCAAGCCACTTTAGGGCTATGGACGAGATTCGTCAAGTCGGATTTACTATCGGCTGAAGACCAGTGTTCGCCAGAGCTTGTGGCAGATACTTGTGTCATTCTCGATTATCTGAGAAGGGTGGGCATTAATACCTCAATTTTTTAGCAATGGTTTGAAGACTTCGTATTGGGGGTGGATCGATTTAACCGATTACGTGACTAACTGGCGGAGAAGCTCAGCTTGGTCGAAAGGTTTGCTGCATAAGCCAAACTTGACCACTCTGTTCAGTGCGTGAACCGCCGGTGCAATAAGTTGAAGGTGGATTTGGATAAACACCAGGTTGAATGCGATGTTGTTGAGGCCGAACAGAAAGCCCTTTATGAGCGTTTGACGCTTGTATCAGCTCAACTTGATTTCATAGACATCAAGCTTACGACCGTTCAGAAGGGGCTTGATGCAGGTGAGGAGGAAGCCGCGGCTCTCCATAAACAGCTTGCATACGTTCGCTTGTGTCCAATCTTTAACGAGGCAGAGACGAGGGAACTATCTAAAATTTGTGCTGAAGTAGTTCAGTTGAAACGATGACAGGCCGATTTTGAACTACCGCAACTCTGATTTCGACCTACTTGCATTTTGTTTTTTTTGAACGACTTGTTGCATCCTTTTTTTTTTCTTGTTGCAAGGCCAGCACTGTTTCCACTTTATTGTAATGAGAAACAATTGTTCCTTTATTCATGCTCTCTTTTTTCGACTCTTTTTTTTGGATGCCCCTTACGTATAAAAGCGTTTAAGAAATTTGCCATTCGTTATTGGCAACTCCGAGCTATCCAACGTAACGAGCTTGTACACGCTATTGGTATAGGCTTCTTGAACCACATAAGGGCCTTCCCATATCGCCGCAAACTTGCCCCCAGTTTTGCTCGTAAAGTGCATTGGCCGTTGTACTGCAAGTACCAAATCAACTTTCTAGAATGACCTGAGCCGAACTTTCTTGTTGAAGGCCCGGGTCATCCGAGATTGGTAACATTCGAGCCGTTGTTGTGCTTCGAGTCGTTGCTCGTCGAGTGACTCTAGATCTGCAAGTCGCAACTGGGCGCATTTTTCCGTCGTGAGTCCTCTTATGGCAATGCGAAGAGAGGGGAGTTGCACTTCGAGTAGGAGAACCGCTCCGGTGCCATAGACCAGTGAATATGGAGTCGACTGGGTCGGCATTTGGAACGATGTTCTGTACGCCCATAGGGCTTCACCGAGATTTTTGTCCCAGCTTTTTTTATGATTTTCGTCCTAGCTTAGTTTATTCAGGATCTTGCAGAGGGTCTTGTTGAATGTTTCTACAAGGCCGTTGGCTGTCGGGTTGTAGGCTGAAGAAGTTCATTGCTGTATGCTAAATTTTCCACAGAAGTGATCCATGACTTTGTTTCTGAATGGTGTACCATTTTCCGTCACTATATATCGATGGACTCCATAGCGGTAGATAATCTGAGTCCGGATGAAGTTGGTGACGGTGGTAACCTTGACTTCTCATTAGGCAACGGCTTCAGCCCATTTAGAGAAGTAGTCGGTTGATGCAATCCTAGCTAATCACTAGTAAGAGGACTAATCAATGTAATATAGACTTATGTAAGTCTGAATATCGTCCCACAAGGACCAAGCCAGTAGTTAATTACTTTCTGAGTAACAATTCAAAGTTTGAATATCCTGGATAAAACACTTATCAAAACAAAAATTAAACTAAACAACTACTTGAACCAAGTTGAGAGAGAGAGCTTTTGAGGGATGTTAATAAGGAGAAGAGACGTTGGGAATCCAATTCCCTCCCTAGGCAATTCTGAGATTGAATAGAAGCTAAGTTTTGGAAATCAATTTCTGATGAGCTTATAAAACCATGACTACATTCTGCATCGGCATCACCTTCTATCTCCTAGAGTAAATTAGCCGGCATAATCGACTCTACTTGATAGCATAAACATGAAGCTCATTGACCCTACCTATGGTCGGGAATCAGGTCTTGTGTCATAGGTAAATCAATCCAATCCAATAGGGTATTACTTTAAGGTCTAGGATTAACCCTAAGATCAATTGATCTGCCTAGTGTATGAACTAAAAAATATCATGTATATCCTATCAAACTATCTTACCTTAAGTCTAGCTTCACCTTATAACCAGTACATCGCTGGACAGCAAGTATGAATCAAGAAATTAACAGCTTAAGAATGCTCATTCATACACCAAATTTAAAACCAATTAAAACATAATGTATCCATCTCATTACATGCATAGGGAATCCTGGACTCCCAACTACAGACGACTATTCCATACTGGAAATATAAACACAAATCAAGGTTTTAATAACAGTCATAACAGAATAAAAATAACTAAGCACATAAACTCCCTGTGGAGGACTGCTCCTGGTCACCCTTGCTCCTTGGCTAAAATCTCCATCTTTCTTCCTCAAAGCACCCAGAGGTCGTGTAAGACTTCCTCTGGACGTTCTCCTCTCTCTAAACTAAAGAACAAAGATGAAAATTGAACTAAAAATTGGATGCCTTACACTCTTCCTCGGACCCCTATTTATAGTTGTTCTGTTGCCCAGGCCTTGTAATTTGGTCTCTGTCTAGAGGTATAAAGTATGACATCCCGACCTCAGAATTGGATAAAATTATATACGAACCTTCCTTCCATGGTCCTTTCCTTGTGTACCAAATTTGAGTTCAATCTGAGTTAGGAAACTCGAGATATGATGGTGAGAAGTTGGATTGGTTCTGCTGCCAATTTCTGCATTGGGTCCACCACTTTGAAAGTATAAAACTCTAAAAACCCGACTTGGATTGACCTGAATTTTCGTGATATGATTCTCAATCTCCTCAGGAATCTTCAGTCAAAATTTGGGTTCAATTGGGAATCAGGAACTCCAGATATGCTCTTCTTCAAACTCGGATTTATCTTCTCTTCTGGCAGCAGTTTCCTTATTTGTATTGAACTTCACTTCTTCATCATTCAAAACACCTAGGACTCGAGTAAATTTCCCTAGAATCTTCGTGGATACCTTCCTTAGCCACTTCAGACTTCTTTTCCCAAGTTTGGGCTTGATTGGTTGTCAGGATCCCAAGATTTTTGCAACTTTACGTTGCTGAGTCATTGGCGCAGTTGCAGTGATAAATTGCATGATAATGGTGTGGCCGCGCTACTGGAGCAAAGTTCTTTCTAAGTCTGGAAATGGCCATCGAATCCGTGTCAAAATAGGAGACTTCTTGGCGTGGCAGCGCCATATTTTTCTGTTGTAGTGGCGCGGCAGTGCCACTCCTTAAACTTTTCATTGGTCCCCAGAACGACAACTTCTCTTTCTGTATTCAGTAGCTCTTCGGCGCGTCCATGTTGTCTCTGAGTGAGGTAGAGCCAGTTTCTTGGCGCGGTAGCGCCCTCTGAAGGCGCGGTCGTGCCACTTCACATTCCCCAACTGTTGGCTTCCATGTCTTTTAAGTCGTTGGGCGCTTTTCACCTTTATTTTGAATTTTTGCATATTTTCCTGGCGCAGACGCGCCATCCTTCTTTTTGGCTTCTTTTGCTCATTTTTCCTCTGTTTTTGCTCCAAATCCAATTTTTCTTCTTCCACTGGGTACCTGAGGCACAAAACATGAAATTGAGTCATATTTGTTGCTTTTATACTCAGAATTAACTCAAAATTAGATTTTTCTATCAAATTTCATGCCTAAAGATAGTGTCTTTCAGACACTTATCATCGATTGCGGCCAGAATATATTGTCAGTCGGAGTCAGATTTAGGAGTGATTGGACCAATTATGTCCATCCCCCAAGCTTCGAACGGCCAGGACGAGACCGTTGGGTGAAGCGGCTCTGGTGGCTGGTGTATGTAGTCGGCATGGAGTTGGCACGGTTTGCAAGCTCGAGCCAGTTCGGTGACATCTTGATGCATCGACGGCCATTAGTAGGCCAACCGTTTGACTTGTAAGTGGAGCTTCGGGACGGCCTAGTGTTCGACACAAATTCCCCCGTGCGTTTTCGTTAAAACTTGTTGTCCCTCCTCTTTGGACAGACAACGAAGAAGGAGTCCTTCTTCGATCTCTGGTACAGTATGTCGTTGACAAAAACGTAACTTGGAGCTGTCCAGCGAATGTGGACTCGCTCTCTTAGGTCGGCCGTGAGCGTGCCATATCGAAGAAAGTTCGAGATAGTCTCTCGCCAATCTCTAACTTTGTCCTCACTGGCCGAGATGGGGAATGATTCCTCCATCTCGTCCGTCTGTTCTTCTTCTGCTTCTTCATCAGGTGTTGGAGGAACTACCCACTTCTCGCAGATTAGAACTCGGTTCGGCCGCTCATCGAATTGCGCTAGACCTGTAGCGATTTCAGACAATGCGTCAGCTGGCCCATTTTTGGATAGTGGGACGTAATGGTGTGACGTTTCTGGAATTTGGACTAGAAGGTCACAGACATATCTCCAAAACGGCATGAGCTCGTGTTTCTTTACTTCGAAATCCCCCGTGAGTTGTTTGATTATGAGAGCCAAGTCGCCATAGATTTCTAGTTGTGGCACTTCATCTCAACTGTCATGCCAAGGCCAAGAAAGATGGCTTGATACTCCACCTCGTTGTTCCAACAATTATGGGTGAGGACGAACGAATATGGGAGGAGGTCTTTTTTCAGAGAAACGAAAGGAACTCCTGCACCGGCTCCGTTTCTTCTTGCGGAACCGTCGAAATACACCTTCCAAGGTGGAAGCACCTCGAACAGGAAAATCTCTTCGTCTGAAAATTCTTCTATCAATTCCCACACGGCCAGAACTGGATGGTCGCCCAAAAAATTAGCCCAGGCTTGGCCCTTGATCGAACGTTGCGACACAAAAATGATCTCGAACTCGGAGAGAAGTAGTGCCCACTTGGCCAATCGACCGGAGAGTATTGGCCACACGACATGATATATTTGAGAGGGTCGGCGCAAGAAATCAAATTCATCGCGTGCGCCAAGAGATAGTGTCAAAGCTTTTGAACTACGAAGACGAGCACCAGGCAATTCTTCTCAATGGGCGTGTAGTTGATTTCAGCCCCCACCAGCGTTCGGCTCAGATAATAGAGTGAACATTCATTATTATCCTTGTCGCATTGTGCCAATAGAGCTCCTACGGATTTCTCTTGCTCCGCGATGTAGAGCAGCAACGGTATGTTGACGATCGGAACGAAAAGCACTGGTGGCTTGGTGAGGTACGCCTTTATGTTGTTAAAGGCATTCCGGTAAGAGTCGTCCCACTCGAATTGTATGTCCTTCTTCAGGAGGTGACTGAATGGCTGGCATCTTCCGGCTAAATTTGAGATAAAACGCCGAATGTAAGCTAGGTGGCCTTGGAAGCTCTTGAGTTCGGATATGTTTTTGGGCTTCGACATCTTTTGAACTGCGTCGATTTTTTACTGATCGATCTCGATATCTTGTTGATGCACAACGAACCCAAGAAATTTGCTGAAAGTGACGCCAAACACGCATTTCAGCGGATTCATTTTAAGCTGGAATCACCGAAGTCACTCGAACACTGCTCTGAGATCGAGGAGGTTATCGGACCGTTCTTTTAACTTTACCATTGTTGACATAGCACTCGAACCGTTTATGCAGAAAGTCATCGAAAATATGTTGCATTGCCCTCTGGTACGTTGCGCCGGCATTCTTAAGTTCGAATGCATCACCTTGTAGCAGAAGATACCTTTTGAAGTGCGAAAAGCGGTGAACTCTTCGTCCTTCGGATCCATACGAATCTGGTTGTAGGCGGATGACCCATCCATGAAAGAGAGGGCTTCATGACCCGTTGTTGCGTCCACCATGAGTTCGGTGATCGGCAGAGGGAAGTCGTCCTTCAGGCAGGCCTTGTTCAGGTCACGAAAGTCGACGCAGACCCGAATTTGGCCGTTCTTCTTCTTGATCGGCACGATATTGGTGATCCTGGAAGGATACTTCACCTCTCTTATGAAATTGGCAGCAATCAATTTATCGACTTCTTTCTCAATCTCCGGAACGAGCTCTGGCCAGAATCGCCGTTGTGATTGCTTAACTGGCCGAACAATGGGATTGACTGCTAGCTTGTGCACTGTGACTTGTGGGTCGAGGCCTGGCATTTCTGTGTAATTTCAGGCAAATACGTAGCGGAATTCGTGAAGTAAAGACATATAGTTGGCTTCCTCTTCGGCCGATAGTGAGGTGCTAAGGAATGTAGGCCTTGGATCCTCCTTTGTGCCCAAGTCGACCTTCTTTGATTCGTCGACTGTAGACTAGCCGCCTTCTTCGAACATAGTTGGGGTGTCTTTCAAGACGAACTCGTCTTCTTCTTGGTTGTCATCGATGACGAAAATATGGTTTACCGTGACTGAGTCGTATGCGCAAGCTCTTGCGATAGCCGCCTTCAAGGTGTTGATGACCACCGAAGTCGGAGCTGCTACGTTCTTTGTTGGAGTTCGGTCGACTGAGACTTGGTGGACGTCGCCCAATGTTCTCCTAGTGATCCGCACCGATTTGTGAGCTCCAAAGATTCGGATTGGTTTGCCTTTCTGGTAGTCGAGGCCTTGGCGACCTTGAGTGATACGACAACCCTCATTCCTTAGTTTTTCTTGTTCTGGAGTGAGGACCGGTAGAGCAAAGGGAGGATTCTCGTGCAACTGGTCTTTGGTAAACTTTTCCCCGGCTCTGGCCATCAGCCGGTATGCATTTGGATTTAAGCCTTCTTCCGAATGGGTAGATGGCAGTTGCTCAAGGCTTGGGGATTGTTTCACGATACTCCTGTCTTCGAGCTTCGGCTATGGCAAGGTGACCCCTTCTTTAAGGATAGTTGGCCTGGCTTTATGACAGACGACAAGGGTAGCTTCTCCTTTCTTCCTTTGAGATCGTGGAATGTACCGTAGGATAGGAACGCTACGTTGTGTCAACGCCAACGTTGTTGTGGCCTGTTGATGGTTGTGTGCTGGTTGACTATTGTGCACCGACTATTTGGGAGGCGTGGTGATGCGATCCCAGCTAATCACTAGCAAGAGGACTAATCAATGTAATATAGACTTAGGTTACGTCTGAATATCGTCCCACAAGGACCAAGCTAATAGATAATTGCTTTTCTAGTTTAAAAACCAAAGTTTGAGAAATAAATTGGAAAGGTGTCACAAAAACAGAAAATAAACTAATCTACCTAATCCTATAGAGATCAAGAGAGGGCTTTTGAGGGATTTTAATAAGGAGAAGAGACGTTGGGAATCCAACTCCCTCCCTAGACAATTCTGAGATTGAATAAAAGTTGAGTTTTTGAAATCAATTTCTGACGAGCTTATAAAACCATGGTTACATTCCGCATTGGCATCACCTTCTATCTCCTAGAGTAAAATAGCCGGCATAATCGGCTATACTTGATAGCATAAACATGAAGCTCATTGACCCTACCTATGGTCGGGAATCAGGTCTTGTGTCATAGGCAAATCAATTCAATCCAACAGGGTATTACTTTAAGGTGAGCATCTAGGGATCTCGGGTACACCGAATTGAGGTGCCTCAGAATATGTTTGAGCTAACTTAGAACATGTTTCAGGTAACTCAGAGCATATTTGAGGTACCTGAGAAGACACTAAAGGTGTTACCTCAAAATGGTGCCAAACAGACTTGGAAGAACTTGCTACAACACGTGCCGAATCTCTAGCTACACGCTTGCTTCGTGGTTCTTGTGGAGCCATGGGTACACTGTAAATTGGTTTGCATAAAATATTTTCACTACCTAAGGCTGAAAAGAAAATAATCTTTTTTTTATTCTCTGAAAAGGAAAAAATTTTAAATTAACAAACTCTAAATAAAGCCAATTTTTTTTCTATTTTAAATTGAAATTGAAATGTTACTCACGGAATAGCATGGTTTCCATTAAATTGTATCTGTTATTCTATATGAAACATGTTATAAAATTTTGTTCCAAACAGAAAGAGGCATTGTCAATAAAAGAATCCGAACGTGAGGCTGTTGTCAAACATTCACTTTCTAAAGTAGAGGCAAAACATGAGCAAATCATGCTATTAAAAATGCAGCTGGAAGAGCTTGAACAAAAATTGCAACTCACTGAGGCAAAATTTATCGAAAATGTCAGCTTTCTACTTAGTGAATTACTTGAAGCTGATATTTCATCTTTGACTCCAAAACTCTGTAGCTTCATATCTCCTGAAGGCCAAAAGTTTCCCAACTTCTTGGATTTTTTCCCCTTTGCTCACAAACACTTTTATACTCATACAGGAGTCGGGGTGAAAAACCTGGCTGTTGTAAATGTGGAATTGGAGGAGATGAAGACAAAATTAAGTCAGACTTCAGATCTACAAAAGAAGATTGAGGAGCTTGAAAACCAGCTGAAGTTAGCACACTCAAAGCTTGATCAGTTGATTACATAATATCCACCTTCAGCATGTCTTCAGTTTAATGCTGACAATCTATCTATAGCAAGTCTTCAGTTTATGCTGATAATCCATCTTCAGCGAGTCTTCAGTTTTTACACAGATTTATACCTTTAAATAGGACCATCTATGAATTCAATATATATTCTCAAGGGTTTGATGAACTAAAACGAATCAAGGTTTCAATAATTCCAGATTTAAGGATATTCAAACCCTTAAATGTTGACATCCTCCCTAAAACAATAAATTAATTTTCAATACCGAAATGGTGTAAGTTTTAATACTTTCAACACAAGTTTCCTGCCGAGACAGCTCCATAGGACAGTTCTCTTAAGCAACCTTTTCAATTATTTTTTTTGGTACTTGTTCTAGCTAAATGTATCTCTTGATATACCTATGAATACTGGTGCTTCCAAATATTGCTGTTAAATATTTGATAAACTTCCTTCTGCCATCACTGACTAAAGAACACACATAGCTGAAGGAGGGGGTGGAAGTAAAATCTAGAGATTTTGAGTCACCCATTGCAACTCCACAGAAAAGGAAGAGTATGAAAAGCGAGGAAAATTTACTGCTTTTGATTGGTTGAGTATTAATATGGGTGGGAATTTGTTTTTTTGTCCTTCCCAACCCTTGTGCATGGCCATGTTGTTAAGTTTTTCGAGTATGGGTTTGTATGATTCACATAAATGTTGTTGTAGTTATTAAAAGAAAAGGTTGATTGCCCTATTTTCTGCCTTCTGAAACTACTCTTACCTCTTTCGTTTTGATTGGTGATAGTCACTTGGTTATTAAACTGCTATCTATCTGAGATGAAATGAGAGAGAAAGAGAGGGAAAGAGAGAGAAAATGATGAAATGAGAGAGAAAGAGATGAAATGAGAGAGAAAAGGAGGAAATGAGAGAGAGGAATATAGGAAATGAGAGAAAGGAAATGTGAATATGTGTGTGTGTGTGAGAGAGAGAGAGAAAGAGCAAATGAGAGAGAGAGAGAGAGAGAGATGATGAGAGAGAATTAGAGAGAGCAAATGGGAGAGAGAGAGAGAGAGAGAAAGCATCTCTGCAGTCTTAAACAAGACATGTAACTAAAATCTTTAACAAGCTAGTGGAAATAACGTAGGCCTATTGGAAAGCATTGCAACGACATTCCTAAACAAGAACTCATTGAATTCAACACCTAAAAATTGTCACCCATTGGTCTGACCATTTACGCCATCTGAAGGACTGAAACAACAGGTGTACCAGATTTTTAGGTCTCATTCTGGTTTGGATTTGTACCTGACAAAGTTTGGTGAAGTAGCTTCCCTCTGCTTGATGAAATATACCTGATTCCAGACTGCCTACAAATACCGATGTTTTCAACACAACAATTAAAATGCTTAAGAATTTGATGCATGTGCCTGTCTAGTCCTTGTATTTTCTAATTCTCCTACACTCACCCTGTCTCCAGCTTCTAGACTAAGAAAAACCAAACCAGGTTTACTCAGAATTGCCCAGGCTAAATCGGGGTCTGGAATCTTGGCCAAATTACCATGGTTTTATGTCCTACTTACTGTATTCCTAGGTAGTATAACTACAACTATTCATACATTTGATGAAAGCGGGAACTGGGCAGTTGTGGAACAGGTTGCAATAGTTCAAAGAGATTGTTCCAGAGTTTCATCACTGCTGGTTATGTGTTTCCTACACAAACTCGCCCAAATTTGAAATTCAAGGGATTTCCTGACTTTAGTCTCTCCCATTGGCAACAGAAATTTAGAAACGAAACAGAAATTTTGAAATGAAACTGAAATTCTTAAATGAAACAGAACTTCTAAAACGAAACAGAAATTCTGAAACGAAACAGAAATTCTGAAACAAAACAGAACTTCTAAAACGAAACAAAAATTATGGAACGAAACTAGTTGAACCCAAATCGGTTCCTATTGACATAACTATTTTCAATATAACCACCACTAATTTTTGCATGTTTTGATCGATTGAAATATTAAATATAAAAAACTATATACAATATAATATTCAATGGTTGTACCATTGGTGCAGCCCGATCTAACTAGGTTCGACTGGACATAATGGGTTTAAAAGCCAGTATGGTTTTTAAAAACACTAAGTTGCACATTTTAAATATAAATTTCATTATTTAAATAAAAGTTATATAAAAAACTAACATAAAATTTTTATTTTCTTGCAAAAAATAACATCATTTAACTACGAAATTAAATATACTGGCAACTATTAAAAGTGGTAAAAAATACATTTCTGGGGATCAAAATATAGTCATGAAATTAACTATTGAGAAAAGAAATAAACAAATTAATACAAAACTATTTGTCATGAATATCTGATTTTGTAACAACAACTTCTCATAGCATATGAAAAAATTCCAGCATTTTTATTTGTCACAATCTATCTGTCATGAATATCTAATTTTGTAACAACAACTTCAATCAATTTCCCACGTTTCTTATTTGTCATGATTATTTAAAGTTTGTGACAAAAAACAAATTTATTTGTTACGAAATTACCTTCGTAACAAAAAGTCAATTTAATAATTCTTTTGAGTTACAAAAAGAAAAATTTCGTAACAATAAACTTTCGCGGGAAAAATAAAATTTTCCTCAAGTTTTACTTGTTACGAAACTGAGTGCTTCGTGACAAATATTCTCATATTTAAAAAACATATTTTAATTCTTCACTTTTTGTTACGAAATATTTTATTTCGCGACAAAATCATTTTTTTTTCTTACAAAAATCATTTCGTGACAAAAAATTTGTAACTACAACTTTTTTTTCTTGTAGATGAATATCATGCTCTTGCGGATACTGGTAAGTGTCTAAAAGACATTGTTTTATGAATGAACTAATGATCATAAATTTCTATTTTGAGTTGATTATTAGCATGAAAGTGACATTTATAACTCAAATTCATGTTTTGTTTCCAGGTACCTGGTAGAAGAAGAAAATCTGGATTCATAGATAAAATGAAGCAGAAAAGAGCAAAAAGAGCCAAAAAAAGGGAACGGCGCGACTGCGCTGATTATGGTGCCACCACGCTAGGAAAATGGTAAAAAATTCAAATAAATGAATGAAATTCTCAACGTCTAGGAAAGCTTCAAAGAAGACAACTCGGGAAGTGGAATGGCGTGATCGTGCCTTCCGATGGCGCTACCGCGCCAAGAAACTGGCGCTACCACACTCTCTGACAACATGGACGCGTCAAAGAGATGCCAAATACAGAAGAGGACTTGTCGTTCAGGGAACCAAAGAAGAAGACTAAGGAGTGGCGTTGCCGCGCCACTTCAACAGCAAAATATGGTGCAGCCGCGCCATGAAGTCTCCTTACTCGGCACAATTTCGATGGTCGGTTCCTGACTTAGAAAGATCCCTGCTCTAGTGGCGCGACCGCGCCAAATTCAGAAGAAAATGTGGCGCGACCGCGCCGTTGACTCAGCAACGTAATTTGCGAAAATCTCGGGATTCTGACTACCAATCAAGCCCAAACTTGGGAGAAGAAGTCCTAATTGCCTAAGGAAGGTATCCACGAAGATTTTATGGAAATTTTCTTGAGTCTAGGTGCATTGAATGATCAAGAAGAGAAGTTCAATACAAAGAAGGAAACTCCTGCCAGAAGAGAAGAGAAAATTCGAGTTTTAAGAGAAGCATAACTGGAGTTTCCTATTCCCAATTGAACCCAAATTTGGACTGAAGCTTCTTGAGGAGATTGAGGATCATATCTCAAAAATTCAGGTCAATCCAAGTCGGGTTTTCAGAGTTTTATATTTTTAAAGTGGTGGACCCAGTGCTGGAATTGGCAGCAGAAGCAATCCAACTTCTCAACATCATATCTCGAGTTTCCCAACTCTGAATGGACTCAAATTTCGTACACAAGGCATGGACCATTGAAGGAAGTTCTCATATAATTCCATTCAATTCTGAGGTCGGGAAGGCATACTTCATACCCCTGGAAAGAGATAAAATTATAAGGCCTAGGCAGCAGAACAAGTATAAATAGAGGTCCGAGGCAAAGTGCAAAGCATCCAGTTTTTAGTTCTAATTTCAGTTTTTAGTTTAGTTTCCAGTTTCTGTAGTTAGTTTGGAGAGGAGAGAAATTCCAGAGGGAGTCTTACACGACCTCTTGGCACTTTGGAGAGAGAAGGAAGAGATTTAAGCCAAGGCACGAGTTGAAGCTAAGTGCAGTCCTTCAAGGGGGTTTTCTGTACTTGTTTTCTTCTTATTATCATGGCTGTAATTGAATTTTTTCTATGTGTTTATACTAATGGCGTCGATAGTTGATTCAAGATATGGGTGTTCCTATTGATTCTCCTACTCCACTTCACTATGACAATAAGAGTATCATTCAGATTGCTCACAATGACATGTCCCATGAGAGAACCAAACATATTAAGGTCGACTATCATTTCGTTCGTCATCACTGTGTTCTTTATACTCTAACTCTGTCGTACAAATCCTTTGAGAATTAGGTAGCTGATCTTTTCACCAAGTTTGTCACACAATCGAGATTTGGGAAGTTATGTTCCAAACTCCAGATGTTTTCTATTGATCCATCTTGAGTTTGAGGGGGGATTTTATATTACCACTTGTACTTAAGGGAATTTTAGTCATTCATTTTGTAATTGTATGTGTATATAAACAAGTTTAAAAATGAAGGTAAATAGCTAGATATTTTGTAAATCTGTCATTTTGTTCATATTATTATTGTGAATATTTAATAAAAAATATTATTTAAATAAAAACTCTGATCATTATTTTCTATTAAATAAATATATATGGAATTATAGTCAGCAAAGTTTCTAGCAAATAAAAAAAAAAGAGATGCTCGGACTGAATCCAGGTTTCAAACTCAAGAGGCATCAATCCGAAATCTGGAAATACAAGTGGGACAGCTGGCCAATGTTATATCAGGTAGAAATCAAGGAACTTTACCCTGTAATTCTGAGACTAATCCTAAAGAACAGATCAAAGCCATCACTTTAAGAAGCGGGAAGGTCTTAGAAGAGAAAAAGCAACCTCAGGTGGAGGAGGACAAACCAAATCAGCAGCAAGACAAAGAAAGAGAGGAGCAAGATAAGGGGAAAGAGGTAAGTCAACAGCACAAACAAAAAGGTAAGTCTTCTAAATCTCTTTCTAATGCTGAAATAAATGTGGACACATTGCCATATCTGGAGAGAGCTAAAAAAGATAAATTAGAGGATAAATTTTCAAAGTTCATTTATATTTTCAAGAAGTAGGAGATTAACATTCCTTTTGTAGAAGCTCTAATGCAGATGCCACAATATGCAAAGTTCCTCAAAGAGGTGCTTTAAGGAAAAAGGAGGATTGAAGAGGAAGGAACAGTGATGCTAACTGAAAGTTGTAGTGAAATATTGAAAAATCAATTGCCTACCAAGCTTAAGGATCCAGGAAGTTTCACTATACCTTGTGAATTTGGAAATTTCAAATTTAACAAAGTCTTATGTGATTTAGGAGCAAGCATAAATCTGATGTCTTTGTCCATTTGCAGGAAATTAAATCTAGGAGAGCTTAAAGAGACCAATATCATGCTCCAATTTGCTGATAGATCAACCAAAAAGCCCAATGGACTAATTGAGGACGTGCTGGTCAGAATTGGAAAGTTCATCTACCCATGCGATTTTGTGGTGCTAGACATGGAGGTGGATTGGGAATTACCACTGATTCTTGGAAGACAATTCTTAGCCACCGCAACTGCACTAATTGATGTCAAACAAGCAAAATTAGCTCTTAGATTAAATGATGAAGAAATAGTGTTTGACATTAAACAAGTTATCAAAACTCCTTCAAATTCATGTGATGATACATGTTATTTTATTGATGTGATTGATGAATGTACAAAACATTTTCAGCAGGAGGTTATTGTGAAGGATAGCTTGGAAAGGTGTTTGTCTCAATCATTCACCAAGGAAGATGATGATCCCCTCATGCAGCAAGAAGCAGAACAATTAGAGGCTGAAGGAAACAAAGACGAGGATGAAGGGGCTGAAAGCAAAGACCCATCTAAATTTGAACTCAAACCCTTGCCTAGTTCTTTAAAATATGTTTATCTTGAAAATGATTCCAAACCAGTAATTATCTCTTCTTGTTTGAATGCTAGGGAGGAAAAGCTCTTGATTGAGGTGCTGAGCAAGCATAAGAAAGCAATTGGGTAGACAATTTCAGATATTAAAGGAATCAGCTCAACCACATGCATGCATAAAATTTTGATGGAGGACTCTTTAAAACCAACAATTCAACCTCAAAGAAGGCTAAATCCAACCTTGCAAGAAGTGGTCAAGAAGGAAGTGATAAAGTTGCTAGATGCCGGTATTATTTACCCAATCTCGGATAGAAAATGGGTTAGTCCAGTCCAAGTAGCGCCTAAAAAGGGTGGAATAACAGTGATAAAAAATTCAGATAATGAGTTAATACCCACTAGGACTATGACTGGATGGAGAGTCTGCATTGGTTATAGAAAATTAAATTTAGCAACTAGAAAAGACCATTTTCGTTTACCTTTTATTGACCAAACGCTTGAGAGACTCGCAGGTAAAAAATTCTATTGCTTTCTTGATGGGTATTCAACACCCAAAAAATGGAGAAAAATTCAAGGTGAATGGGAATAGGCTGAAACTCTATCAATAGAGGTTTCTATCTGAAACCTCTATTGTACATTTGATAAACTGAGCCCATAAGAAATTTGTTAGTGTAGGAATAGGAGTAGGACTTTATGTGTGAGTTAATTTGAATAATGTTTTTTTAAAATTTTTAGGTTTTGTTTGAATTCGTTGGAGATTTTGATTTATTCTCACTATTTTAATAGACCTAGGATA
Source organism: Aristolochia fimbriata (assembly GCA_019845555.1). Taxonomy (NCBI): domain Eukaryota; kingdom Viridiplantae; phylum Streptophyta; class Magnoliopsida; order Piperales; family Aristolochiaceae; genus Aristolochia; species Aristolochia fimbriata. The sequence goes on from CM034080.1 coordinate 17,851,054, forward strand.
GGAAGTGTGTTAGATTAAAAATTTACAACTTTCCAAAAATAGAAACCCAAAAAAATATTAAAAAAAAAAAAATTGAAAACTGGAAAGTTCGCGACCGCACCAGAATCGGTGCGACAGCGCCAGTTTAAAACCCAAAACTTCATTTATGAACCAGAACCTTGTTTTTTTGAAATTTGTGTGTGAGCTTGTTTTGTGCGTGTTGATGTCTGCGAGTGTTCTTTAATGAAATTTCATTAATATGTACTCAATCTCCATTCATGTTAATGAAATTATGATTCTACTCTCTCAATGATTTATCTCAAAGCATGCTTGTAATAATCCTTTCAATGAAAATGTGTGAAAAATAACTTTAAATCTACCTATAATTGCTACTAACCTGTCCAAAGTGGAAAGACTACAAAATTCATTCAGGATCTGGAGAATTCATGAATTTACACGGCGCGTCTGCGCCATATTATGGCGCGACCGCGCCTCTGTCTTGATGAGGTACGGCCATTACAGAGGTAAGGAAACACAAATTCCACTACAGGTATTCTTCTAAAAAACAATTTTCTACCTGAGAGACACTGCAAGTCATTTTTCATTTTCAATTGCTTAAAATCATGCAAGTGTTTGGCAGTAACCCATGAAAGCAGAATTCAAGAGCAACAAGGGAGTGCCATCCAACCTCAACAACAACCCAGACTATCAAGGGAGTATTCCTTTTCATTCCTATGTTTATTGCTGCTTTGAGGACAAAGCATATTTTAAAGTTTGGGGTGGGATACTCTTCATGATTTCTTCATGCATGCTCAAAGGATTCAAAAGCTCCGTGTTTTTCAAAATAAAAAAAAAAATCACTAGAAAAATCCAATAGAGATTTTGAAAAATACCAGTGAAAAACCCTGATCAGATGGATAGCATGATTCACTTTCTGGAAAAAAATTTTAGTTCAGATGATTAGTCTTGAATGGATGAGAATTTTCTTAAAAAATAGTTTTTGAAAACAAAGTACAAGTGAGCAAGTTGATTTCAATCACTAGAACCAACCTGAGGAAAACTTGAGGCGAAACAGAGAAGGGTTTTCAAAATTCTGAGGTGACTTAAGCACCGATTTAAAAATCGTTTGAGCCTTTTTCAAAGCCACCCATTTCAATGCACAAGTTGCATCACCTTTTGTCAAACTTTTTGAGCAAAAAAGATCCCTGTTTTGTTTTAATGTCCCATGCTACATGAACTAGCCTTAGTGATGAATAAACTTGTTTCTTACTTACCCATGATTCTCCAAATTATTGAACTGTTCTGTTTGAATGATCATGGATCAAGATTTTGAAGTTATAAGGAGGGATGGATGAAGAGTATAGAAATATTTCTTTGTAAAAGGGAAGAAGGAGCAAGAGATAAAAAATAAAAAAAAATAAAAAAATTGGGCTGAGTAGGTGAAAGGCCACCTTGTGTGTGTACCGGGACTCGGGCCTCAGCAAGCTTAGAGTCTCTGAGTCAACCGGAAAGGTAAGCTGGACTCCAGACAAAGCCAAAGAAAAAGAAAGAAAAGCTATTGTGGGTTAGTTAGGGAAAGGCCACCTCGTGTGTACACCGGGTCTCGGGCCTCAGCAAGCTTAGTGACTCTGAGTCAACAAAACCCAAAGAAAAGTATACATGGGAAAGAAAAAAAAAAGGAAAAGGGAAAGAAATGAGGGATCAATTCAAAAGAATAAGTTTGGGGTGGAAGAGCTTGGAGGAAGAGTCACAAATCCGATGCATGCTCAGAAAAATGGAATATGGATATGAGGAGGAGAATAAAACCCAAAAGAAATACCCAAAAATCTTCATCATACCCATTACCCCTGCCTCATTACAACCTATAAAGACCTATTGATCAGAATTGAGAACTCCTTCAGGTTAGTGGAGAGTGGACTGAGGGTTGGCTTATGGAGTTGAACTAAGACTTCTCACTTGTATGGGAATAGGCATCTTTTAAAAATTTGAAGAAAATTCAAATTCTGTTTTGACTAAGAAAGAAGAACCATCATTAGGAAAGAAGTGAATCATCTATCTTGGAATCTTTAAAAGGGAGGATCACTGAATTTTTCTTAGTCTTTATAGATCTATCTAGTTTATTTATTTCAGAGTTTGCTCGAGGACGAGCAAAGGTTTAAGTTTGGGGTTGTGATAAGTGCCTAAAAGACACTGTTTTATGCATGAACTAATGATCATAAATTTCTATTTTTAGTTGATTATTAGCATGAAAGTGACATATATAACTCAAATTCATATTTTGTGTCTTAGATACCTATTAGAAGAAGAAAATCTGGATTCAGAGAGAAATTGAAGCAGAAAAGAGCAAAAAGAGCCAAAAAAAGAGAACGGCGCGACCGCGCCGATTCTGGTGCCACCGAGCCGGGAAAATGGTAAAAAATTCAAATAAATAAAGAAAATTCCCAACGGCTAGGAAAGCTTCAAAGAAGACAACTCGGGAAAGTGGAATGGCACGACCGTGCCTTTTGAGGGCGCTACCGCGCCAAGAAACTGGCCCTACCTCACTCTATGACAACATGGACGTGCCAAAGGATGCCAAATACAGAAGAGGAGTTGTCGTTTTGGGGACCAAAGAAGAAGACTAAGGAGTGGCGCTGTCGCGCCACTTCAACAGTAAAATATGGCGCAACCGCACCATGAAGTCTCCTTACTCGACACAATTTCGATGGTCGGTTCCTGGCTTGGAAAGATCTCTGCTCCCGTGGCGCGACCGCGCTGCTGACTCTGCAATGTAATTTGCGGAAAACTCGGGATTTTGACTACCAATCAAGTCCAAACTTGGGAGAAGAAGTCCTAATTGCCTAAGGAAGGTATCCACGAAGATTTTATAGAAATTTTCTCGAGTCTAGGTGCATTGAATGATCAAGAAGAGAAGTTCAAGACAAAGAAAGAAACTGCTGCCAGAAGAGAAGAGAAAATCTGAGTTTTAAGAGAAGCATAACTGGAGTTCCCTATTCCCAATTGAACCCAAATTTGGACTGAAGCTTCCTGAGGAGATTGAGGATCATATCTCAAAAATTCAGGTGAATCAAAGTCGGGTTTTCAGAGTTTAATATTTTTAAAGTGGTGGACTCAGTGCTGGAATTGGCAGCAGAAGCAATCCAACTTCTCAACATCATATCTCTAGTTTTCCAACTCATAATGGACTCAAATTTCGTACACAAGGAAATGACCATTGAAGGAAGGTTGTCATGTAATTCCATTCAATTCTGAGGTCGGGAAGGCATCTTCATACCCCTGGACAGAGATAAAATTACAAGGCCTGGGCAGCAGAACAAGTATAAATAGAGGTCCGAGGCAAAGTGCAAAGCATCCAGTTTTTAGTTCTAATTTCAGTTTTTAGTTTAATTTCCAGATTTTGTAGTTAGTTTGGAGAGGAGAGAAAGTCCAGAGGGAGTCTTACACGACCTCTTGGCACTTTGGAGAGAGAAGGAAGAGATTTCAGCCAAGGCACGCGTTGAAGCTAAGTGCAGTCCTTCAAGGGGGTTTTCTGTACTTATTTTCTTCTTATTATCATGGTTGTAATTGAATTCTTTCTATGTGTTTATACTATTGGCTTCGATAGTTGATTCAAGATATGGGTGTTCCCATTGATTCTCCTACTCCACTTCACTATGACAATAAGAGTATCATTCAGATTGCTCACAATGACATGTCCCATGAGAGAACCAAACATATTAAGGTCGACTATCATTTCGTTCATCATCACTGTGTTCTTTATACTCTAACTCTGTCGTACAAATCCTTTGAGAATTAGGTAGCTGATCTTTTCACCAAGTTTGTCACACAATCGAGATTTGGGAAGTTATGTTCCAAACTCCAGATGTTTTCTATTGATCCATCTTGAGTTTGAGGGGGGATTTTATATTACCACTTGTACTTAAGGGAATTTTAGTCATTCATTTTGTAATTGTATGTGTATATAAACAAGTTTAAAAATGAAGGTAAATAGCTAGATATTTTGTAAATATGTCATTTTTTTCATGTTATTATTGTGAATATTTACTAAAAAATATTATTTAAATAAAAACTCTGATCATTATTTTCTATTAAATAAATATATATGGAATTGTAGTCAGCAAAAAATAAATATCTATATATCTCGTTCCTACAAAATAACTTCCTCGGTTAGAAAATATCAAAATAAATTTTGAAGTACCTGTAGATGCCAAAATGTGATTGGCCCATCTACGGTGAGTCCAGTCGCTCGCCAGCCCATCAATCGTTCGTCACGGGATCATCATGAGCGAATCCAGCAATTCCTTAAGACGGCATTGGACTAATTTTGCCATGTCATCGCCATATCAGCCTTGTCATCGCTTCATCATCTTTCCACTTGCCTACCACTACGCATCAAACAAGTTATAGCCATAAACCAAAAAAGGAAAATCACTTCAGTGATCCTCTTTCAAAGGATCGGTGGAGAGAGTCAAGTCACAGCCTTCCCCTTGGGGAGCAGCAGAAAAAGGAGGTCGATCCTCTTTATGAGGGTCGACAAAAAGCCCTGAATACAAATAGTCGGAAACCAAATCGAAAAAGGGGAACCTTTTTATCAAAAGGAGAGCCTTTTGCTTCCAAGAGAGAACCTGTCTCGCAAAAAGAGGACCTTTCTTGCCTAAACCGATCCTTTTTGCCCAAAAAGAGATCTTTTTCTGTCTAGAAGAGTACGGAAGCTCTCAAGCCAGAAGTTCCAGCGATTTGCCGTTCGTTGGATTTCACACAGTTCAATCAGAGCAGCTCTACACATTCATTGGCAACGTCAACACGCCGAAAACACGGAACACAAACACTTCCATCCGGCCGACCAAAGTCATCATCATTCATGCACACTTGTTTCGAAAACTCGAAGTTCGTCGTCAACCCGCAAGAAGCAGTAACTTCGTGCCAACTATTAACAGAGATCGAATCAGTGGAAAGTTACGAGATCGCATACCCACAATTTCCCAATTCGCAAAACACAAAATTGTAATTTTCTCTGTATTCTTGTCGAATTAATCAGTCAGTCACGCCGTTTCGCGGACCGGAGGTTTATCAAGGAAACAGATTTGGCATACCCAGTGGGACATCTCCTACCTCTCATCTCCTTCTCTGATAAAAAAAAAAATCCCTCAATCCAATGGCCGGCCACAACAACAACGGCAAGGTCTCCACCGCAAGCTCCGCCTACCCGCGACCAGTCGCCAGCACAAGCTGGACTACCGCAGGGCGAGTTCACGGGCCATCTGTTGGGTCTCCGAACAGCATTCACGCCCCAACTTCTCCACCTCAAGCCACTCACCCAATGACAAGGGTGTTGGCCAGGAGCTTGTCCGTAGGATAGGGTCCCTTCATGAGAGAAGCACGGCTCCTGAGCGCGGTATTCCAACCACAGGGTGCCACGGCCTCTGCCAAACCAGTCGCAACAGCACCGGTCAGGTTAATTCTAGCAGCAAACAAGCCGACTTACTTAGTCGTCGCCACCACACCACCAGCGCACAGCCCGGTGACCATCCCGACCCAGTCGCCACCATCACAGAGGCTGTCCATTGTGTCTGCCATTAGTGTAATATGTGTATATAGGTCATTACCGTAATATGTGTACATATATAGGCGCAGTTTGGTCATTCTGTATATGTAACCCCATGTATATAAATACTTGTACATGTTAATGAGAAAGTTAATTGGTTTTTGATAAGTTTACATGGTATCATAGCCTGAAAATTGCGTATTTGGTTGAGAGGGGGCGTGACTCAGTCAGACTCGGTCATAAAACAGTAAAAATTGGCCTAACTCGGCTCAACTCTGGCCAAACTCGGTCCGAGTTTGCGACATCACCGAGTCGACTCGTCGTGACTCGATCGTCTTCAACCTTGGGCTAGGGTTTCGGCGCCTGTTTGGGATTGCGATTTTGGAGCTTTCAGACCACCAAAACTTCTTCTGAAACCACCTATAGGATCGTTTTGAGTTTTTCTTTCATACCCCTCTAGAAATTTTTGGTAATTTGGAGTTCGCGAGGAGTTTTTGACAAACCCTATTCGAGTTGCATCTTTGCGAGGCTGCGTTTGGGATTTTCTGTGCGTTTTTGTTCTTGCAACTTGTCTTCTTCAGCAATTATCAGTCGAACATTGCTTCTTTCTCAGGTGTGTTGCTTAAACTTTGGTTTTTGGCTTGCGATTGCTTGTGTGGGAGTCAAAAATCCCCCTACTGTGTTGATTTGTGGCTAGCTGCGATTGTCTGTTTGGGATTTCGGTGATTGCTGGTCCGAATTTTGGCTTGGGATTGCTGGACTTCTTTTTTTTTTTGCCCTATTTGTGTTTGTGTTTGTTTTGGGACTCTAATGGCCACGAGCATGGATATTGCTCAGATTGTGCCAGTGAAGCTTGATGGCACTAATTATGTTGATTGGACAACTATTGTGCGTACTTTCTTGAAAGATCGCAATTTGTGGAGATATGTCACTGGTGCCTGCCCACTGTCGGTTCTTGCTGCTGACAACTCTAATTTGAAAGCAGTTGATGAATGGGAAGTTAACAACTCTAAGGCAATGACTTTACTTGTTAGTTCTATGTCTCCTTCCATTAGTTTTCAGATTGGTAAATTTGATTGTGCCCGTGATGCTTGGGTTTTCTTGGAAAAATGTTATAGGGGCACTAATTTTGCTCAGAAATGCAAGTTAGCAATGGATCTTCACGCTCTTCGGCAGATGCCAAATCAGTCTATCTCCAATTTTTATGTTCAGATATCTTTATTGTGGGATCAGTTAGCAGCCATGGATCCCCAGTTTAAATATGAGGAAGATACAGTTATTTTTCAGAACTATATTGAGGAAGCTCACTTGGTTCAATTTTTTATGGCACTTCGTGATGAGTACGACTCTATTCGTTCTTCTATGTTGCACATGTCTCCACTTCCGTCCGTTGAGAGTGCATTATCGGAGTTGTTGGCCGAAGAGACTCGTTGCCTTACTCGGGGTCCTTTCAGTTCCTCATTGGGTGGGATTGATACACTTTTTGCCACATCATCTCAGAAATCTTCTGCCTCGTCAGAAGGCAAACCTAGTACTCCTCGGGATCTGAGTAAGGTAAAGTGCAACTACTATAAAGAGTTTGGGCATATGAAGTTCACTTGTCCTAAACTCAAGAAGTCGTCACACTCTACCTCCACTCGTCGCACAACTGTAGCTTCAGCCGTTCAGGATGACTCATTGCCTGTGCCGCCTTCTACCTCTCCTAGTCCTATTCTGACCTTTGGTGATATTCAGGAGATGATAAACAAGGCTCTCATATGTCTTGGTCAAGGTACCTCCTCAGCTTCTGCTTTGTCTGTCAGTTCAGGTAAGTCCTCTTGGATCATTGATTCTGGTGCATCGAATCACATGACCTTTGATTCTACTTTGTTCATGTCTACATCATCCTCTTCGTTATCTCCTATTTATACTACTGATGTGTCTACGCTTTCTGTTTCCTATTCTGGTTCTATCTGTACATCTCGTGGCATTCATCTTTCTTATGTTTTTCATGTCCCTGCTTTGTCCATGAATCTGCTCTCTGTTGGCCAATTGTGTGATCTTGGTCTTGATGTTGTTTTTTCTTCTTTTGGTTGTCAGGTACAGGACCCGTCAACGGGGAAGGTGTTTGGGACAGGGCGTAAAGTTGGAAGGCTTTTTGAGCTAGATTCTTTAGACATTTCAGATTTTGTTTCTTCCCGTTGTAGTCTTTCTGTTCGTTCAGACTCAGATTTTATACTTTGGCACAATCGTTTAGGTCATGCATCTCGTTCTACTTTGAATAAAATGATTTCATCTGGAAATTTGGGTTCTGTCTCTTCTGCATCTTTACAGTGCATTAATTGTAAACTTGGAAAACATACTGCATTGCCTTTTCCTACGAGCGAGACTCGTTCTTTGGCTCCTTTTGATGTGATTCATTCTGATATTTGGGGTCCTGCCTCAGTAGCGACCATGGGAGGGTCTTCCTATTATGTCATTTTTGTTAATGACTATCCTCGTTTTGTCTGGGTGTATCTGTTGCATGCTCGCTCTGAGTTCTATAATACATATGTTAACTTCTCCAATATGGTTCGTACTCAATTTTTGAAATCTATAAAGGTTTTTCGTTCGGATTCTGGGGGAGAGTATGTTTCTCATGTTTTTCGTGCTTTGTTACAATCGCATGGTACCATGCATCAGCTTTCTTGTCCCTATACTCATCAACATAATGGGGTTGCTGAGCGTAAGCACTGGCATATTGTAGAAACCGCTCGCACTCTCATGTTGTCTTCTTCTGTTCCAAAACAGTTTTGGGGGGAGGCTATTTTAACCTCTGTTTATTTCATTAATCAGCTGCCTTCACCGGTTTTGCAGAACTCTACCCTGTTCACTTGTCTTTATGGTACATCTCCTGATTATTCTCTTCTTCGTGTTTTTGGCTCTACTTGCTTTGTGCTCTTGCCTGACCGCGAGTGCGATAAATTATCTGCCAAGTCTGCTCTGTGTGTTTTTTTGGGTTATGGCATTGAACATAAAGGTTTTCGGTGTTTTGATCTTGTGGCTAGCAAACTACATATATCTCGCCATGTTTCATTTTGGGAACATGTTCCCTTCTATTCCTTGTCAAAACACTCCGATCAGTCTTCTATGTCTCCTACAGTTGTCTTTGATATCTTTCCTGATGGTTCTTCTCCATTGCCTTCTACCATCTCTGATTCTGTTGCAGGTTCACCGTCTGACGATACTTTGTCCCTTTAAGCCTCCTGCGGTTGGCGTGCACAGGCCTTCCTGCGCCCATTTGTCGAGCCTATTCCTCCTTTGGCTCGGGCGTCCCTCCATCAACACCTCGTCGGTCTTTTTTCGCATTAAAATCGACCTTGATGCGCCTCAATGACAATCACTTTTTCTTTTCTGCTCTTATCTCTGTCTATGAACCTTCCTCCTACAGGGAAGCTTCCTCTGATCCTCTCTGGCAGCAAGCTATGGCTGAAGAGATGCAAGCCTTAGACAAAGCTCATATTTGGGACCTTGTTTCTCTTCCTCCTGGTAAATCTCTCATTGGTTGCAAGTGGGTCTACAAGGTTAAAACTAAGGCTGATGGGTCTATTGATTGGTATAAATCTCGTCTTGTGGCCAAAGGATATAATCAGGAGTATGGCATTGACTATGACGAGACGTTTTCCCCGGTGGCTCGATTGACTTCAGTTCGTGTGTTGATAGCCATTGCCTCTATTCGTCACTGGGATGTTTTTCAGATGGATGTGAAGAATGACTTCTTGAATGGTGCACTCACTGAAGAAGTCTATATGGTACCTCCTCCGGGTTCTTCACATCCTTCTGGGCAGGTATGCACGCTTCGTCGTGCTTTGTATGGACTCAAACAAGCACCTCGTGCTTGGTTTTCCGCCTTCTGTCCCAAGATTGTTGATTTTGGGTATACATAGAGTAGTCATGATTCTGCTTTGTTTACTCGTCAGTCCTCATCTGGCACAGTTTTGTTATTGCTCTATGTTGATGATATGATGATTACTGGTGATGACATACAAGGCATCTCTGATCTCAAGCGCTATCTTAGCTCTTGTTTTGAGATGAAAGATCTTGGCCAGTTACGATATTTTCTTGGCCAGTTACGATATTTTCTTGGCCTTGAGGTTCTTTTGTTTGGTGATGGTTACGGCCTTTCTCAGGTTAAGTATGCCTTTGACTTGCTCAATCGAGCTGGTCTGTCTGATAGCAAGGTCTGTGACAGTCCTATGGAGCTCAATGCTAAATTTTGCCCTGCTGATGGTGAATTATTATCTGATCCTACTTTATACAGGCAATTAGTTGGAGGACTACTATATTTGACTATCTCTCGTCCAGATATTAGCTATGCAGTCCATGTTGTTAGTCAGTTTATGTCTGCTCCTCGCTTTGTTCATTATGCTACAGTCTTGCGCATTCTAAGATACATTAAAGGCAGTTTGTTCCAGGGATTATTTTTTGGTTCCACTTCGCAGCTTCATCTTTCTGCATATTCGGATGCTAATTGGGCAGGTGATGTTACTGATCGGAGATCTACCACAGGCTATTGTATTTTCTTGGGTGACTCTTTGATTTCTTGGCGCAGCAAGAAGCGATCTACTCGTCTCGCTCGAAAGTAATCGAGGCGAATATCGTGCTCTTGCTGACACTACTTCTGAGCTCGTTTGGCTTCGTTGGCTTCTTAGTGACATGGGTGTGCAGTTGGACACTCCCTCTCCACTTCATTGTGACAATAGAAGTGCCATTCAAATTGCTCACAATGATGTGTTTCATGGGAGAACCAAACACATTGAAGTTGATTGCCACTTCATTCGACATCACTGTGTTTCGCGTACTCTTCAGTTGTACTATATACCTTCCCAGGATTAGGTTGCAGATATGTTTACTAAATCGCTCACCAAGTCGCGATTTCAGTACTTGTGTTCCAAACTCAAGATGTGTTCCTTTGCTCCCCCTTGAGTTTAAGGGGGGATATTAGTGTAATATGTGTATATAGGTCATTATCGTAATATGTGTACATATATAGGGGCAGTTTGGTCATTCTGTATATGTAACCCCATGTATATAAATACTTGTACATGTTAATGAGAAAGTTAATTGGTTTTTGATAAGTTTACATCTGCCATAATCCAGTGCTATGAGCAGCATGCAACTCCATCCTTGTCAATGAGGAGGGATCCGCAACCAGCCTCAGTCCCTCCTAGAACAACAGCTGGGGGGCAGTCGCCAATGGTGACTGCCTCTCATGAACTCTTAGTTGTGCTCATTGTCGCTGCTCAATCACCACGCCAACCGGCACTAGCAGCTTCCCCTCTGGTTCGGTCGCCAACCAACTCTCGCCAGAACACTCCAGCGGCCATTCTGTCGAGCTGGTCGCCAATCAAGGCATCACCTCGCCAACACATCTTGGCAGTCGACTCTCCAACCCGATCGCCCACTGTTGCCTCGCCGCACCAAACTACACCGGCGACAGGGTCACCAATTAAAATTTTGCCACTCTGGCTCGCGACAAGAGCATCTCCTTCAACTCCCACCATCAAAATTGCCGCTATGGCAACTTTGGCCAAAACGGTCGAAGAACAGCTCGCGGAAATGCAAGCCGCACTGAAAGAACGAGATGAGAGGATTTGAGCCAAGGATGCTCAAATTTTGGCTTGTGTCCTCTAGATCGCCCAAATAATGGAGCGATTGGAGTCCCTCACGACCAACATCGGCGACCTCTCACAAGAAGTCGATCAGAATAAGGCGACTACCAGCGCCTCAGCTGAGCCCTACCGAGAGGAGCCTGCTTTCAACGAGCAGTCGGTGGCCCCGATGACAATTCGAAGGTCGTGGGGTGAGGAGCCGGCCTCCCTCACACTCGACGCGGTGACTGAGATGATCAATCGTGTCGTGAGAAACAGCTCTGGCAAGAGCAAATCAGTCTCCTACTAGAGACCCTACACATAGCGGATCCAAAATCTCTCGATGTCGTTCAGGTACCATACACCTAAATTCCATCAATTCAACGGCGACGGGCACCCAAAGCAGCTCATCGTACATTTCATGGAGACCTGCAACAATGCTGGTACTACCAACGACCTGCAAGTGAAGAAGTTCGTCCGTTCACTAAAGGGAAACGCGTTCGACTGGTACATTGAGCTGCCGCAGGAGTTGATCGATAGCTGGGAGCAGCTTGAGAGAGAATTCCTCAGCCGGTACTATAGCACCCGATGCACCAAAACATTAATCGAACTGGACAACCTTCGACAAAACAAAGGTAAAAAAGTCATCGACTACATCAACGGTGGAGGAATCTCAGCCTCAACTACAAAGAAAGCTCAAATTTGTTGCTTGAAGCAAAGTTCGATATGTGCATTCACGGCATCTCATGGGGCCTTCTCTACTTCTTGAAGGGGAAGAAACCAGCCGACTTCTAGAAGCTCACAATTGAATCTCACGACATGGAAGTCGTCATGGAGCAAGTCGGCGACATCGCCGCTCCAATTCCCGATCCCCACAAAAAGGGGAAAACTGTCGCAAAGGAGTCGAAAGAAAAGGCAAAAGGCTCCTATGTAACTGAAAGCTTCACACCAATCAAGGTGGGAAGCAAACAAAAAATAAATTACGCCCCACGGCCACCCGCGGCACCAATCTTCCAGAGGCAAACATTGAAGGAGAGGTCGTCGAAGACCTAACCCTTCGCAGATGCCGATGTACCAGTCATGCTCGAGCAATTGCTCGAAGCCGATTTGCACTGCTTGCCAGAAGTCAAAAGACCAGGCGTCCTGACAAAATTGAAGGATACAAACTTCTGTAAGTACCATCGCTTACTCGAACATTCAACCGAAAAGTGCTTTGTTCTAAAGGATAAAGTTTTGGACCTCGCCATGCAAGGTCGTTTCATAATCGATGGAATGAAGAACACTGCTTCAATTAACTCTATGTCCGTCAAGGTCGGGTTTGACCTCAAATCCAGATCCAACAAGCCTCGAGGCGCGAGGAGGGAGTACCATCCCAAGTCCAGCCTACCGAACAAACCACTAGAAAAAATTGCTCCAGTTCCAGCACCCCGAGAAGGCACTAAAGCATACGCGGAGGGGTGGATCCTGGTCACCCGATAGAAGAAGCCGATTCAAAAGACATAACCGTAAAAAAACATCACAACCAAGGCGAAGCGGTCAAAGAAAAGAGCCGTGAAGCACCACAACAAAACTCCAAGGACAGCTGTCCAAGGAGTAAATAGAAGAAAAAGAAGACCTGTCACACTAGCGGAGTTCTTCCCCAAAGACTTCCTCACGCCACTCCCAGCGGTGGTGGCCACATGCTCCTCGGCGTCCCCTCCGGAGCAGACCTGGAGAGAAGACAAGGGTAAAGCATTAGTGGTCGTGTGTGACGACGTCGAGACATCCATGAAACAAATTTCTCCCTTGAACAGGCTCAAGGACGACTTAGACCTGCCAATTCGATCTCGACAGGCTGTGATCAAGATCCTCAACGAATCGAAAAAGCTCCAAGACGAATTGGAGCAACTGCTCATGAGAAAGAATGACCTGTCGAAGGTACGCCGCCATTCAAGAAAGAAGAGGAAGCCTCCTCATCTCGACAGATATCGCAGCTAGATGAGTCCCTCACAGTCTCCTGCCTGCCATGCACTTTCCTTGAAGAAGATGCTCAACTGGGGCCAAAGACTCATAATCGACTGTTGTACGTGTCAGGCTATATCAAGGATCACTTGGTCAACCACATCCACATCAATTGCGATTCTGCATCCAACATCCTACCGATTCGAACGATGAAGGAGGTCGGCATCTCCGTCGATGACATGTCAGCAAGTTCGCTGCTCTTACAAGGGTTCAATCTAGAAGGCCAACGGACGCCCGGAATGATCCGGCTCGAGCTCCAAATCGGAGAAATGGTCACTGACACACCTCTTCAAGTTATTGACACACCTCTTGGGTCGACCGTGGCTCCATACGAATGGTGTCGTACCATCGACACTACACCAGTGCTTAAACTACTGGAAAGACGGCGAGCAGAAGACAGTGTATGCCGATGAGAGTCCATTCATCGAAGCCAAAGCTTCGTTCGCTGATGCCAAGTTCTACCTGACAACATGTCCTACGGTCAAAGCGTCGTCTTGGCCGAGCCAGGCCCAAAATACTAAGATCGTGCTTCTTCCCAAACAAGGTCCAATACACAATGTGTTGCTGAAAACAACATAGCATAAACCACCGGTGCATAGCCACCAAGCGACCACAGTGACATCACCGGTTCACAGCCGCCAAGCGAGCGCATTGACATCACCGATGCACAACCGCCAAGCGACTGCATTGACAGCACCGGCGATACCGCCAAAGAATAACATACCTATGGTAAGGTATGTTCCACAATCACAACGAAATAAAATGGAAGCCCCTCTCGTCGTTTGTCGCAACGTCGAACTGATTCCACTGAAAGGAGTTACTCTGTCGTTGCCTAAACTCAAAGATCGAAGTATCATCAAGAAGTGCTCTAGCCCAGAACGGTGCCCATTACCCGGACGACCGAGGGCTTCGATCAAACGCCTATCGGTTGCTGGCCAAAGGAGGGGGCAACTTCACAAAAGACCAATTGCACGAGAAGCCACTCGTAGCTGTCCCAATTCTCACTCTGGCGCATGAGAAGTTGAGGAACGAGGGTGGCCGCATTCTACCGAGACCACACGGCCTTGACTACCAAAAAGAGAAGCTCATTCGAAACACGAGGAGATCAGACGATGTCCATCAAGTGTCAGTCGACCAAAGCTCGCGAAACAAAAATAGAGCTCCGCTGGTCATATACACAAAAGCCGTTATTGCCAAAGCTCGTGCGTGCATCGATGAAGTTGTGGCCGTGAACCACATCTCAGTTATCGGCGACGACGAGTTCAACCTAAACGAAGCTCCAGCCGCGTTCGAAAAGGGAGGACAAGCTACGGTGGACGAATTAAAAAAGGTCAACCGGGGCATCAAAGAAGACCCAAGGTCGACCTTCCTATGTGCTTCATTAGGCAAGGGAGAGGAGGTCGAATACATCTTTCTGCTCGAGGAATATGTTGACATTTTTGCCTGGAACTACACAGAGATGCCAGGCCTTGATCCCAAAGTTGTCATACACAAGCTCGCAGTTTATCCCTCGGTCTTGCTAGTCCAAAGCAACACATGCAAGTCAAACGGCTTGGATACTACTGGTTGTCCATGCTCCGAGACGCCATCGAGCTAGCCCGAACTTGTAAGGCCTGTCAGCTCCACGCTGACTACATCCACCAGCCACCGGAGCCGCTCCACCCGACGGTTGCATCTTGGCCGTTCAAAGCACGGGGTATGGAAATAATTGGTCCAATCACTCGCAAGTCCAACTCTGATTGGCAATACATTCTCGCCGCAGCTGACTACTTCTCCAAGTGGGTCATCGTGTACGGTGCTGAAGCAGTCTTGCTGCTCGAAGTTCACCTCCCTTCACTCCATGTCGCCATAAGAGAAGGCCTTATGGAGGAAGAGTGCGCCCAACTGCAACTCGTAAAACTAGAGTCACTCGATGAACAAAGGCTCAAGTGCTACCAGTCGCGAATGACACGAGCGTTCAACAAAAAAGTGCAGTTGTGGTCATTCCAAAAGGGCGACTTGGTGCTCGCGGTTCGACACCCGATGCTCTTCATGAGCAAAATAGGCGGCAAATTCGCGCCTAAGTGGGAAGGCCCATATGTCGTTCAAGAAGCGTACACAAATGCTGCGTATAAGCTCATGACGGCTGACGGTGCAGAATTACCTATCATAATCGGTAAGTTCCTCAAATGTTTTTATGCTTGAGGACTATTGCAAAAAAAAGAGAGAAAGCCAAAAATAAAAATGGTTTTTATTCAATAAAGTGGAACAAATTCGGTCTCGGGGAAAAGAATAAAAAATAAAAAGCGTAGAAACTGGCGGCAAAAAAAATATATATGGTCAAAATCGGGGAAGCTTGAAGCCAACAATCTTCTCCTTCAACCGAGCTACATCAGTGTGCACGACAGACAACTCCTGCGCCTCCTCCTTGCTGAGAACATGGCACGCACGATCTTGCACTAACTGTCGATCGAGGTCAGCCACTTCTTCATCATTAGCATCGAGCTGCTTCTTGGTGTCGGTGACCTTAAGATCCAAAAAGTCAAGTCGACCTGAAACACTCGCCAATTGCTGGTAAAGCTTCTTCTCCTCCTTTTCGGCAGCCTTGCAATCGACCAAATCTTGGTCAAGTTCCGCAGTCAAGCGATCACGCCGAACAGTCACAAATCTGGCTGATTGGGCGATCTTAGCTTCGATCCCAAGCCTATCTTCTAGGGTAAGCTTCCCTTCTTGCAATTTACGCAGCTACTGAAGACGAGCTACACTCGTCGAAAAGTCACCGACCCAGTGCTCCAAGATAGAAATATCGATATTGGCTTCCCTTAACTTGTCCAAGAAGAAGTGGGCATCATGGATTAGCTCACGTGCACTCGAATCGTTGTCCGGCAAGAGACCCGACTAGACAAAATCCGCTCACAGTCTCAAAGCGAACCTCTGCAGCCTTAGTTTTGACCTTGCTGAAGGCCGGGAAGAAGACCTCTGAAAAACCAAGGGCATGGCCCGCTAAAAAAAAAGGGGGGATGGAACAAAAAATAAATGAAAGTTGCAACTCACCATGCCAGGCGTCGAAGTAAAACAATGCTCGCTGCTAGGGTGAACCACTAGGACCTTAGCTACAGGCGCCAGGACCATTCGCATGACTGCATGTCCGGGACAGTCAGCTGGAACTACCAAAGGAGAGAGCTCAACGCCGGAGGAAATTAGCACGACCGCGCCAATGCTGCGAGTTGGCCCGACACCAGAAGTCGATGGTGAAGCCCTCGCGAGCGGCTTAACTGAGCCCTCATCGACGACAATCACAAGGTCGTCCCTCGGCGGCGCAATCTCATTAACACCTGATAAGTGTCTAAATGACACTATTTTTAGGCCTTAATTGGAATTGGAAATTACATTTTGGAAGAAATAGTCATCATAATATCATGAAATATATCTCAGATTCATATCTCAGATTCATTTTCTGTCTCTCAGGAGTCCAACGCAACAAGAATCATTGAAATCGGAGCTAAAATGAGAAAAATATGAAAATTTTAGTGCAGAAAGGTACAAGGTTGCAGGGACCGGCGCGACCGCAGCAAGTTGAAGGACAAAATATGGCGCGACCGCGCCAAAATGGCGCCAGAAGGCATCTGGAGTTTCCAAACATGACCAGGACTCTTTCTATTTGAGTACTTAGAAGAAATTCAGCCAGAGTGGCGCGACCGCGCCATTTTAGACACATTTTCGGCGCGACCGCGCTAGTGACTCAGCAATGCGAAATCGCTAAAATCTCTGGATTCTGATACGTAAACAAGATCAAACGTGGGAGGAAGAGTCCTAAGTGTATAAGGAAGGTGTCCACGAAGTCTCTAGAGGAAATTGAGGAAAATCCTAAGAGGTTTGAATCCTCAAAGAGGTGGAGTGCTATTCTTGATTAGGAGACTGTTATAAAAGGAAAATACAAGTCCAAGATTGAAGAGGCCATATCTGGATATTCCGACTTCCAATTGGATCCAAATTTGTACCACAGCTTCCTGAGAGGATTGAGAATCATTTTCTCAGAAAATCAGGCCAATCCAAGTCGGGTTTTTGGAGTTTTATATTTTCAAAGTGGTGGAGCCAGTGCTGAAATTGGCAGCAGAATTAACCCAACTTCTGAGCATCATATCTCGAGTTGCCTAACTCAGATTAAACTCAAATTTCGTACACAAGGCAAGGACTATATAATGAAGGTTCTTGTGTAAGTTCATCCAATTCTGAGGTCGGGAAGTCACAATTTACACCCCTGTACAGAAACCAAATTATTGGACCTGTGCAGCAGAACAACTATAAATAGAGGTTCGAGGAAGATAGTTATACACCCGGTTTTAGTTCTAGTATTCAATTTTCAGTCTAATTTCCTTCTTTGTAGTTTAGTTTAGAGAGAGGAGAAGGTCCAGAGGGAGTCTTACACGACCTCTGGGTGCTTTGAGGAAGGAAGGTGGAGAATTCTGCCAAGGAGCAAGAGTGACCAAGAGCAGCCTTCCAAAGGGAGTTTCTGTACTTAGTTATTTTTCTTATTTCATGGCTGTTATCAAAACCTTGATGTGTGTTTTTATTTCCAGTATGGAGTAGTCGTTTTTTGTTGGGAGTCCATGACTCCCTAGGCATGTAATGTGATTGATAGTTTATATTTTATTTGGTTTCAATTTGGTGCATGAATGAGTTTTCCAAAGTTGTTAATTCTTGATTCATACTTGTTGTCTGGCTATGTACTGGTTATAAGGTGATGCTAGACTTAAGGTACGACATGTTGATAGGATTTTACAAATCATTATGAGTTCATACACTAGGTAAGGTAGATCAACTAATCCTTGGGTTAATCCTCGACCTTAAAGTAATACCCTGTTGGATTAGATTGATTTTTTTATGACACAAAGAGCTTCATGTTTATGCTATCAAGTAGAGTCGATCATGATAGCTAGGTTTACTCTAGGAGATAGAAACAGGTGATGCCAATGCGGATTGTAGCCATGGTTTTATAAGCTCGTCAGAAATTGATTTCCAAAACTTAATTTCCATTCAATCTCAGAAGTGTCTAGGGAGGGAATCAGATTCCCAATGTCTTTTCCATACTAATTTTATCAAAAGCCCTCTTTTCATCTCTATAGGATTAGGTAGATTAGTTTAATTCCTGTTTTTGTGACTCCTCTCCAATTGATTTCTCAAACTTTAGTTTCTAAACTATAAAAGTAATTATCTATTAGCTTGGTCCTTGTGGGACAATATTCGGACTTACATAAGTCTATGTTACATTGATTAGTCCTCTTGCTAGTGATTAGCTGGGATCGCATCAACACCCACGGTGGACACTGGGAGATCATCTTCATCAAACTCCATGTGAGGGAGGTCTTCTAACATCACACTATCCTCCCTGTCAAGGCCCAGCTAACGAGGAAGCTCAATGCCAGAGAGATCGACTGGCTCCTCCAAGGCTAAGCTAGGCTGGTCGACTGGATGGTCGCCAGCAATGCCCTCTAACTCTTTCAGCACATTCTGCGGTGGACCCTGAAGGAGAAGAAGTGAAGCCAGCTCCATTGAGACTGGAATGGAAGGTCTGGGCAGCAACTGCGGTTGAACTGCGGCAAATGGTACAGCCGACAACTCGACAGACGGCACCAAAGCGCCACTTCGGCGACGCTTCTGGAAAACCAGAGGTGCTAAATGGTCGGTTAAGCTTTCGGCTTTGGAGTTGCGGGTTTCCTTTTCCTAACTGCAGGAGGCTTGGCCGCCGACAACTAAAGCACAACTAGCCGGGAGTCCCTGTCGACATAAGAGGGAGGCTGCGCAGATGCTTTGCCTGGCCCCTTGTTTTTGTCGGCACCATCCGGCACCTATAGGTTGTCCACAACTACCTTCGCTCTTGGTCGTTCCGCTGGGTGCTGGCAGTCTATGCCGACGACGATGGTTCACTCGATCCTCATCCTCTTGTTCATCACTCTATTCTCGTAACAAGGCATACTGGGTAGGAAGAACAGCCGCAGCAGGTGCAATCATGCGAGTAAGGCTACACCACTCGTTCTAAAAAAAAAGAGGGGAAGGTCGATGAGTCAAGAGAAGAGAAAGTGACTCTGAAATAGGAAAAGGGGTGCGAAGAAGAGCTTACCTTGAAAAGAGGGACCACCTGATGGAGCCACGAGCCTCTGAAGGCCAGAGTAACCCCTGGGTCGACTCCAGCGCCTCAGAAAATTGGCACCTTGACGTGGTCGTAAGGACGAGTGACGCTAACACGCCAAAGCTCCATAAGCGCACTAAGTGTTTAGGCGTTGAACTGGTCGGAGATGATCACGCCAAGCAAATCCTGTTAAAAGTCGAACTGACATGAGAATCAGTGAGGGTTGTAGGGCTCCACCGCCAAAGAGTCAAACGGTCGTAAGTCAGATAGCTCGATCGAATACAAAGAAAATATTTGTATTTGATCGAGGAAGTTACATCGCCAGCGGCGTCGAGGAATGTGCCCAGAGGAAGATACTCAGCAAAGTACCAAACTCTGAGCCCATCGTGCAAGAACAATGCGCGAGCCTCCATCGTGTTAAAAGAACAGGTCAGAGCTGGGTTCTGGTACGCCATCATGAGTGGAATGTCGCCTTCGCTCATGTCGGCGCCATGTGTGTCGGAGTAGCAAGCCAGCTATGCATAATGATATGGCCAAGCAATGCGGCTCGGCGAAAACGAGCCTAGTCCTCTGTATAAATTTGCTAGAGCGGGACCAGCCAGACCTACGCGGACTCCGCTTGCCATGAAGCAAGCAACTTTGAAAACCTCTGGACGAATGGTGTGTCCCGATGCAGGCATCACACAGCGGTAGATCCACATTGTGAGGAATGCCGCTAGGTACACTTCATCAGCACGATCCTCCGGCAACGAGAACCTGATTTTGAGTCAAGGTGGGATCTTGACTACAAGAACCCGACATCTTGCCACGGTCAGCCCAAGGATCAACAGAAGGCTGGACGCCCTATTTTGACGCGAAATTAGAAGGCTGCCCACTCTCAGAAAAATAATGGCAGCCCTCCTTTCGCCCCGTGACGACAACGAAGTCGGTGAAAGGCAAGAAACAAATACGGTACGCTATCAGGCAACGACAAGGCTCTGACCTCAGTGAAGTCACGAACAGTCGGAGTTACCTCGCCGAAAAATGCCCCCAACACGGGTAAACTGCCAGTACGATGCAAGTCCCAGAGGGAAATAGACATTTCCCCTTGTTGAGTAAACACTGTGTTCGTCGTCGAACACCATAGCTCAAGGAAGGCGTGGACGATGTGGTCAACACAGTAGTAGTCGAACATGGAGGCCCGCACCACGTACAAAAGGCCGACTTTAGACCGCTGCTCCTGGCAGAGATGGAGAATCGTACTGGGCACTCAAAGAAAAAGGGCACGTGCAGGAGGATGAGGAACCCAACTTGGGCGACCAGTCCCACGTACCATACGAAGGACTACCAATAGACAGTGTTGGGGTGGTGAACTCCACCAAGTTGTGTAGAGGACAGCAAAATACTACCAGCAACCTCGCAGAGGGTAGGTATCGACTCATCCATGCTCGAAAGATAGTACAATCGGTCGTCTTCCATCATAGGCCGACTCCATAATTCGTGCTGACTCCTCAGCATAGCTAAAGCACTAGTGCAGCCACCCAGTGCCGAATCCCCACTGGGACACAAGATGCAATCGCTCGGTGAGTTCGGGTTGTGAATCCGCAGGAATCACTGCGCAATACCATAGATAATGGCGATGGTATCTGAGGCTTCCAAGCCTAAGAAAGCAAAAGTCGGAGAAGCCATCTGCGACATATCGATAGACACATCAACCAAAATCAGGTAAGCAAACTACTCCTTTATCAAATCAAAAAAAAAAAGAAAATCAAAGTCAAAAAAAAAAAAGTGTGTGACCAGCGACCAAAAGAATAGAGAGGTCACGCAAAAAAAATCGTTATTTTTAAAAAAGAAATGCAAGCAACAAAAAAAAGCAGTCACGGGAGAAAAAAGGAATGGAAAAACAAAAAAAAAGAAAAAAAAGAGAGGCATACTCACTCTCGGCTGTTCGGCCACCAAGCCGAACTCAAAAAAAAAAAAACTTTTTTTTCGCGCAGCTGCTGAGGCACCCAAATCTGCCGCAACACCGCCCACCGTCGAGCTGTAGAATGAGCACCGATGTTTTGGAAAGGTTACTGCCGCCAACCAACTACAACCAAGAGGTCTGAATCCATCGCAGCACCGCCGTATCGGTGAGTTACAAAAGAGATGCAAAATTCTCCGTGCTCAGGGACCAAGCCGGACGCGACACAAAACTCTTCGTGTCCGGCAACCGAGCCAGACGCGACACAAAAGTTCTTCGCGCCCGGCGACCGAGCAGAGTGTGACACAAAAGTTCTTTGCGCCCGGCGACCGAGCCGGACCCGACAAACTCTTTGCGCCTGGCGACAGAGCCAGAGGCGACACAAAAGTTCTCTGCGCCCGGAGACCGAGCCAAACACGACACGTTCTCTGCTCCCAACAACCGAGCTGGACGCAACACAAAAGTTCTCCGCCCTCGATGACCGAGCCGAGCGCGACACAAAAGTTCTTTGCACCCAACGACTGAGCCGCACGTGACAAACTCTTTGCACCCAGCGACCAAGCCGAACGCGACACCAAATTCCCCGCGCCTGGAAACCGAGTCGGCCATAACAGAAAAAAAAATTATATACTAGGTTCAGCAATCGAGCCGAACCCATCACACCAAGTCAAGCAACCCGACGACCAAGCTGGATTGTGCAAGGAGCTAGTCTGTCATATCAATAGATTGACAGGCACCTAAAGCTCGAAGAGAAAGAAAGAGAGAAAATTAGAGAGAAAGAAAAAATTAAAGTGAAAGAGAGAATTCGAAAAAAAAATGAGAGACAGAACTTGAAGAAAAAAATAGAGAGAGAGAGAGAGATTGAGGGAGAAGTCGGCAATGTCTGAGAGAGAAAAAGAAGAAGAAAGAAGGGGAAGAAAGAAAAATAAAGCGAGCTATCAGCCCGGCGCTCTTGTAACAACCACCATTCTGGCTCGACGAAAGCTGCCAGGAAGAAGAATTTTTTTTGTTTTTTTACAGGAGTTGAAATTGTAACAATTCATCTGGTGAAGCAGCCTCGCACACCAGCAACTGCGCACACCGGCAATCTCACAACACGATCAGAGAAGTGAAGTTAGAACAAGCACAAGAGAGGTAGAGTGCAACAATGGAGAGCAGAGTGTCCACACAAGAAGGCTACACACACAGAAAGACAGTCAAGAAGAAGAGAAGTCGCAGAGTAGGATTGACCAGGAGATTTAAGGGAAGTCAATTAGTTTCTTAATTGTGGGAATTAATTGGCATTCCCTTATTTAAAGGGAAATCCAATTAGTGAAGGAAAGAAAAGGAGAGCGCCAACCAAATTAGGAAGGCGCCCACTACTTTGCCTGGTTTAGGCACGATCTAGGGAATCCCCTAGGTCGCTGAGCCTCCCCCCTTAGGCGCCAAGCCAATTAGGGCAGGGCTCACACCCTTATCAAATCACTAGATCTCTCCCCGGAGGCACACTCACGCAAAGGGTTTATCTACGCTAGGGTGGGGCCCACTACACTGTACTCTTGCGCATAACGCCTCTCCCTTGCGCAAGCCAAATTCTACCAAAGTAGAATTCTTACAAAGGAGTCGGCCACACAGGGGGTGGGGCCCACTACGCAGTGCTCTTCTGCAGGACCTCTCCCTAGCGCAACCAAATTCTGCTGAAGTAGAATTTTTCCGAAGAAGTCAACCACGTAGGGGGTGGGACCCACTGCACAAGACCTCTCCCCTGTGTAGACCATAATCTACCAAAGCAGAATTCCTCCAAAGGATTCATCCACGCAGGGGTGGGCCCCACTGCTCAGGGCTCTGGCGCAGACCCTCTCCCCAGAGCAGCCAAATTCTACCGAAGCATAATTTCACTGAAGAAGTCAGCCACACAGGGGGTGGGGCCCACTTCGCAGTGCTCTTGCACAGGACCTCTCCCCTGCGTAGACCAAATTCTGCTGAAGCTGAATTCCTCCGAAGAATTCATCCATGCAGGGGTGGGGCCCACTACACAGCGCGCTGGCGCAGACCCTCTCCCCAGTGATGCCAAATTCTACCGAAGCAAAATTCTTCAAAAGGGCTCACCAACGCTGGGGTGGGACCCAATGCGGTGCACTCGCACAGACCCCCTCCCCAGTGCAACCAAATTCTACCGAAACATAATTGCACCGAAAGCAGAATTTTGCCGCAGAGGACTGATCCATGTTGGAGTGGGGCCCACGACGCAGTGCTCTTGCATAGTTCCTCTCCCCAGAGTAGCCATATTCTGCCGAAGCAAAATTTCGTCGAAGAAGTCATCCACGTTGGGGGGGTGAGGCCCACTACTCTCCCCGGCGCAGATAAAATTCTGCCGAAATAGAATTTTGCCGAAAAGTATTCAACCACGCAGAGGTCAGGCCCACAGCGCAGTGCTCTGGCGCAGGCCCTCTCCCCAGCACAGTCAAATTCTGCCGAAAGCAGAATTTCTTCAAAGAAGTCAGCCATGTAGGGGTGGGGCCCACCACACAGCGCTCTGATGCAGACCCTCTCCCCAGCGTGACCAAGCCTCATCGAAACAGAATTTTGTCAACAAAACCTGTCAAGGCTGGTGGGGCCCATTACGCATTGCTCTCTAATGCGCACCCCTCCTACAGTGTGAAAGAGTTTGCGTCAAAAATAGAGAAATCATCGAAGGAATCAGTCGAGCTAAAGTGGGGTCCAGTAGACATCATTCTAGTTTGCGCCAACCCTCCAGAAGAGTGCAGAAGAGTTCCGTGAGCGCCGAAACGCCAACTCCAGACTACCGAAGTAGTCTCCATCCACGGCGTTGCAGCAAACTCAATTCAGATGCCTTTCACTTCCCATATATGTTGGGTGTCTAGCAAGTGCACTACGTCAGCAAGTAATATAGACTTGAGAGTCCAGATATCGACCCCACAGAGACCTTGATGAGAATTCTGTTTAATTAAAGATTTTTCTATTGATTGAGGGAAAAGAAATTTTTGGTTTTGGTTTTGAAAACTGAAAAGAAAACTGAATTAAACTACTGGAAAAACTAATAGAGATGAGATTATGGGGAAGAGTGTCAATCCCTCCTAGCGGTTAACATGTAAAATTCTGATTTTATAGCTCAAGCACCTTTACTTTGACTTAGCTTTTGAAAACCTGGTTACCCATATACAGGAAATAACTTTCACTTATTCCTTGAACTCCTTCTCAACCGGAACATTCAAATCCTAAATGCATAAATATAAAAGCTTGAAGATTTACTCTTTCTTATTCAGAACAAGAGTTATAGAAGTCACATCACTTTTCAACTAGTCTCCTTCGAAACCGGAACAATCTAGTTTAAAAGCGAGTTGTTTTAGAAAACAAGGAATCATATAACTAACCCAAATCTTTACTGAAATTTTTCTCATTCGTACCTCATTAAACTTCAGATATCAATCTAGACTAGAAATAAGCAATGAATACAGATTCTAAAACAAAAGCAGAGTACTTTATTGCTATAGAAATCAGAACTTAAACATGTAACAACTAGGAGTTCATGACTTCCCCAACAAAGAGAGACTACTCCATGATAATAGAATAAACACACAGTAATAAGGATTC
The DNA here is from genome assembly GCA_019845555.1 of Aristolochia fimbriata. Classification (NCBI taxonomy): domain Eukaryota; kingdom Viridiplantae; phylum Streptophyta; class Magnoliopsida; order Piperales; family Aristolochiaceae; genus Aristolochia; species Aristolochia fimbriata. The sequence continues at coordinate 17,875,833 of CM034080.1, forward strand.
AATTACAGCCATAGACATAAAATAAACTAAGTACAGAAACCCCCTTGAAGGACTGCCTTTGGCTTCGCTTGCACCTTGACTGAAATCTCCACCTTCTCTCTCTAAAGTGCCAAGAGGTCGTGTAAGACTCCCTCTGGACTTTTATCATCTCTCTAACCTAACTACAAAACAAGAAAAACAAACTAAGAACTGAAATTGGAAATCAAAAACGGGAAGCATGTGCATTGCCTCGGACCTCCTTTTATAGTTGAAGCTCTGCCCAGAACTTGTAATTTTTGGCTCTGTCCAGGGGTATGAATTGTGACTTCCCGACCTCAAAATTTTCTGAAATTACATACGAACCTTCCTTACATAGTCCTTGACTTGTTTACGAAATTTGAAGTCATTCTGAGTTGGGAAACTTGAAATATCACCTTGAGACGTTGAACTGCTTCTGCTGCCAATTCCAGCACTGGGTCCACCACTTTGAAAATATAAAACCCCACAAACCCGACTTGGATTGGCCTGATTTTCCGTGTCATGATTCTCAATCCTCTCAGGAAGCTGTGTTCCAAATTTGGATCCAATTGGAAGTCGGGATCTCCATATATGGCTTCTTCAATCTCGAATTTGTACTTTCCTTTTATGGCTGCAGTTTCCTTCTTTGTCTTGGACTTCTCTTCTTGTTCATTCAATGCACCAAGACTCTGGAAATATATCATAAAATCTTCATGGATACCTTCCTTAACCAATTAGGACTTCTTCTTCCAAGTCTGGGCTTGATTGGTTGTCAAAATCCCGAGATTTCCGCAAATCACGAAGCTGAGTCAGCGGCGCGGTCGCGCCGAATTGTTCTTTGTTTTGGCGCGGTCGCGCCACAGGAGCAGAAATTTTGTCTAAGTCTGGAGCACGGTCTTCGGGTCCTATATGAGGAAGGATTCTTTGTGGCGCGATCGCGCCACTTTATGCTGTCGAACTGGCACGGTAGCGCTATTCCTTAAGCTCTTTGTCGACTTCCCGAAATAGAACTTGGCATCTTTGTATGGAAACAGTGCAGCGCGGCAGCGCCACTGGTAGCGCCATCTTCATGGCGCGGTAGCACCCTCGTGGGGCGCGGTCGCGCCATTTCACATTCACGAAGTGTCCTCTTTTCAGCTCTACTAGCCATTGGGAATTTCTTGGAATTATTTGAATTTACGCACATTTAATCGACGCGGTTGCGCCAGAATCGGCGCGGTCGCGCCATTCCCTTTTTTGCTTGATTTTGCTCCTTTTTCCTTCATTTTTCCTTAGAATTTAGATTTTCTTCTTTTACAAGGTACCTGAGACACAAAACATGTATTTGAGTTATATTTGTCACTTTCATGCTCATAATCAACTCAAATTAGGAATTTATGATCAATAATTCATGCATAAATAAGTGTCTTTTGGACACTTATCACAACCCCAAACTTAAACCTTTGCTCGTACTCGAGCAAAAATCTAAAATAAATACTAGATAGATCTGTAAAGACTAAGAAAAATTCAGTGATCCTCCCTTTTAAAGTTTTCAAGATAGATGATTCACTTCTTTCTTAATGATGGTTCTTCTTGCCTTGTCAAAATAAATTTCGAATTTTCTTCAAAATTTTCCAAAGATGTACATTTTCATACAAGTGATAAGTCTCAATTCAACTCCATAGGCCAACCCTCAGTCCACTCTCCACTAACCTGAAGGAATTCTCAATTCTAATCAATAGGTCTTTATGGGTTGTAATGAGGCAGGGGTAATGGGTATGATGAAGATTTTTGGTTATTTCTTTTGGGTTTTATTCTCCTCCTCATATCCATTTTCCATTTTTCTGAGCATGAATTGGATTTGTGACTTTTCCTCCAAGCTCTTCACCCCAAACTTATTCTTTTGCATTGATCCCTCATTTTTTCCTGTTCCCTCTTTTTTTCTCTTTCCCATGTATCTTTTTCTTTGGGTTTTGTCCAGAGTCTAGCTTACCTCGTCGGTTGACTCGAGTCCCTAAACTTCATGGAGGCCGAGACCCGGTGCACAAACGAGGTAGTCTTTCCCTTAACTAACCCACAACCTTTTCTTTCTTTTTTTTTTTTTGGCTTTGTTTGAGTCCTGCTTACCTTGCCGGGTTGACTCGGAGACCCTAAGCTTGCTGAGGCCCGAGTCCCTGCACACACACAAGGTGGCCTTTCTCCTACTCAGCCCAGAATTTTTTCTTTCTTTTCCTCTCTTGCTCCTTCTCCCCCTTTACAATGAAATATTTCTATACCCTACATCCATCCCTCCTTATAACTTCAAAATCTTTATCCATGCTCATTCAAACAGAATACTTCAATAATTTGGAGAATCAAGGGTCAGTAAGAAACAAGTTTAATTATTACTAAGGCTGGTTCATGTAGCATGGGACATTGAAACAAAACAGGAATCTTTTAGGCCCAAGAGGTTTGACAAAAGGTGATGCAACTTGTGCATTAAAATGGGTGGCTTTGAAAAAGGCTCAAACGATTTTTAAACAGGTGCCTAAATCACCTCAGAATTTTGAAAACCTTTCTTTGTTTCGCCTCAAGTTTTCACCAGGTTGGTTCTAGTGATTGAAATCAACTTGCTCACTTGTACTTAGTTTTCGAAAACTATTTTTTTAAAGAAAGATTCTCATCCATTCAAGACTAAGCATCTGAACTAATATATTTCTCCAGAAAGTGAATCATGCTATTCATATGATCAGGGGTTTTCACTGGTATTTTCCAAGTCTTTATTGGATTTTTCTGGTGAATTCTAAAAAAAAATAGAGGTTTCAGATCCATGCATGAAAAGTATACCACCCCAAACTTAAAACTTTTCAAATCCCCTTAAAATTTCATGAAGAGTATCCCACCCCAAACTTAAAAACATGCTTTGTCCTCAAAGCAGCAGTAAACATAGGAGAGATACTTCCCTGACTTTCTGGGTGGAATGAGGTTGGATGGATCTCCCTTGGTGGCTTTTGCATTCTGCTCTCATGGGCTAGTGATAAAAGTTTAGCATGATTTTTAGCAATTGAAAATGAAAATTGACTAGAAGTGTCTCTCAGGCATAAAATGTGTCTTAAGAAGAATACCTGCAGTGGAGGTTTTGTTGCAGCGCCTCTGTAGTGGCCAAATCTTCTTAAAGCAAGTGGCGCGGCCGCGTCAGAATTTGGCGCTGTCGCGCCGTGTAATTCCTTGAAATTATTAGATTCTGAATGCAATTTTCAATATTTCCAGTTTGGACAATTAAATATTAGAGAGAGGCATGCTTTGGAGTGATTTTCATATATTTTCATTGGAAGAATGAAGAAGTGCATGCTGTGAGACAAATCATTGAGAGTAAAAATATAATTTCATTAATATGAATGGAGATTGAGTACATATTAATGAAATTGCATTCAATCACACTCTCAGATACAAGCACACACAAAGCAAGTTCATACAAAAATTTTCAGAAAGAAAAAGTCTAAAAGAACTAACAAAAGCTAAAAATTCCTATTCTTCTTCTTCTTCATCTTCTTCTTCTTCTTTTTCCAGTTTTGAGGTCTCAATTTTTTTTGTGTTTTTCTGGTTTTTTGAAAACTGTAAATTTTTAATCTAACCCTATTCCTATCCTAGGTCTATGCAAATAAATAAAAAAAACTAGTCCTAAAATTTTTGAAAAACCTTATTCAAACCATTTTACACAAAGTCCTAAAAAAAATCAAGCAAATTCAAAAATTCCTACTCCTATTCCTATTGATCCATGTAATCTGATCCACCAGGATCGAATGGAAACTGGGACCATCCATGCTTGAGGGTGTTTTTGACTTTGGAATGTGTTGCATGGTGATTATATCTTTTGAGCAAAGAGCTGGTCATTGTTTCTCTTTTTTGGTTGGCTGTGAATCTGGTTTGCTCAATTATTTTTTGCCAACTTTTCTTCACACTACCCAGTCCTAATAAAATTTTAAGTTCAACTTTTATGGGTGGTTTATAGGGCTGGATAATGAAGAAATCAATGTCTAAGGAGAGGAAAGAATGTTCATTATCCTTGGTGTCCTCTATCCTAACTTCTTTCTCTGTTGTATCTTCCTCTATGTGTTCTGCAGTAACACAAAAATTAAGACAAGAAGTGCTAGCTATGTACATCCATTCAGGTTCATCATCATCAGATAGCTCATGAAAACATGTTTCAACATTCATATTTTTGATTAATTCATGCTTTTTCTAATTTTCTAGATTATCTGACTCAGTTCTCATGGATGGATGAAAAATATGAATCCATGGCTTAGAAACATTAATACCTTCTAACCTAGGTTGTGTGTGCAATTGTGACAATTGTTTGGTTAGTGACTCGACTTGTGTCTGTAATGCTAATACATGCCTAGACAAGTCTTCTTGAGGCTGAAAGGGAGATGAATGATGATAATAATCATGACACATAGGAGGATTCTCATACTTAAACATGGACGATTGACCATGTGGCCAATTGTCCTGCCAATCATTCTCATAATACTGATTTTCATATTGCCTAGCTCATGACCTCCTTTTATAGCTGAAGCTCTGCCCAGAACTTGTAATTTTGGCCTCTGTCCAGGGGTATGAATTGTGACTTCCCGACCTCAAAATTTTCTGAAATTACATACGAACCTTCCATACATAGTCCTTGACTTGTGTACGAAATTTGAAGTCATTCTGAGTTGGGAAACTTGAGATATCACCTTGAGAAGTTGAACTGCTTCTGCTTTCAATTCCAGCACTGGGTCCACCACTTTGAAAATATAAAACTCCACAAACCCGACTTGGATTGGCCTGATTTTCCGTGTCATGATTCTCAATCCTCTCAGGAAGCTGTGGTCCAAATTTGGATCCAATTGGAAGTCGGGATCTCCAGATATGGCTTCTTCAATCTCGGATTTGTACTTTCCTTTTATGGCAGCAGTTTCCTTCTTTGTCTTGGACTTCTCTTCTTGACCACTCAATGCACCTAGACTCTGGAAATATATCATTAAAATCTTTGTGGATACCTTCCTTAACAGATTAGGACTTCTTCTTCCAAGTCTGGGCTTGATTGGTAGTCATAATCCCGAGATTTCCGCAAATCACGAAGCAGAGTCAACGGCGCGGTCGCGTCGAATTGTTCTTTGTTTTGGAGCGGTCGCGCCACAAGAGCAAAAATTTTGTCCAAGTTTGGAGCACGGCCTTCGAGTCCTATATGAGGAAGGATTTTTCGTGGCGCGGTCGCGCCACTTTATGCTGTCAAACTGGCGCGGTAGCGCTATTCCTTAAACTCTTTGCCGACTTCCTGAAATAGAACTTGGCATCTTTGTATGGAAACATTGCAGCGCGGCAGCGCCACTGGTAGCGCCATCTTCATGGCGCGGTAGCGCCCTCGTGCGGCGTGGTCGCGCCATTTCACATTCACGAAGTGTCCTCTTTTTAGCTCTACTAGCCGTTGGGAATTTCTTGGAATTATTTGAATTTACGTACATTTATCCGGCGCAGTCGCGCCATTCCATTTTTTGCTTGATTTTGCTCCTTTCTCCTTCATTTTTCCTCAGAATTTAAATTTTCTTCTTTTACAAGGTACCTGAGACACAAAACATGTATTTGAGTTATATTTGTCACTTTCATGCTCATAATCAGCTCAAATTAAGAATTTATGATAAAAAATTCATGCATAAATAAGTGTCTTTTGGACACTTATCAGTATACCTATACGATTATCCATATACGTACACATATATGAAAAGAAATCGAAAAAATCAAACAGCCCTAAAAAAGCAAGAGGGCAAAAAAATATATATATATATTTAGTGTTTGAAAAATCAAACAGCACTAAAAAAGTAAGCGGGCTCGACAAATATATACTTAGAGTGTACAGGTAATATACACTGTCCTTAAAAAATAAGAGGACAGAAAATACGTACACAAAAAGATAAATAGCCCTACAATAGCAAGAGGGTCCAAAAAAAAAACGTGCTTGTGTGTGGTTACATGTTCAAGACTTACTCGTTCGTTCTCCAAACGTATAAGTCTCGAACATGTAAACCGTAGACGCCAAAATGTGATTGACCCATCTACGGTGAGTCCAGTCACTTGCCAGCCCTTCGATCATTTGTCATGGGATCATCATGAGCGAATTTAACAATTCCTGAAGTCGGCACCCGACAGCCCACCGTCGAGCCCAAAATTTTGCCATGTCATTGCTATGTCATTGCCATATCAGCCTCGTCATCGGTTCATCATCTTGCCACTTGCCTGCCAGTACGCAACAAACAAATTATAACCATAAACCAAAAAAGGAAAGTCACTTCACCAATCCCCTTTCTAAGGATCGGTGGAGAGAGTCGAGTCACAGCCTTCCCCTTGGGGAGCAGTAGAAAAAGGGGAACCTTTTTACCAAAAGGAGAGTTTTTTGTTGCTGTAAACGAGTTCAAATATGTGAACCATAAAATGCGTGTCTAATGTACAGTATACAAAATAATTGAAGGGTAATTTGGTAATTTTGAAGTGATTGTGTGGGCGCGACTTCTAGAACTCCTTTGATTTGGTCTCCGAATAAACACGAAATGATCGACGTACGTCTTCTTCACGAACGAACGAAACGAATTTGAATTTTGCCTGAGTTTGACGGAAAATTTGGTATTCCGATTGGTTTGAAGCAATTGATTGTAAAACAGCGGCAGAAATGTTTGTTGCTATCTCACTGATTTGGGGTGGTGATATGGAAAATCTTGAATTTTGACGTACGTATATCTGTGTCCCCCTCCATCCCTCCGGCCCAAGCCTATTATTTTATAGGCTTGTTGCACTCTAACTGTGTGGACTAGGAATGTTGGAGTAGTTATAACCTATTTCGACCGCTTCTTTATAACGTCTTCCCTGAAATGTGGAACTATCTTAGACCAAGGCAAGGTTGAGCCACGTCAGATCCCTGTAGACTGACTATGTGGTTTTAATCGCCTGACGTGTCACCCTTGTAGGTTGTTGACGAGGCAATTTTGATCTCGGCCATTGACTCATTATGGCTTGATTGATGGCTTGATTTCGTTGATTGATCGGGGTCAATGTTTGACTTGTTTACCTAGGCCATGCGGTGCTGATTTGGACCGCAATTTTAGGTCCTTGAAAAATTCATTCCCACAGATGCCCCCTTCAAAATGTGCACTTTAAGTGTACGATTTGAGAGTGTACACTAAAATGTGTAAATTTTGAAGCCACTTTTTTTTTGTGGGCCCACATGTAAGTGGGCTTGGGCCTGTTACGGGCTTGGGCCTGTTACGGGGTTGAACATGGCTCGGGCTTGGACTCGCTTCAAGCTTTGAGTTTGAGCCCCTTTCGAATTCCTCATGGGCTGGGTAAACTGGACCGAGTGGAGTCGACTGGTCCGAATCAAGTTGACTGGTCCGGGTCGAGTTGACTGGTCCGAGTCGAGTTGACTGGTCCGAGTCAAGTCGAGTCGAAGCAGTTAGGGTAAGATTAGGTTTTCACTTTCCTTATCCCTATTTAAAATTTAAATTCAGGGATAACGGAGGGAAACTTACCTTATAAAATAAGGAGCCTCGATCGGCATGCCTTTTGATTGTCGTGCTCTGCTTCTTCCTTTGGCGATCAGGTAAAAGTTCTTCTTTTCCCCTCTTTTTTTTTTTGTTTACTCATATGTCTCTTACTTCGATGGCCAATGGCTTTTCTTTGTGTTTCCCTTCTTTTCTGACTGCGGAGGGCTTCATGAGGGGCTTCATGAGGGAGGGTGAAGAGGTTTAGCTGATTCAGTGAGGCTTTGGTGCGGTGAATTTTGGTTCACCGTTTTACTAAAGGCTTGCTTTTCATCCACCTCCAAACCCCAAGTTGATCACCGATATGAGCCACCCTTCTTCACGATGACTTCTTCACTGGTTCTTCACGACGCTGCTTTCCTTCTTCTTCTTCTTTTCTTTTCGTTGGTTGTAATCGCGACCAAGGGTTGGCATTCTCGTTTTGTTTTTTTTCTTTTCTTTGCAACGGCATTCCTGAGGAGTTGAAGGTTTGATTCAGCAAGGCCTGGTTCGGTGGAGTTCGGTCCACCGCATACTGAGGCTTCGCTTTTCAAACCTTCAATTCTGCCTCTTGATTACCGCTGTGAATCGCTTTTTGGGAATGCCTTTGTCTTTTTTTTTTTTTCTTCGGGTTTGATTACTCGCTGTAGCCGCAGTCATAGACCAAGAAAAAATGTTCTTCCATTTTGAAGCATTGTCGGCGTAGTAGACGTTGTCGACGTTGTTGGAGTCACCATCGTCGAAGGTTTCTCGCTGCTTCGACGACGGCGGCGGCAGCGTAATCGGCATTGGCGGCGGCAGAATCCTCACTGGCATCGTCGCTGCTTCGTCAGCAGTGGCGTCGTCGTAATCGGCGGCAGCGGCGGAATCCTCATTGGCATCGTCGCTGCTTCGGCGGCGGCAGTGGCGGCGCGGGGTCAGCGTCGAAGAAGGGGGCAGAGCGGCCGCGCGAAGTGCCGCCGTTTTACGTCACCGCGCGGCCGGTGACGAAGCTACGAGCCTCGCCCTTGCGAGGCCCCGGCTCATCGGGCCGAAGTACCGGATCCTCGGGGTCCGGTTACGGGGCGCGATCAGGGTTGTCGGTTAGGAAAACCGGATGTTAGGGTTCGGCTTGCCAGATTGTAGGTTCCGGTTAAGGGACCCGAATGTTGCGGTCCTGCTTGCCAGATTTTAGGGTTCCGGTTAAGGGACCCGGATGTGGCGGTTCCGCGTGTCGGATTTTTTAGGGTCCGATTATCTGACCCGCCTTCTTCATCTCTTCCGATTCGAAACCCTAATCTTAGGGTTCAGCGATTTCCTTCCTTCTTTCCCTTTTTTTTTATTGTTTTCTTCTTCCTGGCTTCGTGGCGTCACGAGAGCGCCGAATTTGGTGGTGTTTCCCGTCGGTGTGAATGTCGGAGAGCAAAATTTCTTCGCTTTTGGCCTTCATGTTTTTGTTGTCGACTGAGGTTTTGGTTTCCGCGGCCTCTGGTGGCGCGGCAAAGCGGCGGCGTATCCATGGCTGCCAGTGGCGCGGCAGGTGCGGTCCGTGCGGTTGTTGGTGACACCTCCATGGTTCTGGTGGCGCGGCGAGGCGACGCCTCCGCTGCTCTGGTGGCGCATCGGGGCGGCGCCATTCCGCGAAGGGGTGTGAGATGCCCTATGTCCCCATCCTAAAGAAGAGGGTAGAGTCGGGTCGTGACTCGGGTCGTGACTCAGGTCGTCCCAGTTTTGAATTTTTTTTTTTCTTTTCAATATATAACAACTTAATCCAAAATTACCTCCTCAAACTCAAACAAATTGAGTAACTTGACCCAAATTGAGTAATTTGAACTTTAACTTCTCCAAATTGGGCATGTACCTCATCACCCATCGGGCCTTAACAGTCATGGACTTCGTCTCCCATCGGGCCTTAACAGACGTGGACTTTGTCACCCATTGGGCCTTAACAGGCGTGGACTTTGTCACCCATTGGGCCTTAACAGGCGTGGACTTTGTCACCCATTGGGCCTTAACAGCGTAGACTTTGTCACCCATTGGGCCTTAACAGGCGTGGACTTTGTCACCCATTGGGCCTTAACAGGCGTGGACTTTGTCACCCATTGGGCCTTAACAGGCGTGGACTTTGTCACCCATTGGGCCTTAACAGGCGTGGACTTTGTCACCCATTGGGCCTTAACAGGCGTGGACTTTGTCACCCATTGGGCCTTAACAGGCGTGGACTTTGTCACCCATTGGGCCTTAACAGGCGTGGACTTTGTCACCCATTGGGCCTTAACAGGCATGGACTTTGTCACCCATTGGGCCTTAACAGGCGTGGACTTTGTCACCCATTGGGCCTTAACAGGCATGGACTTTGTCACCCATCGGGCCTTAACATGCATGACTTTGTCACCCATCGGGCCTTAACATGCATGAGTTTGTCACCCATCGGGCCTTAATAGGCATGGACTTCGTCACCCATCGGGCCTTAACAGGCATAGACTTCATCACCCATCGGGCCTTAACAGGCATGGACTTCATCACCCATCACCTCGACTTAGCCACTTTGGCCTTAATTAGGACTTAGCCAACTTAACTTAGCCGACTTAGCCAACTTACCTTAGCCGACTTAGCCAACTTAACTTAGCCGACTTAGCCAACTTAACTTAGCCGACTTAGCCAACTTAACTTAGCCGACTTAGCCAACTTAGCTTAGCCTTAATGAGGACTTAGCCAACTTAGCCTTAATTAGGACTTGGCCAAAATGCCTTCTTCTATTACTCTGGGGCGTAAACTTTCTAAGTGAAGAGCCTAATTAGGACTTAGCCACTTTGGCCTTAATTAGGACTTAGCCAAAATGCCTTCCTCTATTACTCTAATAGGGGGCGTAGACTTTCTAAGTGAAGAGCCTAATTAGGACTTAGCCACTTTGGCCTTAATTAGAACTTAGCCACTTTAGCCTTAATTAGGATTTAGCCACTTTAGCCTTAATTAGGATTTAGCCACTTTGGCCTTAATTAGGACTTAGCCACTTTGGCCTTAATTAGGACTTAGCCGACTTTGACTTAGTTGATCCCATTAGGCACGACAGGCAGACTTCAGAGTCTTTGAATTTGGATTTTGAATTTGAAATTAAAATTTGAATTTCTAAATAAATCTGAATAAATCTGACCTTCGAATTTTGGTTTCAGATGGCTGCTCCTTCAGTGACTTTGACCGGTGGACTGTGTGCCTTTGACCATGTCGTGACTGTTGGCGAGGACTCGGTTTTGACTCAGGCACTCTATATGGAAGGCAATGCTTCTCGCCTAACATACTGCCCTAGCGGGGAATCAATTTTTGGGGGTCATGCTGTGAAACCTCCATACCTTGTGGACCGCTCACTTCCTTCCGGGTCTTTGAGTAGACCTTTGGCCACGAGTGATCGTGTCTTCTTCCTTCCTTGCCCTGACTCTTCCGCGAACGAGGATGTCGTCGTCGGACCGGAGACTTTTACACTTTAGAGTGCTTTACGCGTAGCGAACCAACCCCCTCTGCCACGCACCCTTGAGGATCATTTTATAGACATAGGAGTTGTACGGACTTTTCACGCACCCGACACGACTTTGGATGCGCCAATCCCTTTCATTTACGAGTGGACTACTCTGCTTCTGGTTTGATGCAGTCGTATTCTCCGTAACGCATGCGTTTACTATGGACTTTGGGCCTCTATATTTCAGTACAACTATGACACGTCGGTGATCCGAGCTTTTCTGGACGTGTGGAGTCCAGAGACAAACACGTTAATTATGTGCCAAGGAGAGCTCTCGATTACTTTGCTAGATATGGATAGGATATTCGGTTTGCCTATCTCCGGGAAATTTTATGATGAGGTTTCTCCGATGGTGGCTGATTTCAAGGATGTGCAGAGCTTGGCTTTACCCTACAGCTGCCAATATTTACTTCTGGCGTATCATCATCGGTGTCGGAGTTTGGAATCTAACACTTTAACAACAGCTTCCTAGGTTGCGTTTTGGTTCCGTACCGAGGATAATGTCGTTCCTGTCCAAGATCCCTGGACAGCATGGCATACTACTTATGAAAAGGGTGTGGCCTCTTCTCGAGAGCGAACGGCGATAGAGCAAGACGTCTTTGACTTCCTCCGCGTCGTGCCGGGTAAAGAGGACGAAGTCCATTCGGCGGCGCTCCTCTCGGTTTGGTTATCCCGGTTTGTATTTCGCTCGACTAGTGGCGATGATCTGCGACCCACGGTCTTTAAGGTGGGGAGTTATATGGCCACTGGGGTCTGATTTGCCTTAGCTGGTCCCGCTTTGACTTGTCTTTACCGAGGTTTGGATCAAGCGGTTGCTGGATTGTCATCGATTGCTCAATGGTCGTACTTGTACTCCTGGCTGTCAGTTTATTTTCACACACATGGGGAGGACCTTGAAGGAGTTCGTCGTCTAGGTATGATATCATTTGCGAACCCATCCCTTCGGCGTACTTTTACCAAGGAGCAAGCTTTTGACTTATTTCGACGTCTTTCGGTGCCGGTGTGAAACTGATACACCCTTGGCGGGAACACGATTTCTTCTTTGGTGGATGAGCCGAAGGCGCCGATTTCCAGGCCGTGTTAAGAGTCTCCTCAATGTCCGCTGCTGTTATTTGACGGCCCGTCGCTCCATTCGTTTCTTCATTGAGCCGTATAATCCCACCAGGTTTGTGCGACAATTTGGGTATTGTCAGGATTTGCCCGGGGATTTAGGGGCTAAGGCCAGTCAGCAGGAGGCCACCTCCCTATCCGAGTTAGTGACTCTTCAGAAGGCTAGCTTTGTCCGTCCGTGTGGTCGGCTTGATTTGCCTCTGCCAGGAGAACCGACTCGGGATCCTGGGACCACCTTTGTGTATTATACTTGGTGGAAAGAACACATGTCCCCACGTTTTGTGGTAAACTTGACGTTCTTTCTCTTTTCTTTCTTTTTTTTGTTTTTTTTTTTTATATATATTCTCACTGCCCCGTGTCCTTCCAGCAAGGTCGGCTGGAACCGCTGCTTCCGTTGCTGCAGGGAGTAGTGGAGAAGAGGAGGATTATGACAGCGATCGTTCCCATCCTCGCCGGTAAACAGCAGTTTGGCGCACCTTCGGTAAGTTACGTCATAACTGTGGCTCCTTTTGTTTTGTTGTATTTTCTAACCTTATCTCTTCTTAAATCTTTTAGGCGAATAAGAAAAGGGCGTCTCTTACTATCTTGAACGACGCCTCTGCATCGAAAAAAAAGGCGCGCGTGGAAATTCAGCCTACTTCTCTCCCTTCGCCACCGACTTTTCTTCCTCCAATTTTGGAGTCGGAGCCTCCTCAGACTTCCTATCCTCCTATGGAGCCGCCTGAGCCAGAGCCTCCTATAGAGGCAGTAGAGGCAGTTGTGGAGACAATTGTAGAGACCGTTCAGATATCATCTTCCCCAGAGGCCGATCCTCCTGCTTCGATATAGACATTCTTTTTGGGGGAATTCGACATACAGGAGGAGGTCAGACAGGAAGAGGTCATACAGGAAGAGGTCATACAGGAAGAGGTCATACAGGAAGAGGTCATACAGGAGGATGTCGTACAGGAGGAGGTGCTTCCTCCGGAAACTGATGATTCGATGATTGTTGCTGCCTCCGAGGATATTGAGGTAGCGGAGGCCCCTATGGCGACTTCTTCCATGGGGCCTGTTCTTGAGGTTGTCCCAGCCTCTCAGCTTGAGACTTCACCTATTCGAGAAGTCACTTCAATCATTCAGGAAGAAGCTACTCCAGTTATTCAAGGAGCTACTTCAGTTGTTCAAGAAGAAGCTACTCCAGTTGCTCAGGAAACGGTCGCTTCTCTGCCATTGCCTGCACCTCTTGCGCCTGCCTCGACTCCCTTGGCAACTCCGTAGCAGCCGTTACTATCTCACTTTATGGGTATGGTGCTACAGATCTGGAAAGACCAAATAGCCCCTCGCATGCTTTCGCCATATGTAATGCATGACTCATCTTTGGCCACTGATGCGGAGCTCGTCATCAGTAAGTTGCAGGACGTGGGTCACGATGTGATTTGCTTACAGGGCTACGCCCAAAAGCTCCAAGCTCTGAAGGAAGCAGAAAGTTTGGCTGGTGAGAAGACGAGTCGGATTTTGAGGGATTCGGCAGAAAGTAACGCTCGGGAGGCCTTAGACGTACGGTCTTCCAGGTTGGAGAATGCCGAGATTGCTCTAGATGAAGCTGCTGAAGATTTTTCACAACCCGAGCTTGATCAAGAGGATGTCCATGAGCATTTGAAGTTGGCTCAAGAACAAGCTCAATCTGTTGACACTAGGGTTGCATACCTCACAGCTCAAGTTGAACAGATTCGAGAGAGTTTAAAGGAGGCGAAGGAAGCCGTCCTTGAAGCTACGCAGGAGGTGGAAAAGATCGTCTCTCTACCTACTCTCAGTGCAGCAGAGGAGGCGAATCTTCTGTCGTTGAGGGTTGCCTTTACGTAGTCGCAGCAGCAGTTGGCGAAGGACCTTTGATTTAATTTGCTTTGTTGTTTTCTTTTCAATTTGATTTGTAGTCGCTTTCTTTTTCATGTAATTGAACTTTGAATATATTTTGATTTCTTGACTTGCGCTTTGGAATAACAATATTGTCACGGGTAGAACTTCTTAAGAAATTTACCGTTTATGGCCGGAAGTCTCCTTCCTTCGGGTGTGACCAGCTTGTGAGCATCGTTAGTGTAAACTTCTTGAACGAAAACGACCCTTCCCACTTAGGTGCGAACTTTCCCCCATCTCTGCTTGTGGTCATAATTGGTTTGCACACTGCTAAGACGAGATCACACTTTTGAAACGAACGAAACTTCACCTTTTTTTTTAAAGCGCGAGTGGAGGCGAGCTTGATAGCATTCCAGCCTTTGCTGTGCTTCCAGGCGTTTTTCATTGAGAGATTCTAACTCTTGTAGGCGAAGTCGGATATTCTCCTCTTCTGTGCCCTTCTCGAAGAGCGACCCGTAGGGACGGAATTTGGATTTCCAATGGCAACACAGCTTCAGCACTGTAGACCAAAGAATAAGGCGTTGACTCTGTGGGAGTTCGGAACGTAATCCTGTATGCCCACAGTGCCTCTCCGAGCCTTTCATGCCAGTCTTTCTTGTTCCCTGCGATCGTCTTCTTTAAGATCTTGCACAAAGTTTTATTGAAGGCTTCCGCCAAGCCGTTTGCAGCAGGGTTGTATGCGGTGGATGTCCTTTGTTGGATGCCAAACTTATCACAGAAGTTGTCCATTGTCTTGTTGCGAAATGGGGTACCGTTGTCGGTCATGATGCATTTCGGAACACCATACCGATATACGATTTGCGTTCGAATGAAGTCGACCACAGTGGCAACTTTGATTTCTTTGTAAGCTGCTGCTTCTGTCCATTTAGAAAAGTAATCAGTAGCCGCCACTATATATTGATGATTTGCTGACGACTTCAGGGTGATTGAACCAATGATGTTCATTCCCCAGGCTTCGGATGGCCAGGAGGCCACTGTTGAATGTAACGGGCTTGGAGGCTGATGAATGTAATTAGCATGAAGTTGACATGCCGTGCAATGTCATGCTAATTCCATCGCATTCTGCAGCATTGTAGGCCAGTAGTAGCCTAATTGTTTGACTTGAAGGTGTAGTTTGGGGCCTGCTTGATGAGCTCCACAAATTCCCCCATGTGCTTCGGCCAAGATGGCTTGTCCTTCTTCTTTGGAGATGCATCTGAGTAAAATACCGTCGTAGGATCGTCGATACAATGTGTTGTTGAACAAGCAGAACTTGGGCGCGACTCTTCATACATAAGCCCGAGCTTTTAATTCCTCGGGTAATTTCTTATGCTCTAAGTAGTCGAGGAATTGTTGACGCCAATCTTCTTCCTCGATGGCGTAGACCGAGACCAGATTTGTTTCTTCCTCTCCTGGTACTTTTTCCAAGATAGGTACCACCCATATTTCGCATACAGGGATCCGTTCGGGCCGTGCATCGAATTGTGCTAGACTTGCGGCGATTCATGCCAATGCGTCTGCTTGACTATTGTTGGCTCGGGGTACATGTCCCAAGGTTACGTTTGGAATTTTCTCCAATAACCTTTTGGCCTGTTTATGATAAGGAACGAGTTCATCTTTCCTGACTTCGAAGTCCCCGATTAGTTGTTTGATCACCAAGGCTGAGTCACCCAAAAATTTCAGCCGGTTAAGGCCCATTTCAATGGTCATTCCCAGCCCAAGGATTATGGCATGGTATTCAGCTTCGTTATTTGTACAGCAATAAGATAAGATGAAAGAGTACGGCATCAAGTCATCATTTGGAGACATGAAAAGGATGCCAGCACCTGCACTATTTTTATGTGCGGCGCCATCGAAATACATCCTCCAAGGAGGTAATACTTCAATGTAGAAGATCTCTTCATCGGGTAAATTTTTACTTGCTTCCCATTCTATTGGGATGGGGTGGTCAGCTAGGAAGTTCGCCAATCCTTGTCCTTTTACAGCTTTTTGTGGGATGAAATTGATTTTGAATTCGAAGAGCAATAAAGCCCATTTAGCCAATCGTCCGGAGAGCATAGGTCTGGACATGACGTATTTGAGGGGGTCTGCCCGAGAGATCAAGTTTGTGGGGTGTGCGAACAGGTAATGTCTCAACTTCTGGACAGCGAAGATGAGGGCGAGACACATTTTTTTTATCGAAGAGTAATTGAGTTCAGCTCCGACCATCGTACGACTTAAGTAGTATAATGCACGTTCTTTCCCTTGATGGTCATTTTGAGCCAGAAGGGCGCCCAGAGACTTTTCTTGAGCCGCAATGTACAGGAGGAGCGGTTTTCCCGGACTGGAGCCATCAACATCGGTGGCTTCATGAGATAATCCATGATATTTTGAAATGCCCGTTGACAGGATTCATCCCATTCGAAGGGTGTATCCTTCTTCATCAGACGGCTGAAGGGTTGACATCTTCCTGCTAAATTTGAAATGAACCGCCGTATATAAGCCAGATGCCCCTGAAGGCTTTTTAATTCTGATAGATTCTTTGGTTCAGGCATTTGTTGAATGGCATCAATTTTGGTCTAATCGATTTCGATGCCTCTGTGCCGGACTATGAATCCGAGGAACTTTTCGAATGAAACCCCAAAGGCGCACTTAAGCGGGTTCATCTTCAGCTGGTGTCGTCGCAGGCATTCGAAGACTGCTCACAGGTCTTTTAAGTGGTCATCTCTTGCTTTGGTTTTGATGACCAGATCGTCGACATAACATTCCACGAATTTATGCAGGAAGTCGTTGAATATTCTTTGCATGGCTCTTTGATATGTTGTCCCTGCATTCTTCAGACCAAATGGCATTACTTTGTAACAGAAAATACCTTTTGGCGTGTGAAAGGCCGTCATTTCCTCGTCTTTCGGATCCATCTGAATTTGGTTGTAGCCGGAAGATCCGTCCATAAATGACAAAACTTCATGCCCCGTTGTTGCATCCACCATTAATTCGGTGATGGGGAACGGGAAGTCATCCTTTGGGCAGGCTTTGTTCAAGTCTCTGAAATCGATGCAGACTCGAATTTGCCCATTCTTCTTCTTCATTGGTTCAATGTTGGCGATCCAGCTTGGGTATTTAACTTCATGGATGAAGTTGGCTTTGAGGAGTTTGTCGACCTCCTTCTCTATTTCTGGGACGAGTTCGGGACGGAACCGTCTTTGAGTCTGCTTTACTGGTTTGACTCCAGTTTTGACAGCGAGTTTGTGGACTGCAATTGTTGGGTCAAGCCCAGACATCTCAATGTACGACCAAGAAAAAACATCTTTGTATTCACTGAGTAAAGTAACATATTCTTTTTTTTCTGTTACAAACAGTGAAACACTTAGAAAACTGGGCCTTGGATCTTCCTCTATACCCAAATTTATGTTCTTCAATTGATCGATAATTGCTTGGCCGCCTTCTTCGAAGATTGCAGGTGCTTCTCCCAGCTCTTCCTCAGGAGTTGGAATGTCGCCCTCATCAACCGAAATGTGGTGGACAGTTGCTACTTCTTCTTCTTCAGTGTCGCCTTTCTTGGATGACATGAAGATTACCATAGGCGTATTGATAATTAATGAAGTGGCTTCATTGCTCTCCATCTTCGTTCTTTTTTACGAGCTTTCTCCTACTTTTTCCAACCTTTGGCTCAATGGGATTCACATATGTGCTTGTGTGATGGCCCCAAGTCTTTGGAAGACATTCTTTTTGGGTTGCTCCGTCGACTTCCCCAGTCTCTGAAAGACGCCATGTTTCTTTGTTGTCGATGGAGCGATGACATTTGGTTCGAAGTTTTTCTCTTGCCCCTTTTTCCGCCAAACTTTGTAACTTTGGATTTAGGCTCGGCTCTCAGGGAGACGTTCGGTCGTCTGTTTTCTTCTTGACTCAATTGAACGAAGTCTGAGACTCGTGGCTCTGGGACACCGATTCGATCAAACGTTGACGTTCGAGTTCCTTCTGAGGTGGTCACCTTTCTTTTAGTCGTCACCTGATTGACACTAGCTCTGCCAGAAATCACAACAGGCTCATATTCTTGATAGCCGAGCCCATGGTGATTGGGAGAAATTGAATAGCCTTGCGACTGGGGATTCTTTTGGGTTGGCGATAGATTTTGTACAACCACCATTGGTTTTTCTTAAAATTGGTTGATGGAAAACCTAGATCCTGCCTTCGCCATCATTCGGTAGGCATTGGGATAAAACCACTGTGTCCTAGTCTTGGGGAGATCAGGTAGACTCCGTTTCTCTTCGACGACGATGCCCCGGTTATTGAGCTTAGGCAATGGGATGGTGGCAGCCCCTTTTAAGGCTTTCAATTTTTCTGATGGTTCTTCTCGGCCATAAATAGTGAAGGGAGATTCACCTTTCTTCCTGCTCGATTGAGGAACATACCTGAGTATCGGTTCCTCTGTTTGCCCCTTATGATTTGGGTTAGCCCGCTCATCTTTGACCGCTTTGGGAGGAGTAGCTTTACTCGAAGTAGTAGATTTTTCTTCTGAGTAAAATTTTACGTCTGCAAAAGAAGCCTCTGACTCTGTGAAAGGACATTCGTCTGCAAACATTGTCTTTTCCTCTCCATCCTGGTAGTATTTGAAGCATTGATGAAGGGTCGAGGGAACGACTTTGTTATTATGCAACCAAGGTCTCCCGAGCAGCACATTGTAAGATGTTCGTGTGTCAATCACATGGAATAGCACATGAGAAGTCACGTCCCCGATTTGCAGTTCCAATCTGATTGTGCCCAGCGCTCATTGTCCTTCTTGGTTAAAACCTTGGATCATTAAGGAACTGGCGTGGAGGTCGTTGGCAACCAACCCGACATCTTTTACAGTCTTGATTGGCAGGATATTTATGGCCAATCCACTGTCGAGGAGTATGTGATTGATCCACCGGTCTTTGATGGATCCAGATACAAACAGAGGCCTATTATGAGACCTTTCTCCAAGCAGCATGTCCGCTTCTTTGAAGGCAATGGAAGTTGAGTGTGCTTCCTTGATTTGTGGTAGCTTCACTGGTTGCTCTTCTCTTATCACGTTGGGGGATAATCTGACTTTTGGCTCGTTGTGTCTCCGCAATCTCAATTGCTCGACTTCTGCGTGCCAGACGTCTTTTGCCGCAACAAATTTGATGAGAGCCTGCCTAGACCTAATTGGCAAGTCTAGGTCATCTCGTACGGCATTGGTGATAGACACCTATAAGCACATGTGAATGTCATAGGTGGATCCCATTAGAGCTTTCCCTTCGTGTTTTTACTCGACCGTTTGAGATGAACAAGTGGCAACCAGCGCCGGGGTTGGTGTCAGGAATTCTAACGGGAACAAGTCAGCCAAAGTGATTGGCTTTGGTTTCCTTTGATTGATCTTTTCTTCAACTTTGGCAGGGGCAGATTTGCGTCTGTACCTTCTGCCTCCTCTTTTCTTTTTGGCTTTTTTCTTCTCTTTTGGTTTTTCTTTTTCTGCCGCATAACACCTGATGAATATTCTGACAGGGGTTTCAAGAAGTGGTTTCTTTTTTCGGGTTACCACTTCTCACCCTTCCTTGTCTTTTGTAGCGGGCTGCGGTCGAGGTCCTGCCGTGCGCAGGATGAAAATTTTTTTGTTCGTCCTTGGATTAACTGCTCTGGGGCTAGGGTCCGACTGGACGAAGATAGTGTTGGAAGCCACGATGTTATCGTCAGTTTCCAGGATGATGCGACCATGCGTCGCTAACTCTAGTATTCTGTCCTTCAGGACAAAACACTTATCGGTAGGATGGCCTACCAGTCTGTGATACTTGCAGTAGTTGGGATCTGAACTTTTCCCAACATCTTCCAGCCTTTTGGCTTCTGGAAGTTGCAGCATGTTTTTCTCCAGGAGTTGTTCGAGCATGCCTGGAATGTCAGAGTCGGGGAAAGGATAAGATTTGGCCTGTCTATTCTTTAGCATGATTTTTTTACGGGGGTGCACCGCCGTTGATTCGACTGACATTTGGTTTCCAGTCGCTCTCCGTACTTTGATTTTGAGTTGCCATAATTTTTTGAGGTTCGACGACATAGGTGGTGAGTGCATCTTTTGCAGGAGCTTATACTCCTTCACGAATTTTGGCTTCTTATCGGCCTCAGACATTGGAGCTTTTCCTTCTCCTTTTTCTTGGATAAGGATTTCCATATTATGAGCTTCGATTGTCAGTTCTTGGAAGTCCCTCGGCTTCCGACTCTCTGAGAAGTACACCAGCGTCCAATTCATCCCCCGAATGCACATATCGATGGATGTTTGGGTGGACAAGGAGGTGCTCTCCTTACAATTGAGGCTCAAGTTACGCCAGCGATTGATATACTCAATCACTTTCTCTCCTTGGTGTTGTTTCAAATTTGTGAGCCCCACCAGCGTCACGGTTCGTTTCGTGCTATAGAATCGGCTGAGGAATTCACTTTCCAGTTGTTCCCAACTGTCAATTGACTCTGTCGGGAGTTCGATGAACCAGTCAAAAGCGTTCCCTTTGAGGAATCGCCCAAATTGTTTGACCAAGAGGTCACCGTCTGTTCCTGCATTGTTGCAGGTCTCGATAAAGTGGACAACATGCTATTTTGGGTTGTCGTCCCCACTAAACTGTTGGAATTTAGGCGGGTGATAGGAGGCAGGCATTCGGGTTGCCTGGATTCATCAGGAGTAGGGCCTGGCGTAGGCTTGAGATCGTACTCCCTCCACCTGTACTTTCTATTCCACTGCATTGGAAATCATTTCTTGCAGGGGGCCATAGGATAGCGCCCCTGGTTCCTCGAACAGTGGCTCCCGACTCATTCGTGGGATTTCGGGAGTCGGGGATGGACAAATGATGGGTGAAGGAGGGATCGTAACGGGATTGGCAGCCGTGCTGGGCCCTGCCTGACCATCATCATTTCTGGGTTGGGAGGAAGCTCCCAAACGGTCTGCAATGAGTTCAAACTTTTGCAGAATTGTAGCGATCCGAAGATCTCTCTGTAGTTCTCTTTCTCTTAACTGCTCGTCCCTTTCCTTCGTGGCAGCTTGGAGTTCTGCCAGTTGTTCTTCCACCGTTTTAGCTTGCGTTATCATCGCGGAAACTCTGATGATTGGAGATGTGGGGGAAGGACTTGGAGCAAGAATTGCCCCGGATGATGTGGCTGATCGTACTGAAGAAGGAATGATATGTCGCCCTTCGAAGTGAGTAATCAGCGCGGGGACCCGCTTGTAGTTGGAGGGGGGTTCCTTGCTGGGCTTGCGGCCGGGCTGGCCACTGGACTAATCGGCAGTGGGGATGTCAGAACAGCTGAATAGCTCCTCGAGGGATGAACCCTTGTCGGAGAAACTATGGGGCTGGCCGGTGCTTCATCCGCCTACGGCTGAATTTGTACAGCGCGTTGGGTTGGCAAGGATCCTGTAACGGATCTGATGGTCGGTCTTGAACGGATGACCATAGAAGCCTGGGATGGACGAATCCCTCTGGCCTGGCCGGAAGCAGCAGTTGTTGGTGTACGCGGACGGCGAGGGAATGTGACCAAAGGATCGGTCATCCTAGGTGTCGATGACGAGCTGGCTCTGGCAGCTGGAGCTTTGGCAACGGTCTTCTTGTTGTTGTTGGTGTTGGAACTGGCCATTTGAATTGATATATCGGAGAAAGAGATGAAAGGTAGAAGTGTCCCACCGGGCGTGCTAAATTTGTAAACGAGTACAAATATGTGGACCATAAAATACGTATCTGATGTACAGTATACAAAATAATTGAAGGGTAATTTGGTAATTTTAAAGTGATTGTGTGGGCGCGACTTCTAGAACTACTTTGATTCAATCTTCGAATAAACACAAAACGATCGACGTACGTCTTCTTCACGAACGAACGAAATGAATTTGAATTTTGCCTGAGTTTGACGAAAAATTTGGTATTCCGATTGGTTTGAAGCAATTGATTGTAAAACAACGTCAGAAATGCTTGTTGCTATCTCACTGATTTAGGGTGGCGATTTGAAATTTCTTAAATTTTGTCGTACGTATCTCTGTGTCCCCTCCGTCCCTCCAGCCCAAGCCTATTGTTTTATAGGCTTGTTGCACTCTAACTGTGTGGACCAGGAATGTCGGAGCAGTTATAACCCACTTCGCCGCTTCTTTATAACGTCTTCCCTGAAATGTGAAACTATCTTAGACCAAGGCAAGGTTGAGCCACGTCAGATCCTTGTAGACTGACTATGTGGCTTTAATTGTCTGACGTGTCACCCTTGTAGGTTGTTGACAAGGCGATTTTGATCTCGGCCATTGACTCACTGTGGCTTGATTGATGGCTTGATTTCGTTGATTGATCGGGGTCAATGTTTGACTTGTTGACCTGGGCCATGCGGTGCTGATTTGGACCGCAATTTTAGGTCATTGCAAAATTCATTCCTACAATTGCTAAAAGAGAACATTTCTTACAAAAAGAGGACCTTTCTTGCCAAAATCGAACCTTTTACCCAAAAAGAGATATTTTTCTGTCCAAAATAGTACAGAAGCTCTCAAACCAGAAATTCCAGTGACTTGTCGTTCGTCGGATTTTACACAGTTCAACTGGAGCAGTTCTACAAGTTCACTGGCAACGTCAACACGCAGAAAATATAGAACACAAAACTTCCATCCGGTCAACCAAAGTCATCATCGTTCGTGTACACTCGTTTCGAAACTCAAAAGTTCATTGTCAGCCCGCAAGAAGCAGTAACTTCACGGCAACTAGATCAAACTAGAGAAAAGCTTGGAAATCGTATCCCCACAATTTTCCAATTTGTAAAACATAAAATTATAATTTTTTTTTTATTCTTATCGAATTAATTAGTCGATCGCGCCGTTTAGCAGGGTGGTTTTTCGAGGAATAGTACCAAAAAAGAATTTGTAATAAACCGTGACAGATTGAGATCTGCGGGTCTGGGTCAGATAATATGAGGAAATCGATAACACGCTCTTATCCCCAAACGCGATTTGTTCCCGAACCCGACCGGATTGCACTTTGAAGTTTGAACCAACCCAGTTTGCGAGAGTCGCTTGCTGTTATTCTTCTCTTTCCCCCACTCCGATGACCACAAACTAGGCGACTACCGAACAATTCCAGTGCTCCAGTTACATCGGAGAGGCGCATCAGTCTTGAACCTTTTGGAGTCCTAATTTGATTTTGGGAAATACAAGAGGCGACCGGGGCGACGAAGAACAGATGAATCGGAAAAAAGAGCTCTGTAGGAACTTTCAGCGTGGCAGGTTTGTGTTTACGTATGCTGCTACGATGGAACTTTCGCTCTTTATCCTCGTCAACGTTACCTGATCTTTTCTTAGTGACTTTCGATGTTGAACATTAGCATGGGAAATTTATTGCCGAGAATATTTACCCATTGAGACTGAATGAAAAATTGAGTTCAACAACTTGGCTTGGGCCTCTTCTCTCTAAATTTGAGCTTCAAATGAATGCTTCTCTCTTTTTCCCCCGGGAGCTGGTTCTCCATTCTATGTTATCTATGTGTTGAGAATCCTTCCACATTGTATGTAGGGTAATCCTCAAACCTAGTATTATAACTTGGATTAGGCTTCAGCTCTCTAAGCTCGAGATTTTGGGTTGGAGGAACCCATACACTGTCTTAGATTGGATGTTTTACATTGTTGCAGTTAAATAATTTTTTTCTTATGGAGATTTTAGTTGTCTACTAATTGTCTTCAATGATGGCGTATTTCTGCCAAAATCAAGTTATAAATGTTAAAACGGAGTGAGCATTACCTTAGTTTCCATATGGCTGTTTCTTTGTACAAAATTTTTTATTGGGCTCATGAGGTGTATGTTGGACCCCTTAGGATGGGGGAAGGGGGTGGGTGCGATGTATCTTGTGCAAAAAGTATGTAATTTTTTTCAATTTGGTACAGAAAATGTTTCACTCCACGTAATTGGACGGTTATCTTCCAAAAACAGTCCTCAGTTAATTATTCTTTATTTCATAGTTAAAACATGAATGACACGTTCTTGATTCAATATGTCTGAGGTTTTCTCTCCCTCTTTCAGTTGTCAGTATGGTGACCGCTGCAAATTTCTGCATGTAAGTCAACAACAGTCAAAACCCAGTCCATTTGGATTTGGTGCCCAAATTGGTTCTCAGACATTCCAGGCTAATCAACAACAACAACAAAAGCCAAACCCTTTTGGTTTTGGTACACAAAATGGATCACAGGCAAAAAGTGGATTAGAATCCGGTCCCAGATATCAGAACCAAGTCAAGGTATATCTGCACAAGTATTCTCGTTGTGAAGCTGTTTTTAGACAATTATGGCAACTCTAAAAGGAGAATTAAAAGAAAATGGCTCAATGCTTTCTATTATTATAATGAGCTTTGAGATTCCACACATTTGTTTGGTTTCAAATCTGTTGTATTTCATGGGCCAATTAAAACAAGTAGGGGGAATGCCCCATTGGACAAAGCTTACCGGGATCCACCTTTTTTCGTTGTCCATATTTGACAGTTCACTCCCGTTGTATGTCCTTGTCTCTCATAGTTATAAATAAAAAGTTTTTCTTACCGATCTGTTATCCCTGCTTCCGCCCCCTTTTTTGTTCTTCTCCTCCCTTCTTCTCACTACTACCACTACTATGATAAGAGGAGATGAAAGAGGAAAAGAACAAGCAAGAACAAATGGAAACAGCAATGGAAATGGCAGTTGTGAAGTGTAGTGATATTAACCAAGGGTGCATTATGAGCAAAGAACCTGACATTGATTAGGGTTCTCCCCATCTATCTGATGATGAGAACAACCTCTAGATCTGGCTACTTCAGTCCTTACAGATATGCCATGCCATGCCATGCCCATCATGCTTATCAACTTATCAAACTGCCACAGAACTTGCGAAAAACACCACAAATTCTCGTATGGGGAATATGAGTTTGTGACATATCCAATGACATCACTCACAACAGCATCTTTTAGTTCACTTGTTTGTTGTTGGAGTTTTACTGTTATGAATTGATGGAATGACCTATTCTGTTATTACTTTTGGGGAATCCTTCTTTATCTTTAATATTTTCGCTTTTGATTGACCCCTTTCTTCTCTATCTCCTATTGTTCTTCATCGAATCATACTTCCTAAAGATGATTATAGTTGACACTGCTTTTTCTTTTTTTTTTCTCTGGAATATTATTGTCTACATTCTTTAATGAAGAAACGACAATGAAGCAGAATAGGGAAAAGGGTTCAAGTTGTCTATGCCATGCCAATTAGTTGTGGCAAGGCTTTGATGTTGATGAATAGAGATGATGTCATGCAGAAGGAGAAACAAGTACAGTGATGGTTTTGTTAATGAATGGTTATTCTTAGTTCTTATTTTATGTAATCATAACTCTTTCAGCCATTTGAAAACAAGTGGAACCGTTTCTCGGCTCTGTCTTCTGGTGCCTCTGCACCCACTCGACAAAATGATGCTCAGTCACAAGCTGCTAATCATAAGTAAGTTCTCTCTTTTTGACGTCTAATTTTCTACATGCAACTTTACATATGCTGCTTTGGGCACTTTATATTTACTATTTCAGTGGATGGATTCAGAGCCCAGTCTCACGATCGAATTCTCTTTTATTTTCATGGATGAAAATGTAGGTGTACAGATCCTGAAGCATGCAAAAGGCAAATTGTTGAAGATCTTCAAAATGAGAGACCACTTTGGAAGCTAACATGCTATGGCCATTGTAAAAAGTAGGTTGTTTTCCAACTGTAGTAAATGGCTTTCAGGTCCCTTGACTCTAGTATTTTCTCATGCATAATGAGTTAATACTAAGCTTCTGACGGTGGTCATATGTTTAGCATGTGGAACCTTGAAAAGAAATGGAAACCCATAATGGCTTGTTGAGATCATCTAAAAGAGAATCAATTCAGAATACATTTATGCGTTTGAATTTCCATTCACAAGAGTGCAATGCACATCTTACTAGTGTGATCTAGGACCTGCTTTTCATTTCTGTGTATCTTCCATTTTCTGATTTTTTATTTCTTTTTTTTTTTGAAATGGCGAATAGGAGCTGTGAGGATCCGAACCCAAGACCTCCCACAGTATAACTCCTTATGGGACCACTGAGCTACTGCCCAAGTTCCCAGAATTTTTATTTCTTAACTTATAACTTTTAGTAAGATTGAGGATGTTGCTCCATGCTATGTGCAATCCTGAAGAGAGGTTGGATATTTCATCAACTGTTTTGAGCTTCAAGATTATGGCTTATCCAATGACTAGGGCAGAATCCCATGCTTGCTCTAAAGGACCATTGAAGGACGGTTGATTCCTGTTAAGGGTTCTTTAGCTTTGATCACATCAGATCCACAACAGCCTGCAGGACCCGAAAAGCCAATCATGTTTTTCCAGCATTGTGAGTGATAGTTCCACTTACAGCAGCCAGCGCAGGCTTCCCCCCCCCTTGAGGAGCCATCAAGAGTCAATTTTGAACACGGAGCGGGGAGATCCAGTTTGCCTTTTTTGGGGAGCAGAATATTATGACCTTGCTCCAGAATTTCAGTATGACAGTCGAGAGGGAGCTCATGAATGGAATGAGCCTATATACGGTCATCATGTATAACTTTTTCAATTACACTCAAACAGAGCAAACTTTTCTTTTAAAAAATTCTTTTATTCTAACAACACACATTATAAGTTCTCAAGAAAAAATTAGAATTAAAAAAAATAGAAAAGGCAGTGAGGTTCCAACTAGGAGGTCAATCCTGGAAACATCTTCATTTGCAAGATTATCTGCCTAAGAGTAGGCAGATCTGAGGGCTTTAGACTGACCAATGCGCCGTTAGGGAGTAATGGCATTGGGCCCAGTTTGTGAGAAGAAGTAAATGTGCCTACTGAAGGATCACACAGTTTGTATGGATGGAAAATAAGTGCTATTGCAAACTATTGCAACTTACAAGAGTGTCACAATCGTAACAATCATTAAGATTACTGTTGTTCTAGTGGCTTTGTATCATTATATATAAGATGAATAAAGTTTCTTTAGCATCATTATTCTTTAGTTCAATAATGACTTTGTCTAAAATATGACTTCATATGTTTCTAGTCGTCCATGTGATGTTCATGGTGATATAAGCTATGAAGAGCTGCGAGCACAGGCTTATGACGATGCCAAAAAAGGATTAAGTTTGCAATCTATTGTAAGTATCTCAAGAATTCATCTACATCACTTATATTTGCTGTTTCTCTTATCTCATGGTTGTATAGAGCTTTGATCAGTCTATCTACTTTCTTTTCTCTTGAATTCTTTGCATTTGACTGGAATTGTGAGTTTGAATGAGGAGTCTCTTGATGGTTTTTGTAAAGAAGGTAGAGCTTGCTTTGCTAGTTGATTTATGGGAAAACATGAGTGACTCTTAATTTGACTCAAAAGATGATAAATACATCAATTGCATTTGGGAACAACGTCCAGTTTCCCCAAAGTTTTTCAGTTGGCAGGAATTGGGATGGTATACCCTTAAATTCTTGCTGTATGTTTTTTTCTTTTCTTTTTACTTTTGATGTAGGAGAAGAAGGTGATGTAGATGAAAACTTGACAAGGGATGGCTGGTTTCTCTTCAAGCAAGTGCCCCTTGCATGCTTCTCTACTCAACCGATTCTCCTCTACCAATTTCTTGCTGACTACTTCCAAATAGGAATGCATAAGACCCTAGTGTCAAACCCAAGCCGATGCATGGGATTACTAGGCATTCCCCCATGCTTCACCCAATAATAACTCAAATAGCTAAAACAAGTATTTTTTTAAAACATATTATGCATATGTATAAGGATTCTAACAGGGGAGTACAGAAGTGAGCCTATTATGGGTGCAATCATATTTGACAGTTAATGCATCAATAAGTTTGTGACTGAATTGAATTATATAACCTCTTTCTAAAGTTTAGCTGCTTCTGGTGGGCTATGCAGATTGAGAAAGAAAGAAGCTTGCTCAATTCAAAGTTAATTGAGTTTGAGAGCTTGGTCCGAAATCCATATGTGATTCCACAGAATCCTAGTTCTTTTGTACCTAATATGAGGAATGGGGCCAACTCCAGTGGACTCCCTTTTGGTGGTCAAAGCAATGTGACTCCTGTAACAAGTTTCAGTCAGCTTGGGTCAACAATTAACTCTGGTTTTGGAAACAGGCAAATCCCCTCATGTCACGTTGTCTTTTATCTGCCGATTCTTTTGAAATGAAAAATTGCCTTTTGCTAGTTGTTTAACATCCATTTCAAGATTGCTGTATTTTTGCAGGACTTCTGTTCCATCCGACAATGCTTTTGGGCAATCTAATACTTTTGCAGCTCCAAATCCGGCATCACCTGCACCTGGAAGTACCCGAACAGTTAAAGTTCCAGGTAGAGTATTACTATATCAAATCGAAGTCTGAATGGTTACTTTGTAAGTATTTAAGGATTTGTTTCAGGTTCCTGCTTCATATTAGCTTATATATATCTGTACCAATTATTAAGCTCTCTCAAATACAGGATCATTTGGGAGTCAGCAGCCAATTCAATCCTTTGGAAGTGGGATGACATTTAAATCTCCAGGTAGAGCATCATTATATCAAGTTATGAAAGACAATTCTGCTAAGTGTGTACAGTCTGGTTTATAGTTTTGTCCTAAATATAAATGCTTTATTTTCATTGGATACTAGTTATTGAGCTCTTTCCTATACAGGATTTATTGGTGCCCAACAACTGAATTTACCCATTGGAAATGGGCCACCATCAAATGTTCAGAATCACAATATGACACCCGTGAATGGTGGAAGCAACCCTTTTTCCACTTCTCCATTTTCAGTCTCAGCCTTTCCCTCTTCAACAAATAACCAGTTAGCAAGTTTCTTAAAAGCATCTGATGCTAATGTAGTTGGGTAAGCATCTCTAGCTGCTTAGTCTTTGTTATTTTGTATTGAACTTCCTTTTGGGAGAAAGAAAAGTGGCGGATATAGGGTTTCAAATACCCCTTCCTTATTTATAGTGTATATAATATGAAAAACTACATCTGTGTCCCAGATCTGCCTTAAATCCTTGGAAGCTATCTAGGGTTTTGAATACCTCTCCCTTATTTATATAATATGCAAAACTACATCTCCATCCCAGATCTCCCATAAACCTTAGGAAGCAAATTATCCACTTCAAAATTTGTAGCTTTTCTACTATTGAATTTTCAATGTTCCTACGCACTTTTATGCTTACTCTTTCAAAGAATGCAAATTCTTCATTTTCTTTTCTCCCCTTTACATTGATGTCCTTTATCACGACTCATAGAATGTTTCATTGTAGGCTTCAACCAAGTACCTGTTTCTTTGTACTTCTTCTATTTCTCCCTCAGGAATTGGATATCACTCTTTCTTTAAAGATGAGGCTTAACTATTGCAAAATTTATGAGGGAAAAAATACAGCATAACAAGTGGTCTAAGAACTGCTGAATTTTGAGGGAGACAAGCCAAATTCTAGGGTATTGAAGAGTCCACTGACTTTCTAATTGTAGTTGAAAAAAATTTGTTACCTCGTTGAAGAATAAAACACCTCACTTAAGCTTAATGCTGGACGCACTTCTACTTTGCAGGTTCTATAGGCATTGCTCCCAAGTGTTGAGAAATAAATTAAAAAGTTGAATAAAATGTTAAAGATTTGACTAGTTTGGACACAGAAGTTTCCCATATGCCAGAGGTGGAGAGCCAAAGGGAGCAAAGGTTGGGGGATATCCACCCCCTATTTTGTACCCCCATAATGTCTTCCCCACAAAATTTGGTACTCTCTCTACTTTGCGCCCCAAATTTTTGTACCTTCTACAAAGCATTTTCCTCAAAAAAAAAAAAAAATTTGGTACCTCCTCTGCTTTTTCCCCAAACTTCTACCTCCTCTACTTTGTCACCAACTTCTGGTCACCATGTACTTTGTCCCCAACTTCTTCTACCCCTCTAGTTTACCCCCAAAATATGGTAAAGCCTCTACTTTGGCCCTCAAAATTTGGTTCCCCATTGCATGTCTTTTCTTTGCCCCCTTCTCTAAAGAATTCCTACTTGTTAAACAAAATTGGAGAGCTCAAAACTTAGATTAGGAGCAAAGAGTTAACACCAAGGACCAACTTGACAAAAAACACGATTTTTTTTTTTATAGCCTATGGTGAACCCTTGTTGTGATCTTCTAGCAAGTATTAGATATACACTGAGTAAAATATAACCAAATTTGATGGAGAAATGTCAGCCTTATCCTCTAGGAACCAGCAAAAAAAGTAAGTTTGACATAATGCATGACAAGGGAAGCAAGTGGCTCAAAGAAAATGTTTTTACAATATTTTAGCAACCCCACTGCAACAGATGAATGTAAATGTTGGGCTTAGGCCGATTCTGAAGAAGAACAAAAAACCATGGATTTTCTGTGTGACATACTTCCAGCTTACCTGTTTCTTTTCCAATCTCCATCTCTCTTTGTAGAAAAATAGGATAGAGAAATGTTTGTTAGGCTAGAAAGCAGTCTTATAAAGTGTTCTTTTGACAGAGTTCTACTTACAAAGTCCTGTTCTTGATGTCACAAAAATTAGGTTGATTTTTATTTTTGTTTTTATTTTAATTTAAATTTAAATTTTTGTTTTTGTTTATTCTAGACTCATAGTTATTTCGATGTCTATAATATAAAGTTTGTGGGATAACGGTGCAAACTCTGAGGTTAAAATTGGTTGGAACATGGAAATCCTGTAGGAAAGAAAAAGGAAAGTTATCATTTCTTCTTCTTGGTTTCTTCTCTTCTCCATCTTCTTTTCCTTACTGCATGTCAGGAATGTTGCTATTCTTATGCCATGTTGCATATAGGTAAATAATGTAAACATCACATATATGTCCCTGGAGAATTTTTCTCTTCTAAGGCAACCACCTATTCCTGGAAAATAAATAATAGTGAAATATATTCCTTATTTCTTTGAGTGAACGTTGTATTTTTAGCAAATTGTGTCATGGGCAGCTTCTTTTGCTTTAATATGCTTTCTTTTCCTACAAGCAGGGACGATAAAGGGTCTGGAAAAGACACAAGCATTTGGATGCAAGCAGAATGGAAACGAGGAGAGGTAAGATTTTAATGAAGTATTTTGTGTTCTTTGTGGACTATTAATCGTGTGTTTTTCCTTTCAATTGCTGCTTATGGCATTCCGAAGCCTACTTTGGTGTCTAATTAGTCTATAAGCATGGGATAAGGATACGTTTTCTTTAGGAGCCTGAATTAGAGTAATGGACCATAGTACCCGAGTAGAGCTTCCATGGCCATGGTTGTTGTCATTTTACCTATTAGAGTAATGGTTTGCTCAATCCCCAGGAAAGTTGCTTTTTAACTCATCCCTTCGAAATATTGGAATTACTCTCGACCCCTGTTTTTGAAATTTTTTTATACTCGACCTCTTGCATTCATTTTCCATGACAAAATATTGGAACAAAATGGAGTTAAAAAAAGAAATTTGCTACACATATTTGAATTGCAAAATTTATTTCAGACAAATAAAGCCCTCTCACAGGACAGGTGGCAAAAAGGTGGGTTTCTGACCCCCATCTACCTCCTTAATCCCTAAGGGGATTGTGAAGAGGCCTTCTTTCAAGGGATCTCCTTCCTCTTTATTGTTATCATGAGTGATAGAGGGGTATATCTTCAACCCTTCTTTCTTGGCAATGGGAGAAACGGGCAAAAGATATGGGACGTTTGCATTTTTTCCAATAAAAATCTTAGTTACCCACTTTTATTGGACATTATCTGTTTATAACTAATAAAATAATGGGGTGCTGGTTATCGAAAGTGTAAATCCAAAGATGAGTCTAATGTATAGTTTCCTAAGCAGATGTGTGATTAACTGAAGACAAATCATTACCATTTTGTAACAAAGTTGTTTGCAATTATCATTTTAATTCTTAGCATGATGAGGGTGTTAAATATTTTTCTGAAGTTTCGACAGCCTCTAATGCTCTCCTGGTGCATTGAAATCTACTCCCGACTATGTTGGATCTCAGTATTGTAAGAACTGTTTGGACTGGCTTATTTTAGCACAAAGATTTCATTCAAACTGATGATACGTGATAAAATTCCAGAGTCAAGCTTTTACTCGGTTCATCTTCCTTAGTGTTGTTGTTGGAGCTGTGTTACTACCATTACAAACGCTGCAATTTACCTATTAGTTAGATGACGAGTGTATTTTGTTCTTGTTCTAATAGATAATCATGATAGCCACTTTCTAAGAAAATTTGCTCTTGCATTTCTTTTTCTTTTTGCAGATTCCCGAGGAAGCTCCACCAAGTGCATTCACTTAAATTTTTCTCGAGCTGGGTATTCTTTGAGTAAGCTTCGAGCAGGGGGCTTGGCTTCTAAATTGTATCTCTCTGCACTTGATGGGCCAGATGTCTCAGTATCAATTCCTGATGAGAGAGGGATACGGTGCAGCAGCAGCAGCAGCAGCCGCCCAAAGAAGGCACATCGGCCCGACGACGACTTCGCCGTAGGAAGCGACCAAATCAGCATTTGACTGCCGATTAAATACAGGGGAAAGGAGGCAGAGTCAGTTAATTGGGCAATAAGCACAAGATCAACGGCATTGTTGGGGAATCAAACAAATCGCTTATCCATGTGGCTCTGACTTGGGTGGGGGTCTCTTCTGGATTCTCAAATAAACAGTGGCGGTTGGTTTATATTATTGGGATGGGGTCTCCCAATGAGCTGTCGTTGGGCGCCGTACGCTTTAGTGGAAGTGTAAATGAACGCGTATTCTTCTTCCTTGGGCAAATGGTTTAGAAATTAGAAAGAAAGAAAGCCTCCTTTTTTTCTTCCCCTGATTGATTCCTGAAAGAACGAGTCGTCAATCAAAGCGCATCTGGGTGGGTGCCTTAACACCCCATCCCGCGGCTCGATTCTTCCACTTTTATCTTTGTACAGGTGTTCGCTTTATTCATCAGTCCGCCTGTTCGTGAATAATCCCCCATTTTTATTCGTGCTTTGTTTTGCACACGCGAACTCGGACCGGCATTTATCTCTCTCCTTTTAAGACTTTTTGAAGCTGGAAGCACCGTGGTCGGCGAGCTTCCCGTATTATTCCCTTTTCGTGCTGTGCTCCTCACACGCGATCAGTGTACGAATCCCCCCCCCCTTTGTCGTCCTTCTCTGAACCTACAGGGCCTCCACTCGCCGGCTTCTGAAAGCAAGGAACATTGTTTCCTCTCGGCCTCCGCCGGCGAACGGTGGATCTCAGCGAGAGAGAGAGAGAGAGAGCGAGAGAGAAAAAAAAAAGGAGAGTACTAGTAAGCCCTGTACTAGCCAGACTTCTCGGGGGAAGAGAGTCACCGCAGCCACGAGGGCCACGAATGCTATCTCCTGCCCCACTACCACACAGCCCAGCTGCCTTCCCCTGATCTCTTCAGCTCGATTCCCGGTTTCTTCCCTCCTCTCCATCGGTCGAAAACCGCGTTTCAAATTCGTATCCTACTCTTAATATAATAAAATACTCTGGTTGGAGTCGTGGTGCCAGGCTGAAGAAGGGACCCACGTCTGTCTCCCTCAGTCCAAAGACCGTGCTAATTAGACACATCGAGTTTCATAATTCATACTTTCGACCCCTTTCAAATCCTCGTCACCACTCACCAGTTTCAAACTTTCAACTCTCCGGCAGAGTAAACAATAATAATCACCGCCACAACTTTGTCGACAGGGAACCCTCCACGACTCGGTTATTGACTCAGTAACCTTCGTTTCCATGTAAAAACCAGGCAGTAGTAGTTGTTGTTGTTGTTGCTGACGACTTTGGTTCATTCATTCATTCATTCGTGGGATTCAATCACGGCTACTGACCTTCACCTAACCCAATTCACTGGCCTGCCTCGCTAGTCGCTACTCGTACGAGTCACTAAACCGAGTCAATCAACAGTGATCTCTTCTCTGGGCCTTCACTATACGTGCAATCATGTCTGAGAGGGGAAGGAGACGGAGGAAATAATAATAATAGTAATAATAGTAAGCGACAGAAATTAAAAATAAGGGACAGAGACTATAAACAAGGGAGGTCACCCTTCATACCCCCATGTGACTGCCTGAGCACTTTCCCTCTCTCTCTCCCTCTCTCTCTCCCTCTCTCTCTCTCTCTCTCTCCGCCATGCCGCCTCCCCTTCTCTCCCTCCTCTTCCTCCTCCTCTTCGCCGGACTTTACCAGATCCCGGCCAATGCTGCCGGGGAGACAGTCTCCAAGGCCGTGAAGGTCGACCCGCGTCTCAGATTCGAGAACCCGAGGCTCCGGCAGGCCTACATTGCGCTCCAAGCCTGGAAGCTCGCCATCTTCTCCGATCCCACCAACGTCACCGCCGACTGGAAAGGCGCCGACGTCTGCTCCTACACCGGCGTCTTCTGCGCACCCTCCCTCTCCAACTCCTCCCTCCGGGTCGTCGCCGGGATCGACCTCAACCACGCCGACATTGCCGGCTTCCTCCCGCCCGAGCTCGGATACCTCACCGACCTCGCCCTCTTCCACATCAACTCCAATCGCTTCTGCGGCCTCGTCCCACACAGCTTCCGCAAGCTCAAGCTCCTCTTCGAGCTCGATCTCAGTAATAACCGCTTCGTCGGACGGTTCCCGGACGTCCTCCTCTCTCTCCCTACCCTCAAGTACCTCGACCTGCGCTTCAACGACTTCGAGGGCCAAATCCCCTCCAAGCTCTTCGACAAGGATCTCGATGCGATTTTCCTCAATGATAACCGACTCCGGTTCGGAATCCCGGAGAATCTGGGTAACTCCCCTGTTTCTGTTCTGGTCATGGCGAACAATGACCTGGGTGGCTGCATTCCGGCCAGCATCGGTAACATGGCCAAGACGCTCAACGAGATCATACTCATGAACGATAATCTCACCGGGTGTCTGCCGCCGCAGATCGGGAAGCTGAAGAAAGTGACCGTCTTTGACGTGAGCTTCAATAATCTGCAGGGGCCTCTGCCGGATGCGGTGGGGAACATGAAGAGTTTGGAGCAGTTGGACGTGGCGCACAACCGGTTGACCGGGGTCATTCCCGCCTCCGTGTGCCAGTTGCCACGGCTGCAGAACTTTACTTACTCGTTCAACTTCTTCACCGGAGCGCCGCAGTGCCTGGCGGCCGGCGGGAAGGTGCAAGACGGACGGCAGAACTGCATCGCAGGCGCGGGCGGGCAGAGGAGTGCCAGGGTTTGTTCTTCCGACGCAGCCAAGCCGGTTGATTGCAGCTCGTTCAAGTGCGGCGGTAGTAGTGGTGGTGGTAGTCCCAGGAGGCCTGGCCGACCGTCGTTGCCTCCGACGCCGGTGGTTAAACCTCCGACAAGGCCTATCCGTCCTCCTTCCGAGACTCCGCCGCCTCCGGCATCTGCATCCTCTCCGTCGACGAGGACGCACCCTCCTCCGCCGCAGGCTTCGTCGCCGCCTTCAGGAGGTTCTCATTACACGCCGCCGCCGCCTCAACATTCGGAGTCTCCGACGAAGTTCCCTCCTCCTTCCCTTCCTCCGCAGCCTCCTCCGACCGAATACGCCCCACCTAAGCCCGTTCCTTCGCCTCCCTCACCCGTCGAAGCTCCTCCCACTCATTATCAATCTCCCCCACCACCACCTCCGACCCATTATCAGTCGCCACCTACGCCGGTGCATTACCAGTCTCCACCACCACCTCCACCCCCGGTCGCGGTGTCTCCCCCAACCTATCATCAAACACCTCCGCCTCCACCGGGGACTGTTTCACCACCTTATAGTTATTCATCGCCACCGCCACCTCCCCCTGTTTACAGCCATTCATCACCACCACCGCCGCCCCCTGTTTACAGTTATTCATCGCCACCGCCACCACCTCCTGTCTACAGTTACTCATCGCCGCCGCCACCACCCCAGGTGACTGCCTCTCCACCTCCTTCTGTATTGTTTCCCCACTTCCCGTCACTTCATCATCACACCTACGCATCACTCCTCCTACTCGTGTCTTGCTGCCAACATATTAGTATGCTTCACCTCCGCACCTGTTCCCTGGTTTTTTCCCTCCCCTCCACCCTCACTTTACTTGATGTGAGGTTCCGCCATTTGTTCTCTCCTCCTCATCCTTCACCCCCACCACCTCCCAAGTACTCTTACTCATCCCCTCCGCCTCCTAAATACTCGTCTCCTCCGCCCCCTAAATACTCCTACTCATCTCCTCCACCTCCCAAGCACTCGTACTCATCTCCTCCACCGCCCAAGTACTCGCATTCCTCACCTCCTCCGTCGCCAAAATACTGGTACTCATCACCCCCTCCGCCTCCTAAATATTTGTACTCATCTCCTCCTCCGCCACCGCCGGTCCATTCGCCGCCTCCGCCGCCCCCACCGGCGGTTCCGGAGGTACCCCTCCCGCCGATCAAAGGCGTGTCGTACGCATCGCCGCCTCCACCGGTAATACCCTATTATTGAAGAGGTCTGAATGATGGCTCCTCGGTGGGGGATACCGGATAGCAAGCATATCCAACTTACCGGCATTCTTTCATTGCATTGCGAGGCATTTGCAGCAGCAAGCAAAGCAACACTGGTTTTCGTTCGTGTATTTTTAATTTTTTGTTTATCGTATTTTATTAATTAATGGGTGCATTTTTGTGGGTATTTGTTCATATAGTATAAAATCCTCTGCAAATAAAAGTATTTATAGATTTGCAGTGCCAACCAAAGAGACCAGACCATAACAAGTCCAACTCCGGTTTCATAAGCAGAAACGATGAATCGAGAGGGGCGGTCGGCTGTGATCCTCCCTCCCTCACCAACTTGTCTGAATCCTGAATTAACTCCTCTCTCATCTGCGAGTCTGCGATCGCAGAAAGCAATCGCCATTTGTTCGACTCAAGACCAGTCGACGGCGCTGATATCGGCATTTCGCGATAGCATCACTGTACTGTACTATATAAAGATGTAGTATTCATTGTGCTTTAATAAAAATTGAATGCACCTTGATGCCGATATCCGAGCTTTTGCTGTCCTCGCCTGTCGTCTCCACCCTATATAGCTCTGTCCCGATGTGGGCCTCTCCACTGATCTCAATCAAAAGCATGGTTTCAGATTGCAATTGCGGTGGAAAACGTAGCAAGCAAAGTGCCCTGACTCTGGTCTGTGGTCTTTTAGTTACCTCCTTCCCACGTAAAAAAAAAAAATCCTTGTACATGATGAGTCTCCTCCACTATTGCGAGAGCAGTGAGTGATTCAGCTTTATATTCATTCAGTACCGTTGATGGCCGGCCAGGGCCGCAGGAGGCGTCATTCCGATCACGGGTCACTGAAGACGGGTATCCTCCTCCGTATATAAGGACTGATCAAAAGAGGGCCCTCTTCCAATCTTTTCAATGTCACTCGATCTCTCTTTTTCCATTTTATTTCTTCTGAACCAGGACGGCTCCCGAGCCCGTACCTCTCCCTTCCGGGACTTTAATCGGGGAACAATAATTGAACTCCCAACTTTGTTTAATCGACGACGACTAAATCTCCGTTTGAAATATAAAGGAAACTTTCCCAGGACGTGGGGCTTTCAGAGTTTCGATCGTCTGAATCGTGTACGCAGACAGCCAGCCATGGATGCACCTAGCTAGTTGATCGATATTACCACAACAGCAGCAGTAACGCACGCAAGTTATTGACTTATTCTCAACAAGTGACCAGTCTTTGTAGTCACTGGGCAGTGGCCAGTGTCAGTGAGTGAGACAGTGAGAGAGAGAACCTGAGACCCACATGGGCGACCTGTAGCGGCATTTACATCTCCATAGATACAGAAACAACTTGTCAGGAATGTATGCAATGCAGCTCACACACTTTGATTTGGGCGGGATCAGTAGCGTTGCACCGTTCACATGCGTCTCTTCAGTCATGAACAAAATAGGCAGATCACATGACAGAAAGCAGTGGAGGCTACATAATTCAAGAAATCTAAAACGGACCAAAACAACAACCTGGACCTGTACTTGTGGGAATCTGTTTGTATGAATATATATTTATATATACACACTGATACAAAATAAATTTTTCATACTAAGAACCACGAGAATCTGCAAGTCAATCAGATCCCACTAAGTAATCAAAGACTGAATCGCGATTCTCCTGATCTATCCATCTTTCCCTAAAAGCTTTAACCAAGACGGGCACAGTACCAGCTCCAAGGCCTGGCACTCGACAGGGGTTCTGATTCGGTCCAGTGAGAGAGGAAAAGATGGACTGGATTTACTGGTGCAAGGCAGAAAAACATAGCCCTCTCAGCTCTTGACACTTAGCAGCGGAAACGAATGACAATGCACGAGATATCGTCTTTGCTCTTCCTTGCCAATGCTTCTGTTGTCAAGCGCTTCGCTGCGGCTTGTGGGTCTTTGATGGGTTTCACCAGGTCGATTGCTTCTTGGTTCTTTATAACCTTTACCATGTGACAGGAAACAGAATCAAGTTATATTACTGTATAGAAAGATTCTATCATAAACATTCATACACCATGCCATTTTAAGGAATCTAATGAACCTCCATTTTTTAAATAAAAAATGACAAAAAAAAAAAGAAACCCAGGCCAACCAAATGCATCTTAGAGAAGCATTACACCACTAAGTGGTGTTCCAAAAATGACTTGTCATACTATAGTTAGAAACGGCTGAAGTGCTCAGTTTGCTACTCACTAATTTCTTTCAACAAACATGGAATTTAACAGCAAAATAAATACAGTTACAATTCAAGTAGCAGACCATGCTTAAGAAATCTAACATGCCAACTATCAAAGAATGTCAAAATTAAGAATGCGAGTACTCTTTGAACTCCTAAACTAATTCTAGTTTACGAGTCCTGGCTGCACGTTGAGTGGTTTCGTGGGGGTTCTCTGATAGGTCTGAAGTGCAAACCTCACTAGAGCCCTTGATGGGTTTCACTAGGCCACTGCATCTCGGTTCTCTATAAACTTTACAGTGTCACAAGAAACAAATTTAAGTTAAATTACTGTATAATGCAAGTCTTGTTTGATGTTCATACAATATCCATTTTAAGGAATCACATGAACGTCCATTTCAGAAAAATAAAGGAAAAATCAATGGTTTGAAATCTAACATGTCAACCATTAGTGCATGCCCAAACTAGGAAAGTAGTACTCTGAGTTTATCTTTTTTTGAAACAGTGAACTGATAAAAAACTAAAAATCAAGTGAAGGTAGTTTGAAAATATAAATCCTTGGAAAAACTGCATTTCTGTCCAATAAGATAGTACTTTCTTTATGTCTAGAAAGTAGTACTCTTAGTTTATGAATCTTAGCAACTGCCTGAGTGGTTTCTTGGGGGGTTCTCTAACACAGGGTCGGTAGTGCAAACCTCACTAAAAGGTCTCACTAAAAGGACAAAAATGGGTTTAGTAGTAAGCAGTTGAGCTCTAGCAATCAATCACCAGAGTCACACATTTAGGAATTTCACCTTGATGGTCAACTATTCATGCAGATACCAATAAATTCAAGCATTTGACATCTGCTTCATTTATTCCATGTAAGCTATAACAAGTTCGATACATATGAAAGTCGCCCTCTATCTGGTCTAAACTATCTCAGCCAAGCAGTTTTAGAGGCACCAACACTTTTATCATCCTGAATGCCACAAATCTTTTACAATGTTAGAAACTCAATCTCTAATAGTCACACAAGTCTTGAAAACCAGTGGAACGTGAACAACCTCAAGCTTTTAATACAGGTTTTTAAGTTTAGAATCAGAACATGAAAAATAAAGAAACATATCACTAATGGAGATACTAAAGGATACGATATTCACAAGAGAACAAATAGAAGTAGGAAAAAGAGGGTTTTCCAAGTGCGTTCAGTTTTGTAGACTGCTTTAATTAGGAAGGTAACAATGTGGGCACACCAAGTTAAGAATTATTGACAGGAAGAGCACAGGACTGACCTTCCACAAGCCATCACTTGCCAAAATGATAAATTCTATAC
The DNA here is from genome assembly GCA_019845555.1 of Aristolochia fimbriata. Taxonomy (NCBI): domain Eukaryota; kingdom Viridiplantae; phylum Streptophyta; class Magnoliopsida; order Piperales; family Aristolochiaceae; genus Aristolochia; species Aristolochia fimbriata. The sequence goes on from CM034080.1 coordinate 17,915,728, forward strand.
TTGGGTCAATTGGTATATGTCTCACATCAGGCTCTGAACTAAGGTGTGCCTTGAGGCTTTGATCACCAAAAGCACGTGCGACTGCAAGTTGACCATTAACACGAGGAACATCTCCTGCAATTAAGTTAAAAAACGTATGACATAAAGTTCGGTTTCAAAGATAAAGTCATGAGAGAGAGAGAGAGAGCCAGAGATTCTAACCAGGAAGAGTTGTTACAAAACCGCCCTGCTTTTCAATTCTTTTTCTCTCACTATGTGGTTCATGGTCAACTGTGAGCTGATTAGCACAGCCACGCTCACATATGACAGCTCTTGAATCACCAATATTTGCCACCCACAAATCTTTTCCATCGATAACAATGGCTGTAACTGCCGTTGAGCCCCCGGGCCCTAACCTTGTTGAGTTTTCAAGAATGAATTTGTCTGTGGAGCGGTAGGCATTTTTTATTGCTGTAAGTGGGTCCTTCCAAAAACTTGGCTGAATTCAGGAGGATAAGTCAAGTTTAAAATAGAGAAAAATCAAATTCAAAGAAGGATGATATTGCACTTCAGAGATATCTAGAAGAAATGTCCAACTTGAGCACAGACTTAGCAGTTTTATATGTCGTGCTATCAAAAGAGTGTAACTAGAGTAACCTTTTTATGTAGTCTTTTCCTGCTAAATGAATAAAAGCTTTTGTTGTTTCCACTAAAAGAACACAACTTAAATTTCAAATGATGACAAACCCAATTCCTAGAAATTGAAGGGAATCATTTATCACTTTAGAATTACTAGTAGCCTTCAGAAATCAGAAATTGATCGAAAGCTAGTAAAGGGTTTAGAATCAGGTTTGGTTACACTTGAGTTGTTAGCTGGTGGATTCCCAACTTTGTGTTAGTGAACCTCTCACTAGGTCAGTTCTTTTTTCATTGGTCAATTGAAATTTCAATGAATCAATAGAGGATTAGCTTTTCCCAAAAGGACTGTAGATACTGCAACTTCATTTTATCCTATGAAATTAAAATGGACATTAAAGCAAGTTTCTAATGCCTCTACTCGGACGAACATAACCGACCGTTTCCAGATATCATTTTTGCCACTATAAAGGTGAACTGCATTGAAGGAGCAATCTAAACTAAAACAAGTAAAAATGAAAAGAACATACGAAAAGCTGCTAGTACCTCTTTGAGTATGTTGTTGAAAAGATTGTCTCTTAAATAACTTGGCACACCGTCCCCTAGATGCCCATCGAAAATGGCAAACAATCCAAGCTCGTGATTCTTTTCACGTCTGTACTCAGCAACATGATAATCTTCCATGTCGTGACCTGATTTGCCTTCCACCAAATGGAATCCATGTGTCACTTTGTTACTAGACAACTTACTGCGCCCTTTTCCAGTATCTGGCGACGAGGAATTTAGGCAGACGCTCTTCAGAGTGAGGAGACCGTGGAAACATTCAAAGAGAGAAAAATCAGTCCAATAATTCCAGATCACTGTAATTCAAACACCAAAACGCAAACCCTTGCTACGAATTTAAGATACGATGTGAAGATGTTTCACATCGTACAATAGTTTCGCTTGATCGAGTACAAAACCTAAGAACAAATTTAGACAAAAGAACGCCAGGAACTGCAAAACCATCGGGGGCTAAAAAAGCTTGGGTTAAAACGAAAAGTTTGAAAAAGTATCGCAAATATACAGGCACGGTGCATAGCCACCGCATACCAATAGTCGTTTCATGAAATCGTCTAATTGTATCGCCAACACTGACTCTGAGAACTAGAGACCAAAGCTTAGCGCTCATTAAAAACAACAATCATGTTATATATTGCACGAAAACCATGATTAATAAAGAAAAAACAATTAATTCGTCGGAGAGAGAGATGGGCAGTTTCAAATTCTTCAGGCGGCCAGCCGAGAGACTAAATCATCGGAACTTCGCTATCAGATCACCGGAAGGCTTTGAGTAACGGAAAAATTCAGGTTTGAACGATTAGGAACCGGACAAACGAAGATTACGGGACGGCGCCAACTCTAGAATCGTACCTTGATCATGCTGAGGAATTCGGTCCTCTTCTTGGGGTTGGTCGAACCTGCTGCAACTGGTTGTTTCTCCATGTCTGAAACATAAGAGTAAAACCCCCTTTCTGGACCTCCGCCCGAAAGAAACTCTATTCAGCCAAAGGGTGCGAGCTCCCACAGAAACAGCGAAAGGGAGAAGAAGAAGAAGAAGAAGATGAAGAAGAAGAAGAACACGCAAGAAAATTCAACAAGAAGCGGGTCTTGGTGATGGAAGAAAATACTTTTATTTATTCCATGAATGTTTCCTGCGCGTATAAAATTCGCTTTGCTTCTTGGAGTCTTTTCTGGAGGGACCCACCATGGCTGCGTCCTTCTTCGAACCTTCCGACGCGGGTTTGACTTACCTGCGCACTCCACTGCCCTACAGTCCTCAAAACCTTTTATCATCTCGACCCACCAATGCCACCATCCATGATCCATAACTCTCTCTCCCTTTCCCCATTCCCCTCCTCAGTCCCGACTGAACCAACAATCCCTCTGAACGAAAATTCAGCTCAACACCCACGACTACGACCCCCCAAAAAAATCGGCTTCCCGGTTCCAATTTTTCTTCTTCTTCCTCTTTCCGTCCTTTTCTTTTCTCTGCAAATCAGTGGGCCTCGGGACCTTTGAACTTTGAAAGGCTCGTTGTTAATGTGTGTTCCCCACTTGTTCATTCAATCACCTCGTTCCTCCGAATTTCCCAAGGTTTGAATCAATCAATATATGAAACGAAATCTGCCGAAATATTGCCGTCGGCAATCAGGAAGAAGAACTCGGCAGGAGAAGCCATAAAAAAAAAAAAAAAAAAAAAAAGGCCATTGATTGCCTAAACTACCACGTACAGATAGGAGGCAGAACGGGATTGAATAGATAGAATACCTTGGCTTTAAAAGTTTTAACTTTTAAGAGATGGGAAATTTCGTTATCTACAATAATCAACATCATTTGATGGGATTGATATTCTTCTTCCTCAATCCGGCATTAGCTTAACGGATTAGCTCACTTGCATCAAGAAGAAACCCATTTTTTGTGGATTGAATCCTCCTTGATAAACAAATAATGTTTCCCATTGACTCCGTCTGTTTCTCTGATTGCAGTTTTGGGTGAAGCAGACGCCTTGAAAAAGGTTTCAGAATCCGTATAATTAGTAGACAGTAGTGTGTGAACCCTGCGATGATTCCTCTTCATCTTTTGTGAAGATTGGGAGTTGCAGGAGTACTCGTTCCAAAATGGAGAGTGATTGGAAGTCAAAGTCAGCAATTGTTGGCTTTTCTCATCAACCACCGCGTGAGGCCTCCGCGTGAGTCATAACGTTCCTGTTCATGGATTTTGACACCGTTTGGGGTCGTCTATCGTCTTCTTCATTCATATCATATCTCCCCGTTTTTGGCTTCGCTCACACCCTGTCGTCATTTCTGAAAAGTACTTTTTACCAGCTCCGAGACTCATCCCTCTCACGATTAATCTGATAAGCTCCGATTATTAAGAGAAAAGCAAAAAGTTTTAATTTCAAAGTGACGACTGAGGATTTGGTGTCAACAACAAGGCTGAGTGAGATCACACCCCATTTTCAATATTGAAGAATGAAAAGACTTGCGGATTTCTTTTCTTGTTTTGATCGATCTATAAAGGAAGACAATTACAACATGCTGCATTTCTTTGGGTTCTACAGTAACTACGAATTGGGAATCTCTGGTCTTGATTCTCGCCGCGTGTTCTTCTATGTCGACATCAATATTCCAGCCTCGCCGCTCATTTTATCCGCTCGGACTATGTATTTGTGTGCTCTGCAGTCTGCTCTCCCAAGCGATCAACTCCGCGAAATCACAAGATCACAGAAGCCACAAAGAGCCAAACGATTTAGTTACCAAAGTGGGGCGGCTTTGAAAAATCAATCAGACCGTTTCTGAGTCCACCATTTGTGATTGCGAGATCCCTGAGCGCCTTGAAACCAACGATCCCAGGCAGGATTGGCTGGGCCTCGTGTGCTGCTCAGAGAAGACCATTGTGAGTCACTAGTGTGTTGACGAGTACAAATACGAGCCCAGTGAGTACTCAGAGATGCAGACATAACAGAGAAGAGCTTCTTACTGGGGGAGGAGGGCGTCGGATTTGTTCTCCACGCTCGCAACAGTTCTGGAAAAGAAACGTGTGACTATTATGGTTACAGACATGGAAAATGACTGGTACTTATAATGGAGTGGTTGAAGTTGAAGTTCATGATGGGTACTTACTCCTCGCACACCACTGATGATGCAGGCGTCGTCTCCAGTTGCTTTAGTTCTTCCTGTAAAAAGTAAAACAGAGAAACGAAGAGACTCTTCAAAAAAAAAAAAAGGGGACTTGGAAACCCATGAAAAGTGGTCCTGGAAAGCAGAACAGACTAGTTCTGGAGAGGAATTATTCATTTCGATTCTGTTCAGTAACGGTTGTGGTCTAAAAACAGAGAAACGAAGAGACTCTTCAAAAAAAAAAAAAAGGGGACTCGGAAACCCATGAAAAGTGGTCCTGGAAAGCAGAACAGACTAGTTCTGGAGAGGAATTATTCATTTCGATTCTGTTCAGGAACGGTTGTGGTCTCTGGGTAATAAAGACGATTTCATAAACACATTCCAGTTTTCGAGCCGTTCGATTTATACTTGTGTCTGGCACAAACAGGGAGAGGATAATCGTGCATCGAAGCAGTACCCAGAAGCTCTTTCGAAGGCCAACATCAATAAAAAGAAAACCCAAATCAATGCTCGCATCATTGCGTCTCTGACGGAACATGGAACCGTATATGATGGTGTTCTTCCCCAAATGGGTAAATGGCAATCAACTAAGGAAGGCGTTTGTGGCAGAAACCGGGTCAGTCTTGTCGATAATAAATCAAAGAGGGAGTCGAGGTCAAACTTTGCAAGCGGATCGGATAAACAGAACGAGTTATACAAAATTATCAAGGACCACAAACATGCGGAAGAGATTTATTAAGTGTCTGAGAAGGATAAATATTTCAGACCCAGGAAAGGGTCAAGGAAGTTCGTTTCCTTCATTACGAAATTACAAATTTACGATCCAATCGAAAGACGAAGATTATTAATTCATGGGTACCTCTTCCATCTGGTATGAAAATTCAGGATTACCTCGATGGACTCAATTTCCTGTTGGAGGCGAGCGATCGCGGCCGCCATCCGATGCTTCCCAATAAAAACATCAGGTCCGGCAAGGGAGGTTTCGGCCGTTTCCATTCTATCTTCTCTCAACGAGGGCTGCAACCCTTCCTCTGTCATCATCCCCAACCGGTGAAAACTCCAAGCTTTAGACTTCAAATCCAATCCTCCTCTCCGATGGTGAAGGAAAATAGAGAGGGAAACAAGATCGCAACAGAAGATTCTCAGAAGAAGAAGAAGAAGAAGAAGAAGAAGAAGAAGAAGAAGAAAAGAGAAGAAAACCCGGAGATTAAAGAAGTACGGGATAAATTTACAGCTCGCATTCAGTTTTGAGATTTGTGGTGGGTGTGGGGAAATGATGGTGATGGGAAAGGAATGGACGGGGCAACTGGGTTGTTGTATTTCTTCTTCCTTTACAAAATTTTTATATTCTTTTAAACAGATTCAGCTACAGATTTCACACTCCTCTCTCATCTGAGCATCTCCGAACTGAGATTCGTGGATTAAGTAAACTAAGATGAAACGAAAGAGAGTCTCGGATATGGATGACGATAATGAAAGAACAGACATGAAAAGATAATTATATTATGAGGTCGGTGACCCATTGACTGCGTTCATTTCTGGTCTTGAAGCAGAGATCGGAAGTCGAAATTCTCCCCGTGAAACTCCCTATAAATACCGCACTCGCCTTGAGAGATTATTAATTCTTGACTGCGGAAGTGGGTCGATCCATTATAGAGACATGCGCCACTCCTTCCACCGTTCAGCTCTGCACGTAGCTGATGGAAGAAGAGGTAGAGACAATATTGGCAGGTAAGCCCCAAAATCAATCTTATGTTATATGTATCTGCCGACCATTATATTTACGAGATAATTATATGTATTATGGTTTACTTTACAACATTTATGTGGTGTCTATGACTCTCTGTAGTGTATTGACTCTGTTTTATGGTGAAATATAAAAGGAGGGAAGGAGGCTGGACTAGTCAAGTAAGGTTGGCCATATCCAAATTTTCTTTTATAAAAATAAAATAATATATATATATATATATATATATATATTTTTTAATATTATTTAATGTATAAGATTATTGAGGAGTATAAACATGGTGGACTCTGAATAAGCTGGACCACTGAGGCCCCTCAAGCGGAATATTGGTTTAATTATTTGATAATTTTACTATATTCCCTAGCAGGTTAGACTTTAGAGCCTTTGTTTATTATTTATAATAATTGTATTATATCAAATTTTAGTCATAACGTTCAATCTTTTAACCTGTCACTCTAATCTATTGAGAAACAAATCAATCTACCTAGTCATAGAACCATGCTTTAATATAATAAATTTTGATAATTTGGGCCATATACGAAAGCAAATTTTGCAGCATTTGAGTTCCTAGTTGATCTATTTTGACTGGTGAAGTGATTGAAGTAGAGTCAAGATGTCTATTATGGAATGCACTTATGTAATCAGGGTTATTTAACCCTGACTTTGGGGCTCAACTTAGGTTCATCAAAATCCAATTCCAGTAGGGTTGTCCTCACACTTGTGTACTCAGCCTAAGTTGAAAGACATTCTATATCTTGGGAAAATGACGACTCACTTATATATTGGTGCAAAAATGTTGATTCATATATATATGGATGTTGCCAAAGTAATGGCTCATATGTTTTATGGAGAAATATTTATTTTGTGAACTTTTTGAAAAGGAGTGGACAAAATAACATGCTAGTTGGTGATCAATGACATACTAGTTATAGTTTGTTAGCGAGGTAATGTCTGAGTCAGGACCCTAGAGTAAGATAAGCATTTTTGAATTACCATCATTTTGGCAACATCCATATAATATGAATCACCATTTATGTTGTGCCTTGAATCTATATGGGCTGGTAGGCCCATAATTGAACCCATCTAACTTGGGTTGGGCGTTTTGGGAATTTACTCATTTAAGATTTTGTATTAATGACCTAGAGATTGATCTTTGAAACCCTAGCCGTCTCTGAGCTATCTCTGAGCTCTACAGTTTGTACCCCTTTTGGCTGACATAGTGAAATCTCTTATGTCTCTTCTTGCCCATGGATTAGGCTACCCTTGCCAAACCACGTAATTATTTGTATCTCATTTTATTTGTTATTGATTCGCACCAGTTTATTTTTCCTGCGCTTTCGCGTTTTTCGTTACAAATTGGTATCAGAGCTAGGTTGCGAAGTTGCAGATTTGGAAAAGTTTTATTTTTGGTGCGGAGATGACGATCACAAAGTTCAATATCGACAAGTTCGACGGCAATATGAGTTTCGGGTTATGGCGAGTTCGAATGCTTGCAGTTCTGACCCAAAACGACCTAAAACCTGCATTGAAAGGGAAGGAGAAGAAGCTGGCAAATATGAGTGAGGTAGATTGGGAGCAATTGGATGAGAAGGCTCTAACAGCGATCCAGTTATGTGTGACAGATACAGTTTTGAATGAGGTTTTGACAGAGACGACTGCTGCTAGTCACTGGTTAAGTTGGAAACATTGCATATGACAAAATCCCTCACAAACCGTTTGACATTGAAGGACCGCCTCTATACTCTTCGTATGGCAGAAGGTATGTCAATTAAGGAACACCTCAGTGACTTTAATTCTATTATAGTCGATTTATCACATATGGATGTGAAATTAGAAGATGAGGACTAGGCCCTGCTACTATTATGTTCATGACCCCCATCCTACAAGCATTTTTGGGAGATTGTTTTGTATGGCAAAGAGATAATTTCTATTGAGGATGTGAAAACGTCTCTGTTGAGTAAAGATATGATTGATAATCAACTTGTTGGGACATCCAGCACAAATAGTAGCCTGGGATGCTCTATTTACTAGAGGGAGGTCGAAAGAAAAAGAATCTGGAGGTGGAAAGTAGAAATTGAGGTCAAAATTAAAACATAAAAATTTGACCTGCAATTATTGCAAGAAGGTGGGGCATATTAAAGCCGATTGTTACAAATTGAAGCATAAACATCAGAAGGGAGATGGACAAAACCAAAATCCTGGAGAGGCCAGCATTGCAGAGGCTGGCGATAATGTTCTCTCAGTTATTGGTGAAGAAATAACAAAAGGCCGTGATGAATGGATTCTTGATTCGGGTTGTTCCTATCACATGTGTTCTTATAGGGAATGGTTTACCACTTATGATGTTGTTGATAGTGGAGTTGTTATGCTGGCGAATGATTCGGTTTGCAAAGCTATTGGGAAAGAAACTGTTCGTCTGAAGATGCATGATGGTGTTGTGAGAACACTAACAGATGTGCAATATGTCCCAGATTTGAAGAGAAATCTTATTTCTCTAGGCACCCTTGACTCAATTGGGTGTAGGTACTCCGTTGAAGGTGGAGTTATGAAGATTAGTAGAAGTGCCCTTACAGTTATGAAAGGGAAGAAGATTAGAACTCTTTATGTGTTTGATGGTTCTACAGTCACTAGTTCTGCAGCTGTGGCTTCTTCTTCCATGACAGAAAGTGACACCACAAAATTATGGCATATGAGATTAGGCCATATGAGCGAAAGGGGGTTGAATCTATTAAGAGAGGTCTTTTACGCGGACAGAGTACAGGAAAGATGGATTTCTATGAATATTGTGTTTTCGGCAAACAGAAGAGGGTTACATTCAGCACAGGAATTCATAGGACGAAAGGTACTCTAGACTATATTCACTCAAACCTTTGGGGGCCAGCACAAGTCGTTTCTAAAGGTGGTGCCAGGTATTTACTCACTTTCATTGATGATTTTTCTAGAAAAGTTTGGGTTTATTTTTTGAAATCAAAGAATAATGTTTTCACTAATTTCAAGCAATGGAAGTGTATGATTGAGAAACAGACAGGGAGACAGATAAAGAGGTTGAGAACCTACAATGGTCTTGAGTTTTGCATGGAAAATTTAACAAATTCTATAAGGACGAAGGAATTGTGAGACATCACATAGTTCGTCACACACCACACCAGAATGGCTTTGCAGAAAGAATGAATAGAACTCTTTTGGAAAGAGCTCGATGCATGTTGTCAAATGCAGGCTTGGGCAAGGATTTTTGGGCCGAAGCCACTAGTATGGCTTGCTATTTGGTGAATCGATCGCCCTCTACAGCAATTGAGTGCAAAACTCCAGAAGAGGTATGGTCTGGTACTCCTGCTGATTATTCTGATTTGAAAATTTTTTTGTTGCCTTTGCTTATATGCATGTGAATGAAGGAAAATTAGAACCTAGAGCAAAAAATGTATATTTCTTGGGTATGCTACTGGTGTTAAAGGATACAGATTGTGGTGTTCTAATCCAAAGTCACAGAGGTTCTTTATTAGCAGAGATGTTACTTTTGATGAGTCTGTTTTACTTAATGTAAAAAAAGAATCTACTATTTCTCTTGGTAGAAGAGAAGAACCAGAGTCTTCTAAGAAGGTAGTTTGTGAGGTAGGGGTCTCTTCAAAAGCTTCTAAAGGGCAAGTTTGCTCTCAAGAAGTGGCTCCAGATACTACTGAAGAAGAAGATGGAGGTTCCTCAGAACCTATAGTGGAGACTGAAAATTATAGCATTGCCAGAGACAGATCGAGAAGAGAAATTCAGAAGCCAAAAAGATATAATGATGTTGATTTGGTGGCTTATGCTCTTTTTGTAGCAGAGACAATAGATGAGTCAGAGCCTTCTACCTACAAAGAAGCCATTCAGAGTGACGATTCAGAAAGGTGATTAGTAGCAATGAATGAAAAGATGAAATCTCTACACAAGAATCAGACTAGGGAGTTGGTCAAACCACCAAAGGGAAAGAAAATTGTGGGCTGTAAATGGGTGTTTAAAAGGAAAGAAGGCATTCCAGGTGTTGAAGATGCACGTTATAAGGCACGCTTAGTAGCTAAAGGCTACAATTAGGTACCTGGTGTTGATTTTAATGATGTGTTTTCTCCTGTTGTGAAACATTCATCTATTCGTGTCTTGTTAGCTTTTTTAGCTATGCATGATCTAGAGTTAGAGCAACTTGATGTGAAAACAGTTTTTTTGCATGGTGAATTAGAAGAACAAATCTATATGCATCAGCCTGAAGGATTTGTTGTTGAGGGTAAAGAAGACCATGTTTGTTTGCTTACTAAATCTCTTTATGGTCTGAAACAGTCTCCTAGACAATGGTACAAGAGATTTGATTCGTTTATGGAAAAAATTGGATATTTTCGAAGCAAGTATGATAATTGTGTCTATTTTAGAAAACTTGATGATGGTTCTTTCATATATTTGTTGCTATATGTTGATGATATTTTGATAGCAACAAAGGAGATGGAACAAATTAATCAATTAAAGACACAGTTGAGAGGTGAATTTGAGATGAAAGATTTAGGGGCTGCAAAACGTATTTTGGGCATGGAGATCGAGAAAGACTGAAAAGGTGGGAGGTTGTATCTTTCACAGAAGAAATACATTGAGAAGGTCTTAGAAAGATTTAGCATGAAAAATGCTAAACCAGTTAGCACTCCATTAGCAGCCCATTTTCGACTCTCTTGAGGGTTATCACCTCAGAATAAAAAGGAGAAAGGTTACATGTTGCATGTTTCTTATACCAGTGCAGTTGGTTGCCTTATGTATGCTATGGTATACACTCGTCCTGATATTTCTCATGTTGTTAGTGTGGTTAGCAGGTTTATGTCTAATCCGGGAAGAGAACATTGGCAAGCTGTTAAGTGGATTCTTCGATATCTCAGAGGTACTTCTAGTACTTGTCTAGAATTCAAGAAAAATAATTTTAGATTTGTTGGGTATGTTGATTCTGATTGTGCGGGAGATTTAGATCGTAGAAGATCACTTACAGACTATGTATTTAATCTTGCGGATTGTGCTATTAGCTGGAAAGCTACATTACAACATGTAGTTGCCTTATCTACCACAGAAGCAAAATATATGGCAGTAACAGAAGCGGTTAAGGAAGCTATTTGACTTCAAGGTCTATATAGAGAGTTAAGCACTAATGATGAGGTTACTGTTGTATTTTGTGATAGTAAGAGTGTTATTCATTTGACGAAGGACCAGATGCATCATGAACGCACTAAACATATTGATGTTAGATTTCATTTTATTAGAGACACTATTGCACAAGGTACTGTTATGGTAAAGAAAATTAGGACAGAAGATAATCCAGCTGATATGTTGACTAAATCTTTGCCAGTGAAAAAGTTCGAGCATTGTTTGGACTTAGTCAGTGTCTTTGATGGTTGAGGTATGCCCAAGAGGGCATTTGGTAGTGGAGAACGAAGATAATTATTCTATGTTCAAATTATGAAGGAAATTCAAGTCAAGGTGGAGATTGTTATGTTGTGCATTGAATCTATATGGGTTGGTAGGCCATAATTGAACCCATCTAACTTGGGTTGGGCGTTTTGGGAATTTACTCATTTAAGACTCTGTATTAAGGACCTAGGGATTGATCTTTGAAACCCTAGCCGTCTCTGAGCTATCTCTGAGCTCTAAAGTTTGTACCCCTTTTGGCTGGCATAGTGAAATCTCTCCTGTATCTTCATACTCGTGGATTAGGCTACCCTAGCCAAACCACGTAATTCTTTGTGTCTTATTTTATTTGTTATTGATTCACACCAGTTTATTTTTCCTGCGATTCCGCATTTTTCGTTACAAGATAACAATAACTTCTAAATCTTAATTGACTCAGCTGAGTTGCAACTTTTCGGAAAAAAAAAACCCACAAATGTAACCTAGAGAAAAGTTTTAAAATTGAAGAGCACAACTTGAAAGTCCATTTTATGCAAAGCTTCTTTCTTGTATCAGTGTCACCTTGTGAGGAACTGGTTGAGGACGAAAACAATAATGCATTAGCTGGGATAACCGAATGTACTTAGATTACAAGGTTGGGAAGATCCAATTTCAAATCATGGAAATATATCCAAGGCGTACGTCTGGGTCTGTGGGAAAATAGAAACAGCAAAAAGAGCGAGTCTGTGAAAGGAAAAAGCTCCGAGGTCTCTGATAATTGCTTAATTGGTGAAAAGAAAAAGCTGGGGGGGAGTTGGAAGTTGGGACTTTTCTTGAAGTGATCATGCGAGTCTGTGATGAAGAATCCATGTTGGAGCTTTTTAACACGAGTACTCTTACAAGGGTCACAAAAGGAAACGATTGGGTGGCTCACCGACTGTCATTAACGTGGATGAGTTTAGGATTGTGACCCACCAGAACGGAACCCCATTTCAAAGGCTCGCAGACACCTCGTGTGATCTCCAGAAAAAAGGAGACAATGTCACTGTAACTCTGTATGTACATTAAAGGTGTTCATGGAGGTTTCTTTTTCTCTTCTTTTCAGCTGCCAACTGCGACGTGCCACACGGAAGAGAACGCTCGGAAGTTGAAACTGCTCTTCTCTCTTCGACTTTAAATGCTTTGGTCACTTTCCCAATTGAATTGAGGGTGTTAGAAGCAGGCAGAGTATATGGCATCTGAAAAGAGGGGAGTACTCTTCAAAGACATGGAAATCCTGGCCTTAATCACCTTCTTAAGGTGGCAGAGAGCTTAGAGTCTAAGGATCTGTTTTCAGTTCTGGGTCCACTTCGGAATTTTAGTTTCTTTAAAGAAGGATGAAATAGCCTGGCAATTCTTTAATTAGTCTGTAATCTGTTCACCCTTGAGAATCAGAAATTGGACTTTCTCATTGATAAGACGATCACAAGTCAAGTTGGCAATTTGCCACCTGAGGTATGATTTACTTACAGAGGACGTGGGTTGAGAATAAAGCATCGGAAGGGACGGGGCCATATACATTCAGGTGCAGGTATAAGTAATTATAACTTCTACTCAAGTATTTCGTTCAAGGACTGAAAGTGCTGGGGCTAAGTAGTTATTTGCCTTGTCCGGAAGATGTGCCACCTGCACCCAAAAACAAGAGTATTAGTTCTCCGATGCCATTCATCAAAGCCCTTCACTTTTTTTTTTTTTTTTTTTTTCACCTTTTAACGTAGCTTGCCATTTTTACGAAGACAAAACATCACTTCGTTCCCTTACCAATTCATAAAGCTCGTTCCCTTGCTCAGCAACGTATTCATAGCATACCTGCCATCAGTTCACATTCCATTAGTCCGCACCAAAAGTTTGTTCATAGCGTAGGCAAAAAGAAGGAATACTCACATCAAAACTCTTGTTTCTTGCAGTGGAATCATGCAATGACTTCACACAAATGTCAGCGACATCTGCGCAACTGATTCCCTGCATTATAAGGAGTGGCATTAGTGCACTTTCAAGATAAGAATAATTTACAATTTGGTCAAGAAATTAAAATACGAATTACCTGTGAGATCCTGTTCCCTTGATCAAATATGAGAGCACGTTGTCCACCAGGTTCCTCCTGGACGAGTGTAGGAAGAGTTACTTGAAAAAATTTGGAGCTAGGCAAACAAGGTTAAGGTATTGGAAAGGATTAATCTTAACAATGAATCCTCTCTCGATTACCCGAAGAGGACCAGGCCGAACAATCGTGTACCCTAGACCTGATCTCCTTAATGCCTCCTCTCCAGCCTGAAAAGTTAAATCCAAGTAGAAAAAACACATGCATTAAGGTATTGAATGTCATTAATGTATATGATTTGGGACCAATGTCAAGAAACGTGACAGACCCTTTTGGCTTTCAGAACTTGCTCCCTTCTACCAGCTTCAAGACCTGACCCTGTGCAGGAGACCAATATGAAATCTGTTTCTTGGCCTGTCTGCACATTTCAAAATCTCAGTTCAGTTGGGACAGTTATTTTAACATATATTACAGTGCAGAAGACAAACAAATGGAAACCTATAAAACAGAAGAGACAGATGAGAAATGAAGAATTGTATAGCCATGCTCACAGTAACAGGACAACATAAACCATAGAGTTTCTGTGGATCAAGTGACTATGACTTAAAGACCAGAAAGGAAGAAGCAGTGTTCTGGGATTTTCAGCACAGGAACCATAAACATGCTAAGAAAAGCTATACAGATTTCAAAGACATTAAAAGAGAACAACTCGACCCATTCTTTGAGGCAGTTAATATAGGTATTATTGTATTCACTTAAGGCCAAGAAAAAAAACTGTCAAGTTAGAAACATAAGCCTCAGTTTTCGTGTGAGAAAATTCTTTGAGGTACTATAACCTTTATCAGAAAGTAAAAGATTCAAATCAGCCACAGCAATCATAAGTTGATGCTTCATGTCAAAGGTTCCTGTGTTGTAAAGCATGCAAGCCATAGGCAGAAAAGCTAGAAACACTAGAATGCAGCGCCCAAAGCAGTTACTAGAAAACTGGAGCAAAATTGACTTCTTTTATCAGACTAACCATATGAGTAGTCATATTTCAACATAACCCTTCACTTAGAGCCACCACTGTTCTAAGCTCAGTAGCAAGAGTACAGAACCCAAAAAAGAGGTCTAGCAATGGACCCTGAAAGAAGAAATTACAACAAGCCCAATCGCCCAGAACAAGAGAGCAGGGAAACTCCAGACTAGGTAAACTCGTAGCTATGCAATTTGAGGATCTGAAAATATGATGCCATGAGAAGAACAGAGAAGATCAAAGATTCAAAATGCTCGGCAATGATGTGCATCACACACCATGGTAGATGGAAGAGTTCATTTTGCATCTACATGCCAGAAATACCTTAAATGACAAAGTAAATATGGTTTAGAAAAACTTAGGCTCAATTCCCTGGAGGCAGCCAGCTAGGACTCACTAAAACAAAAGAGCCAGCTCGTGCAGAATAGAATGGGAGGGTTTCCTATCATGATTATATGAAAAATTTCTGAATCTCTGAAGAGCAAAGTTTTGCCATAAGAGCTGTAATCAAAGATGAGATGAGATGAGACATCCAAAAGGAGATGGCTCCCTCCTAGGGATTCTAGATCTCAAAGTAGTCCCACAACTTTCCAGTATCTTTTCATTATAGCAGGGTTATTGTGCAAAATCTAGACATTTCGTATGTAAAATATAGAAAATAACGTAAGCATACAACATCAAAGAGTGAGATAGTCAGCAGTTCCTCATCAATATCAATCACGAGTTGGATGAAATTGGTTAAGGTGCAGAAACATCTTCAACAGAAGTAGATGATAGTCAATTTGGAAAGAGAACTTTGTACGGAACTCAAACTTTCGGAAGATATTTTTTTTTCACTTTAGAGAAGTGCAAGTTGCCTTAAGTTCATACAACAAAAGTTTATCATGAGATTTGTTACTTGATATTTGACAGTACCGCACCACCCTTAATTTCCTGGTATTATTAAATAGCTCATCCAGAATTGCACCTCTCACACAGATTGTTCTAAGACATCTCCTTATTTTTAAGGTAAGACAAATGAATCAGTGAATTCACATGGATTGTTCTAATTTTTATAAGATGCAAATAACTACTTACTGGTAAGGCTTTTATATATTCAAATATCAGCATAAAGCTTCTCAGGTCCTGGGTGGGTCTTGAGGTTCCTTCTACAGGCCTCTGTAGGAAGTACAATATGACAAACAAAATAAGAAAATGCAATCTTACAATCCAAAGGTTTCAATTCAGTCAATAGAATCTATAAATTAGTGTCTATATGTATAAGCAAGGGACGAACCTGTCTTCTTGGTTCAAAGCGAATAGTTAAAGTGTGAACCAGGAAAGGATCCAATGGTGGGTCATCCGGATTCACTGGACGAAATGATGAAAATGGCACCCTAACCTGCATAAGTATATTCGCAAAGAGCAAAGTTCTCAACATTCCTACTGCATATTGATGGTATGACAGTCAAACTAATTCCACTATGTGTACTGAGAAAGTTACTAACCCGGCAAAAGCCTACTTTTGTGGTCATTCGAGCAAAATATAATTTACTTTGGGAAGTATCTGCTGCTGGACCTGCCTCAAGAATTAAAATAAATGATCTCCCATTCCCACCGACTGAGAGAACTAATCCATCATACCTAGAACGCCAAGGCTTGTCAGAAATGTGATGAAATAATAATCCTGCAATCTACCTGTTATTGGGAGATGAAATTTGTTTGTCTAGTAACAGCACCTGTCAAGGGTAGAACCCAGTGGAAGAGAAAGCTTCTTTGATAGTTCAACATAGCCTCCTCTCGTATACACATAACCTGTCATAGAATGAACAAAGTAACTACATCAATCTCCATGTTCTTTTCACCTTAAGGCATTTTTGTACTACACGGAAAATCTTCATTTCTCGACTAGTTCAACTGTTCACTCAACTCGAGAGACATTTATTTGTAGCCTAAGAACATCAAGTAAACAACCATTGTAACACATGACGGTGACAAAAAAAAAAAAAAAAAAAAAACTTTTGAGGAAAAAACTTAGTGCATATTCTTGTAAGAGAAATAATTTGCATGAAGAGTAATAATGATTGACGAATTGATGTGTAAGTCAACAACAACACTTGCCTGAGAAAACAGCATTGCCAGTTTCTGTGAACTCAAATTTAGCATCCATTCCTCCATCATATTTGGTGGCAATAACATCTTGGAAGTAAGTGCCTTGTCGAACTTCCCACCCTTGTAAGGACTCCTCAGTTTTAAATTTTGCCAGCACAAGCTTGCTTTTGCTACTCCTTCCTGCTCGGAGCTGCGCTAATTTGTGGTTGTAGTCCTGAAAAACATGTTCTCTTCATCAGATTATCCAACATAGAACAAACTTGGAAAAAGCAGATCTAACATAACCACAGTACTTCAGCCAGGAAAGTGGTTAATAGCCGGAGACCTGGAAAGCCTTGGAGATGTTATATACTCCTTGGTTATCTACCCTGTTGAGATCGCCCGTTATAGCTGAACGAGCAGTGGCACAATAGATGATTTTGTTGCAACCTTCCACGGCAGCTTTGAGCGTCGAAGGCTCACCGACATCTCCTATAACAACCTCTACTGATCTCGGAAGTATGTCTAACACTTCTTGATCAGCTCTCCTCACCAAAGCCTGATCGGAGAGCCAAATTATCAGTTAATGACCCAAATTCATCAGTTTGATTCTCAAATTGTCCAGATTCCAATTGGTTAACTAGGTAAAGAATTTGACACGTAATATGTTACTGAATTAAGGCCACCAACAAGGAGAAAAAGCACTAGAAGAATCTCAAGGTACCTTGACTTTGTAGCCTCTGAGCATCAACTTCCGGATAACAAGTCGACCAATTCTGCTGGTAGCCCCGACTACCAGAACAGTAGTGTCCTGAGCCCCAGGCACCGTGAATTCACACATGGGACCGCGAATGAGAACCTGATCAAGGCTCTCGTCCGTACGAGTCCTGGAAATCTGGCCCAGCTCCGAGAACTTCCGCCAGACTTCATCGAATATCTGTCTGGACTTTCTTCCAAGGCCCACTGGATTGACGTCGTCTAGAGTGATGGATACGGAAGGCTGTTTGCCCTCCTCGTCCTTGTTCGCCCTCTCCTTCTCCATCTCGCCCCGCGGAACAAAAGCCCGCCGCTTCCATGAATTGGGATCAGTACTGATGGTCGAATTCGGGTTTGGAAGAGGGATACCGAGAAAATTCGCGGACGCGTTGTTCCATTTCTGGAAGGGACTGCTCAATCCACCGTTAGTAGGAGATGGAGCGATAGCACTTCCCCTCAAAGCCATACATGAAACTCACCGACCTTTCCCTTTCCCCTGCCACTTCGATCGAAGACACACTCGCGACCTTCCGTTGTGGGTGGTAGTTTCTTCGGAAATTGAACTGTATTCCAAAGGTTGAGATTTGAGAGGCACAGCTGCATCCCCAGTGTCCACCACATAATTCGTGACATTTTTCTTCTTTTTTCTTCCTGTAATAAACGCCACATCCAACTCTCAGACCCAGGCATAAACACGTAAGAAGAACAGGGAAGCGGGACCAACGAGTAAGAAGAAGTGTGCCACGTGGCCTAAATATCCGCTTCTTATTTCGGATCACACGTGGCTGAGACCACCAATAATTAAGTTTTTTTTTTTTTCCTTCATTGGATAATGCTCGTTTTTCAGTTTTAGTAGGTGTCTGCAGTGTACTCTGTATTTTCTCTTGGGAGTCGTCGAAAAATCCGGTCTTTCGGATGTCTTTCACTTCCCAAGCTCTAAGGTTCTCTGAAACTTGTTCATTGTAAATTGGGACCAAACCCAGTAAGTTAAAAGTAAAGATTCTCGTTGCCTGCTGCTCTAACAGAGAAGAAGTACACCGCGAGCCTTTACCCATAACTCGTGGAAGGCTATGAGGCTTTTTCTATGTCGCCGTCCATCGGTGGCAGCGGCGGCATTGTTTTGCTTTAGCACAAGTGGATTGCAGCGAAGTGTTACGCTGTGTGCTAGGTGTAATGCTAGTGCTACTAGCAGTAATGTGGGGAAGCAATCAAAGAGAGCAAAAGTGGCCCCGGACTCTTACTTGAAGAGACGAACCCGATCCGACAGGGTGTTTGACCATGAAAGTGTTCGACAATATGTCTCTGAAGGCGACCATGTGCCAGTCATGCTCGGTGAGGTTCTTGAGGTATTTGGACGGCCAAATTTGCGTTCTTTCGTTGATTGCACCGTCGGAGCAGCTGGGCATTCTTCTTCGGTCAGTCATTGCATAACTGTTTTTAAGCTTTTCCTTCTTCCGGTCTTCCCTTGTTGTTGCTCTTTCTTGCATTTTGCGGTGAGGCCGTACTCGCCTCTTTCTTGCCTTATAAGTGTCCTTGTCTGTCTATATAGTGCTTCTATCATTTCTTCTTTTTTATTTTGTTGTACCCCTGTAGAGACTGAGCAAAAAACAGAAAATTTAGTCTTAAGCAGAATCATACCAAAAATAATGCGTGTTGCTCAAGACTAATTGCGGATAGGGGAATTAAAAGGTAGTTTTGTTGCGTAAATCAATGTCTTTCGGCTTTCCCTGCAAGTGCTATGTTGTGACTGTCTCAATTGTTGAGGCCCAGACATTTGTACAACAACTAAGCGAGGGTCCTGGCCTAATGATGCAATTCCAAGAGTTCCTGTTTAAGACTTTTCCTCCCAATGAAATACCGTTGGCTGCAGTGTAAGACTGTATCCATTTCCAACCAGCAAACAAGAATCTCAAATACTGTCATGTTCAGTTAGTCACCTTTGAATCTATTAATGGGGTATATGTTTCTTCGTTTGGAGGAAGTTTAAAACAGATCCAAGGACTTCCTAGATGGGAGACATCACGACAGCTTATTTGTATCTTGGGTAGTATCTAATCTGAGGATTATTTTCTTAGTGGCTGACAATTTCATCTGAAACTTTGCATCAGATAATCCAGGCCCACCCTGAGTTAGAGCTGTATGTTGGACTGGATGTTGATCCTACTGCACATGAAAAAGCTCAATCGCTGATCAATGCAATCTTGGGTGAAGATCCACAATCAGCAAATCCAAGTCTCAAAGCAAGTATTCTTATGAAAAACTTCAGAGTTATAAAATCTGTTCTACATGAAGTTGACAATGATCTCTTAGATGACGGTGTAGATGGCATCTTAATGGATCTTGGAATCTCATCTATGCAGGTTTACCTTCTATCTTTAGTCTTTACGGTGTGATGCTCCTCATTCTCTATGCCAAGCAATATAAATAGTGCTGCTTTGACTTCTTTTTTTTCTCTCATTGTTTTCTTGTCACCTGATTCCCACCACCCAACAGAAACTTCTGAGGAGAAATGTCTTCTCACCTCATCAAGAACTTTTAAAACTCTGAAACCGTTGTTAGGAAACATGATTTCTTCGCTGACTTATATTTACTGCAAACTTTCATTTGTTATCTTATTTAACAATTCCTAATTCATTTCGGTCAAAGTGGAAAGCTAAGCATTTGAAAACTCTCTTACACAGGTGAACAATGCCAGAAGAGGATTTAGTGTGCTCAATGATGGCCCACTTGACATGCGGATGGATCCAGGGGTAAGAATTCTTCTTAGCTTCTTATTTTTCCAGTATTTTTAACTTTGCATCTTCCCTCATCAATGAAACTATCATCAGTGAAACCTCTTGAATTTGAATGAATTTACATGCTAAAAAGCTTTTCAAACCTGTGATATGATTGTTATAGTTGTGTGGGTTGTCAGTGTTCCTTTGGCCAGAACTATGCAAACTTTTGCTTGCATTTAAATGTATTAATCAATTTGTGAATAGTGCAACCAAAAAGGGTAGCATAAGTACTTGAAGTGCTGCTTCACACCTATTGCTATATTTCATTCCAGTTCTTCCTTGTACTTCCCCCTGTGTCCAATCTTCTCTTCCTTTAGCATCTCTAAGTTCATCTGTGTAGGTTTCCTGCATATCCATCTCTTGGTCCTTGCTGAAGGCTTATCTTAATGCCCTTCTAGTTGTGGTTATTACTATACCTTCAGCTTGATTTTTTATTTAAGTTATCCCCTTCTTTCAGGTCTCATCTTGTTATTGCCCTCTGTGATTTGGTTCAATATAGTGCAATCTGTACCGTTATGGCAGCTTGAAATTGATGAAAAATTTTGTGTAGTACAACTGATCGAACAGGTCTATGACAGGCAACTTTGAAAGCAAAAGACATCTTGAACTCTTGGCCTGAGGAAGAGGTTGGTCGAGTTTTGCGTGACTATGGGGAAGAAAGCCACTGGCATCGTCTCCTAACCAAGATCATGAAAGCCCGTTTACATGGAGGAATATGTTCTACTGGTGAACTAGTTGATATTATTCGAAGTGCATCTCCCAAGACAGGAGGTAGGACCAACCCTTGTAGTGTAGTTTCTATCTTCCTACACAATGTTTTGCTCAATCTTCTACTGAATATGAAAGTACAGGGAGGCATGGTTGGATCAAAACTGCAACAAGGGTGTTTCAGGCACTGCGGATAGCTGTCAATGATGAACTCAATACATTAGAAGATGCCTTACTTGCTTCTTTTGACTGCCTCTCCGCTGGTGGCCGGCTAGCTGTCATTTCTTTTCACAGCTTAGAGGACAGAATCGTGAAGAAAACTTTCCTCAAAATCATCAATGATGAAGAAGCCCGCTATAATGATTCCACAGTTGCTAATATGGAGAAAGACAGAAACGAGTATGAGGAAACAGAACCATGGATAAAGCAGAGAATAGTAGGAAGAAAGGGTATCATACTCACAAAAAGACCAGTAACACCCACTGAAGAGGAAGAGAAAGTAAACCGCAGGTGTAGAAGCGCTAAGCTCAGAGTAATTGAGAAGGCCAGATGAAGGTGGTTAGCATTTGGCACGTTAGCGCCCATAACCTCCATTTTTGGTCCCTAGTTACGACACTGAGGCTTGAAGAGCGGACTGGGTCTCAATTGATGTCCCACCATAGGATAACCTCCATGTATGGCGGTTGTTTATTATTCTTTTCTTCATTTCTTTAATCTGTTAGCCCCAAATTTTGGCAAGAATTTTATTTCCAACTCACCCAGATCTTAAAATTTCTGAAGTTTTTCATTAATTAGTTTGTCAAAGTTGCAGGTGTAGTTCACCCTTACGGTTACAAAGCCTTAGGATTAGACCCCTTTCTGTGGATGGTCAAATTCAACTGTTTATCACAGATGAAACCTCATAAAAATATGCAGCTATGGCTGGAAGAACCTATGCAGAGACACGTTCTCAAGGCAGGTATGTTCTTTAAATTACAATACCTGCATTATATTGTGTCCACGAATCAATTGCAAGATATGAAAAGCCCATGGTCTTCAAATGGGAAAGGAGAAAAGGTTGTAGAAGATGAGTTTCAAATAATTATCCGTTAAAAGATTACTACCCAAAAGAATCAATCCGGCAACCAGATATGCAATGCCTGTTTTCTTCACATTCACAGTATCAAGTATGACAGAATAACAGGAACAGAGAAACCATGTACTGGGAGGGGTTGTACCATTTCATGATAAAGAAAGCAAAGAGGTAAGAGGACCATCTGATAACTACATTCAAACCGCTGTCACCAGCATTCCCCGATTTAAATTAAAGTTCTGAAACTGAACCCGCAAACTCTCAATTTAAATCCCAACAAAACCTCGGGGAGGCGACAGGGGAGACATCTCTTGTCATTCATCGTCTCCCGCATCCACAGTCAAAAGAGAATGAATGATACATGCTTCTTCTGTTCGAATTTTGAACAAGCAGCAGAAAGTCATCTGTGACTGTGAGTAGCATCTTCATGGGGGTTCGAGGTGGAAGGAAAACTAGGCCTCCTGAGCAGCATCTTACTGCTCCTGAGTTTTGACTTGAGTAAACTAGCTCCCCTGCTTCCACAAACAAGATGGGTCGTGGTCGTCGTGAAATGCCGACGAGGCCGTCCTCTGTCATCCCCGGGCTCTGCAATGGCGGCCTCTTCCTCGATTCCCATCTCGTCCTCTTCAAATGAAAACGAACCAGGATCCACCGAAACAACCAGGGCTTTCCTCTCCACCCTCAATCGGCTTACGCTCGCTTGCGACACCCCTCGGCACCTCTTCACCTTGAGCTTCACCAGATTAGGACACCCCACCACGAGGGCCTCGACTCCCGGATCCGTGATGGGACAATTCTTGATACACAGCTTCTTCAATGCAGAAAATTTGGCGGCCACGAACCCGAGTTCGGAATCTCCAACAGTGTCTGTGTTGCACAGCGCCATGCGCTCGAGAGCAAGGCAGTTGGAAGCGAGGGCATCGAGGGAGAGCACCGTGATGGGAATCCCCATGAGCACCACCTCCTGCAGGTGGGGGCACTTGGCGGCCATCGACATAACGCCGTGGTCTCCGACGAAATTGCGGTTGCCGAACTTGCTGCAGGCGTCGATGTGCACCTTCCGGAGCTTGCGGCAGGAAACTGCAATGGCGGAGAGCCCGGCGTCGGAGCAGTCGGAGACGCGGCTAATGTAGAGCACCTCGAGGGCGTAGCAGGCCGAGGAGATGGCGACGAGTCCGCTGTCGGAAAGCTGAACATTCTCCACCTGAATATCGGTGACAGTGGGGGAAAGGTTGTCGAGAACGGGGTCCCAAGATCCCGAGCTCCGGCAGACGATTAGTGTCTTCAGGGCCTTAGCAGCACGGAGAAGGGGAGCAAAAAGGCGGGCATTGTGCTGATCTTTCAGGCAGAGCCTCTCCAAATTGGGGGCAAATTTCGAACCCTCCGAGCATTTAGACTGTTCGATGCTGTCTTGTTGCGGAGGAGGAGAAGATCCCAGGGTGGTGTTATGGGCGTCGAGCTTTCTCAGCCTTTTAAGTGTAAGGTCCTGAAGGCGCGGACAGTTGGAGAGGATAGAGTTCACTCCCTTGGCTGCGAAGGAGCAGGAAGCGCAGGAAAGCTTGGAGAGGGAAAGACAGAGGAGGGAGAAGGCGCTGAGGCCTTCGTCGGAGAGGTCGACGCACCCCTTGAGCTTGAGCTTGGAGAGGGAGGGTAGGCCACGGGCTATAAGGGAGAGGGCGTTGTCATCGACGCTGACAAGCTTCCGGGAGCATTTCAGGGAGACGGCGGAGACGGCGGAGAAGCGGGAGAGGAGGGCCGGGAGGAGGGGGGAGAGGTCGGAGCGGGCGACGAGGACGAGCCTTTGCCGGCTCTGGGCGTCTACGAGGTTCCACCGCTTGCAGACGAGGGAGCAGGCGTTCCGATCCTGGCAGACCAGTTTCGCGAACACCATCGAGAGGCACTCGTCCGGGAGCGAGACGGTTAGGTCTTCTCCGTCGCGGATGCGCCAAATTGCAGATGTGGCCTGTTTAGGGGTACAGGAGGAAGAAGCGCCTTGCCCCATCTCGTTGGAGCAGTAGAGAAGGACCCAGAAGGGAAAATCCGGATAAACAGAGAAAAAGGAAGAAGGAAGAAGCGGAGGAAGGGGAACTCACAGAGGGGAGAACGGCTTCGCTAGCCTCGAGGAAGAGGCAGGGGGGTTGATGGGGACCGGGCCTTGTATTGCTCAGTCCTTTCACAGCGCGACAACGAAAAGCCGTCTCTCACGAGTCCCGACCAACAACGATCCCAAACAAACAAACAAACAGTAAACAACGAATTACAAAGCAACAATCCGCGGAACATCTCGCACGGCCCTCCCGTCCCTTCCCTTGTTCTGCTTCTTCCGGCACTGGGTCTTTAGAAACCCAGCACAGCAGAAGCCACAGGCAGGGCCATCGAACCCATCCGCTCCCCCCATCTCTCCCGTCTTCTCCATTAATAAAGAACTCACTCCCTCCTCACCTGCGCTCGACGCTTCAAATTTACCCCCGCCACATTTCGTTCCTTCCGTTTCAATCTTTCAGATCAGATATAGGTCAAATGGTGGTAGCTTATGTTTTTGGCATCTTCCTTCCCCTCCGTTGATTTCTCTCTCTTTTATCTGGCGCCCCCTCCCAAGCCCTCCTGCAGTTCTGCTTTGCTTTTTATTATCTCCGGGCATCAAGTCGCATCACTGAGCGTTGTTACAGGAGGCTTACAGCCTTACACTTTCACTTCCTGCTTCCCACCCAGGAAAAGGGCAAAAAGAAGTTTCTGGGTCAGATTAAGGAGTAGAGCTCAATCTTCAATAGTACTATTCGGTTATGCCTCTTCTTCGAATCAAACAGATTAAAAAAAAAAAAAAAACAAAAAAAAACTGACCTTCAGGATATATACGTAACCTTTCTTTAAGAGCTCTTAAAAACCCAGACCCCATTCCAGAGTTATTTAAGCAAATTTTGTGATGTGTTATGATAACGTGTGTGGGGGGATCTTTCTTATTATGTTGGGTATGGAGGGGGCAAGCGAAGCTGTTCTATCAGACACGTGACCGATGAAGGTCATCAAAGGTGTCTCCCTCTTCCTTCTCCTCTTTCAAATTCAAATAATGGTTCCTTCATGCCTCGGCTTCTTTACCCTGTAAAGCCTTTTTTCCCACTTGGATCCATCATAAAACGGACGATATTCGCTTTCCAGAGTCGGTGTACATCTGATCTGACTCGACTTATTTGCTGCCATTATCTTGTTTTATAACCCGTGAAGATGCATACATCTGTTTGATAAAAATCCTCACTGAGACATTCCTTCAAGATGTTCTTCTCTTCGATTGCAACTAGTTTTGACTTGAAACAATCTCTTGAGGTCAAGCCTGTTGAGAGGGACGACTGAGAGACTAATTTCGATCTTCGGCTCCTCCTGAGAGTTTTGTGAAAGATGGATTTCTAAACTGATTGACTTTGGGGAATGCAGTGTGACATTTCATATTAGCCATGAAGGCACAGGGAGAGGGGGGCAGCCGGCAGGGGGGGGCAGGGGGGCCCAGGATGACACCCACGCCATGGCTAGTCCATGTAGTCATGAAAAGGGAAAGAAGAATGGCCAAACGCAGTACAAAATGTGAGCGGCCATCAGGAGAAAATGTTATCCAGTAGTCTGTTACTGGCAAGACCTTTTTTACATGAATGAATCCATCATCGTCCCGATATAGGAATTACAGAGTCAATGCAAGCTAAGGACAATCCAGCTTTCCGGGTTTGATGAAAAAAGTAAAACCAGAATAAAAGCAGAAAAAACAAACCGGAAAAGAAGGTTCGCCAAAAAAATTGAATAGGTTTTGTCAAGATTTGCAGTATATGAGACACCAGAAGCGTGCAGCCTACCGTGACGCACAAAGGAAAAGACGCTACCTTGGATCAGCATCGACGATACAATTGAAGTATCTTCAACAGTACTGTTGCGCTTCAGTACAGGAGAGACGCATTTCCCCAGACTAGGAACCGGGAACGTACTAGGGTTTCTCGCAAAAAAACAGCTCTCAAAACCAGAACGAAAAGCAGATTTACGAGGGCTCTCGAGAAGTACTTGCTCTAATCAGAGTAACCGCTGTTTTTAGCTTTGAACTTTTGTCTTCTATTTGTACTCTTAGTACATTTCAATGAATCAACTGTAAAAGCAATTTCGTGTCTGAAAACAGTCCGCTTACCTTCAGATCTGAGCTCCATATCGATTTCGAATCTGACAGTAAAGCTTATAGCAATGGTGCCTTGTGGTGGTGGTCTGCGAGGTGTTAACTGGAGTCCAATTACCTGATTCACCGAACAAAGGCATAAAGGAAGAGGACTATGCGGTATTTAGTTCACATTGCTCACGACCACCGTACTACGCATTACTTGCATAGTGCTGTTCGTTATGTCTTCTTGGAAACGTCAAACGCGTCGCGTTGGGCTTGAAATAGCCAAAAGGGCACTACTATAGACAGAAACTACAAGTAATACGACGGATTCTTTAAGTTAGCTGCTATGGCTGTCGATTAAGATACACAGCTTGCAACGTCAAGGAAGTTTTACATCAACAAAGAAGGGGAATTTAAACTCAACTGTAAAAGTTAATTGAAGGAAAGAGTAACTCTTTTCGCACGACCAACCCTGGCAACAGCCATCTTCGAAGATGTTCAGCCTGAAGTCAATACATAATTGTAGTCTCGAACCTTTTTTCAGTATGAAAGAGAGAAACGACCTTGTCATTCATAAAACAAATAAAAAAAAAAAAATTAAAAAATTAAAACCAAAAAAGTGAGGAAGAGAGAGAGAGAGAGAGAGAGAGAGAGTGAGATGCTGTACAAGAATATGAAATTGCTTTGAGCAAGACTCAAAAAAATACTACTTATTTTTTTTCTTTTCATCTTTTAAAATAAGAACATTCTACAAAAAAGAGGACAGCAGGAAACAAATGAAGGGGCCTGTCCCCACCCCTCCGAACCCGACCCCTCCTTCCCAAAAATAAGAACCAAAACAAGAGGAAAAGAAAAAGAAAGAACCACCTCCGGAATTTCCCTTGGAAGACTATGACAAATTAGGAGACTTGTATTGTACAGCAGAATACAAGGATAAATCAAAGAATCAACCTTGAGTGGGGCCCAGACCCATGGACACATGTACCGGCCCTACAGCAAGTATGATGGAGATCATTTATATGATATATATGTGGGTTAGCATTGGAGAGGGGACCTGTGGCCGGTGCGAAGCTCCATCTTTAACTGGAGGGAAATCCAGATCCTCACCCCATCTTTTGCATTAACATTTCATGGATTTGCCAGCTTTCCAGTACCACTTGAGCCGAGCGGAGGGCATTACCAACCGATTATTGGTGTCCCAATTTTCTCTTTCCCAGGGGAGTCATTCTGGGGCCAAACCACTCTCTTTCACTGCTTAAGCCCTAACTGTACAATTGGCTTATCCTGCATTTCCTGCAACCTCAGCAGCTCTCTGCCGCATCATCTCCATTACAGCAGCCCTCCTCCTTGAGTCAGATTGCTGCTGCAGCCTCCTCATATGCTCTTTCAAATCCCTGTTCAAAAACAGTATTAAAGTTTTCCTTTTTTTTATATATTCTTTAGAAAATAGAACAACTGCATGAGGTTATTACGGAGTACGTACTTGCAACGTGGCACATTGCACTCTGATTCTTTGCAAGCTCGAGCATGCAACTGCAAGAGATACCACATCTTCTTGCAGAGAACACAACCCCCAGAAACACGGGTTCTGCAGTGGGTACCATGACGGAATAGCCCTTTCACTTGACGACAATCTGGGTATTTGCAATGCGGGAAACGGCATTGGGAGGCATGTACCAAAAGGTCCAGCATCTTCCGAAGCTGCATTTAACCAACCCATGATGAGGAGAAATGACAAAAGGAAAGCTACCCTATCAAGCATCACAAGGAAACATTTACAAAGGAATACCTGCTGCACTCGCTTTTGCCGAGCCTCTTTATTTTGAGCATCACGCTCAGCAGATGATGGATGATTTGTCAGCTTATGGGGATGGTCAATGCCACCATCCTTCTGGTAACAACCATTGCACACATCAAAATCTGGGCAGACTTCACAACGCCATCCCTTACCGGCTTCAATGTCATGATGGCAAATGTTGCAAGTGGTAACAAAAGCAGGTTCAGTTGGATTGTGGAGATGATACAGAACCATCATTGAGGAATGCTTAGCCCGACGTAAAGTATCATACTGATAGTGATTCCCTTGGCAGAGACTCAAAAAAGCCTGCCTGGTGTCAAAAAACTCGCTCTCCAAAATTTCATCTTTATCTTTTGTATCTGCAGGCACATCACTAATTTCAACCTGCATTGGTTGTGCCAATGAGTTAGAGAAACCATGACATGACATATGAGAAAACCACATTTTGTAAGACATCTATTTAGAAATAGATGGCCTTCGAAGGAACTCACCACAGAGAATGAGTGTTTCTCCTTGCTTTGGATAGGATGTCTCTCCTTGTCCTCGCGCTTTTGCTCGGAGTCATAGCACCTATAACAGAATATCGGGATAAATATAAACAGGACCATGTAAAGCCCAGCAACGGACTAAAATCCATCAGAATTAAAAACAGAACATTAACGAGGGGAAGTTCAATGCAATTATTAATTTCTCCATGCAACATTGTTCTATGAAAACTTGTGAAATCACCAGATCCATCCCTGACAATGAATGAACTCATTTACCAACAGGCTTGTTCTATCAAAGATACATTGAATCATGAGAATGAGTCACAAGAATCAACAAAAAATTTCATAACGATGTCAACCTATCTAATCTAATTGACAAACAAAATAAACAAATTATTTTAATAAAGATGAGAGGGTTTAGATTAGTAAAGAAAGAAAATTTGACTTCCACGGAACAGTGAGATAAACAAATTTTCCTCGAAAAAGAAAGTAAGCACAGATTTCAAGACAGCGTCACAAAACTACAATTGTACTAGTAATTAAGATACCCATGCAAGAAAGTTTCTCTCCAGCAATTAGGAAAAGTGAACAGATGAAATTTTTTAAGAGTTTCACATTATTTCATCACAACCTAAATTTCAGAAGATAAGGCAATAATAGAAGTCCCATGGCATTTTAAAGTGTCTCAAGAGATCAAGTTTGCTGAGCTATATGTTACATGTGCCCTAGATCCAAGAATCAGGAAAAGGAGAGGAAGGAAATGACGAAGAGATGTGAGAAAATCAATAGAAAATAAATCAACTACATATAGGTATAGAAATGAACAGGAAAATTTTGAGAACATAACAACTCATAAATCATTCAATTATAAAAGACAAAACGGTATATAAATATCTAAAAGACAAAAGAATTATAAAAAAAACCATGACTGATTTTTTACTCTCACCAAGTCCAGTTGGAAATTTTATTCATAGAGAAGGAAATATGGGTCATCTACAACACAGAAAGGTAACTGGCTTTTGGAGGTATAAAGCAAAGATACATTCTTTAACTCCTAACTCCTGATCAATTTACTAATGACTACTCACTTGAGGTAATCCTAATATTTTACCTCATTTAACAAATAGTACACAAAAATAGTACCCTAAAAAATAGTTTTATATGAAAATCTAGAGAAATTTCTACAAAATTCCAACAAGAATCTATGTAAAAGTATATTTGTGATAGTAGATTTCCTACAAATTTGTCTGACATATAAAATCCAATTAAATGCAGGGAATGTTACTTTCAGGTTGAGAGAGAGAGAGAGAAAGAGAGAGAGAGAGAGAGAGAAAGAGAGAGAGAGAGAGAGAGAGAGAGAGAAAGAGAGAGAGAGAGAGAGAGAGAGAGAGAGAGAGAGACAAATGTAACTAAATTTCATACAAAAAATACACAGTATGTAATGGGTGGCAAATATCTAGATCAGAAAGGTAATCATATCGCCCCATTCACAAAAAGTAAACCAATGTCTACATGAAACACATTTTCAGCACAGTATACCAGAAGAATACAAGGATAAATCAATTGAACCTCACTACCTAAAAAACTAAACTTTTGCAATACAATGAAGGAAACACTATAATTCAACTCAGAAGGAAAATTCATTAAGCGATATACTCACTTATCACAAAGCTGAAAATTTTTGCATTGCCCACAAACCCAACGGTTACCAGAGACCATGAGATGACAGCAATGGTTGCATGCATGTTGTAAGTGAACCATAATAAAATCTTCTTTCATGGGAGAGATAGTTTCACCAAGCTAAGAAATGAAAGAAAAAAAATTATAAGGACCGGGATTTAGAATATAAATAAATAAATAAGTATGAGCTGAGCATAAGAATCATAGATATATTCATCAAAGAAAGAATCACAAATATAGGTTGGCACTCCATCAATTACACAAGAAACATGCATATTATTCAAGACTTTGCATTGGTTGTCCGAACCAAATAACCATCTTCCAGAAACCTCAAAAAGAGTGTGTCAACCAACTGTCACATCAAGCAGATGTGAAAGTAAGGAAACAGTGTCAAAATTCTCACAACCAACTAGCAAATATTTCATCTTATCTCTTATCTTCAATATTGTCTTTGAAATGAGTCACTTTGGGGCCTAAATGTATATGAACTACCAGCCCCAAAGATAGCAAGGGAGTAAACTTAATTATGAGACAGCATATTGAATCAATGCTACTTCTCATGCCCGTACTCAAGTACCTATCAGACAACAAGTTAATAACAAATAAAGGATAAATCTAAAAGCATGCTATAGAAACATGATTGACCATAATTTTTTGCATTTTAACTCAAACAGTTCACTTAACCAGGAAACAAAGAACGGGTACTAAACTAGCAGAGAAATTACTTTCTGCATGAGTAGAGCATCCTTTGAGGCATTGCCTGAAAGATCAGCTTGCCCAGCAGCTTTCAAAGCTCTTTTCGTTATCGTCTTTTTTGTTTTTCCCTTTTTTTGTTGTCTTCTACCATCTTCTTCTTGGCGAAGTTGATTGATCATGTCCTCTGCAGCACCAGGCCAGTAATCACCATCGAAATATGGCAAGCGCGCTGCAGTAATCTTTGCTTTACATTCACCCATTTGTGTAAAGAAATGATCATATAAATTCGTAAGATCAACCACAATGTTCTCCTTGGCAGCCTTCCTTAGCATGGCTAAATACCTGATCAGACCAAGCAAAACACATGGTGATTAGCAAATCATATGATTAGCAAGCATAAGAACGACATTCTAGGAAATTTTCCGGCAGTAGACTCACCATTCCCTCAGTTTATCTGACTTAGGTGTTTTCTGGATCTCAGGATGGCAGTATAAAATATAATCTTCTCCCTTAAGTGGAGGACAGGCCCATATGTAACAACTAGTGAATCCACGTAGTTTGCAATATTCAAGATATCCAATCTAAAGCATTAACATAAAAAGAAACCTGTATCAGCATATATTTACAAAATAGTATTCTCAAAAAAAAATATTAACAAAATATTCTATTTCTCCAAAAAACACATAGTTAAATCCATATTGACGTCAGTGGTAAAACATTGTTGAGCAGAGTGTAGATTGCAATCCTTGACACCATTCAATGAATTTAGCTAAGTGTATTAGTCCTCTTTTCAAGAAGAATTTAACAGAAGTCCACCACATTGTCTCTGGGAATGGAACTGAACAAAAGTTTCATATCAAGACCACTAATTCAAACACCATATCTTCCCTTGCCATGAAAAAGCTGGAAAAAATAGAATCCCCACAGCTTGCTTTGAAGATTGATAAAATGAAATCCCAACCACTTGCTTTGATTGATAAATGAAATCCCATCATCTTTCTTTGAGGAGCTTTCTCCGCAGCAACCATAACAGACACATATGACCCATTTTAAAACATACATTCAAGATTATAGGTATTGCACAAATACTTGCCTTACAAGCTATGCCTGAATTTTGCCATGGACTTTAGGTAGTGAAACACAGGGAATGTAGAAGGCAGAATTTACTCTATGAGAAAAATCGAGTAACTCCCACATAAACCCAACAGCAAGACTAAATTTAAAGATACAAATAAGATTGGTATTAACCATATTACTGTAAGGACAATGCACTACAGGGCATTTCTGCAATACAGCAGCTTTTTGTTAGTAAAAGTTCATCACAGCCAACCTTGGCTGGACTTGAGTCCAGCCTCCTTGTCTCAAATAAACATTATGACCAAGGAAAGGCCAAAAAGGACGAAAAGAACATATACATTAAGCATAATGTGAAACCAACATGCCAATAATCTGGTGAATCAATTCTTAGCTCTTCAAAACTCATTTAAGTGGCAGAATAATTGTGGTTGTCTTGTCCCAACTCTTATGTTAGAGACTATTTTACAACGACATTAGCTTTAACCAAATTCTGTCATTTCTTTCTTTGAGCGGAACTATAAATGCTTCACAGTAAAGGATTAAGCAATTAAAGAGCTCTTGATAATCCCCTTTATTCAAATTGCAGAAGAAATCCAAATGACATAGTTACATAAAAATCATGCTCAAGCCTAGTGAAGACTGAAAACAAACTTAAGACTAGCTAAACCAATAAAAATATCTATGAAAACAAATAAACTCTGCCATAAGAAGTGAATTCTACGTACCAGAATTTCGTGATAAACATAAGTTCGAAGAGCCTCCCCACTCACTGTCTTTATCTCAGGCCTAAAGTACTTCACAGAATCCAGATATGAAAGATAGACACGCCTTTGATTTGGCAATTGACATTCTGAACCAAATTCTTGTACATACATGCCAAAAAGGCATACCTCTACCCCTTCAATCTTCTGAAATAACAAAATCACCTGATGCAAGAAAAGGGCTTAATACATCCTGATGGAGCTCAATTCTAAACGAATGCTAAAGAAAGGACGAAAGAAGATTTAGTTAGCTAGAACAAGAAATATTTATTAGGTACAGCCTCACAGAAGAAAAAATGTGGTCATCTTTGAGATACAACTGTAACAGCTCACCTTGGACTTATATGGAAATTCTGTTGGATAATTCTCTTCTTGGAAAATTTCCAAAAATCTTTGCTTCACTTCCAACTTTTTGTCCACTGATGACACGACTCTGATTACAAGCGATTCTGCTCCAGGTACCTGAAATGGATTATCAAAAAAATATAGAGAGTCAAAGATTAGTTAAGCTACAGTTTCATATATTACAGGTTATGGGGCAAAATGAAGAGTAGATGCCATAGAAGAAAAGTCACCTCATCAATACTCTTCCCCTGGACCCTTGCCCTATCTTGCTTCTCCTGCCTCAGTCGTTTGGCAAGGCGTTGCTCAATGTGATCACTGAGTATTGTTCTTGGCAAATCCTTTGCACCAAGAACTGCAGTTTGTGGTAGGGGCTTACGCTCACCTCTTTCTATCTCTTGAATGTAGCAATTAGGGCAAGTGTATTCAGCTTGCCCTCCATCATTCCTCCGACCATTAAATAAGGCACATATTTGATGTTGCCAAGCTTCACATTTGTCACATTGAACCCACTGGCCAATAACATCAAGTAATCAGTTGAAATCTAGCATAAAGCGGGGATGCAGCTACGAAAAGTAAGTGTGGGAGAACTCACCCATTCCTCTGTTTCCTCATCATTCCTTTTCTTCTCCAGCCGTGCCTTAGG
Source organism: Aristolochia fimbriata (assembly GCA_019845555.1). Taxonomy (NCBI): domain Eukaryota; kingdom Viridiplantae; phylum Streptophyta; class Magnoliopsida; order Piperales; family Aristolochiaceae; genus Aristolochia; species Aristolochia fimbriata. Next base: position 17,949,235 of record CM034080.1, read on the forward strand.
AATAGAAAGTCCATCAACCTCAATTGTGTCCCCACGAACCTCATTATAGCATGGGATACAGAAGTAGTGCCTTGTATCACCAGTTCCCATAGTGTAGAACATTACATTTCGCTTAATACGAGCACCACATGGTGTACAATATATAGGAGGTGGTTCAAAGGTTAACTTCTCCACTGCACATAACTGGCATGAATTCTCACTCATTGAATGTTCCATTGCTTGATTTTTCTCCGCCTTTGCTTTACTCTGCAGACAGCTCACAAATGAATCATTTCCATGAAGAGTCACAATTAATAGATTAAAATAACAGTAACATAACTATACCAACAACAATAGGAAGAATAGAAATAATACACTTTTAGCTAAAAATTCCTAGGTGGTGAAAAGTTCATAGGCTAACCTGGCCAACCCATTGTCTGAGCCCCCTAATATGCGCCCTAACTTGTTCTGGGGTGAAAAGTTCAGTCAATGATACACCCTTTATCTTTGGCTTCCCTGATTTAGTTGTTCCAGCAGTTTCAGCTGGCCGTGCAGCATTTTCCTGTCTTGTATCAACTTGACTTTGATCCATTTCTTTCTTTACAGGTATATTTTCTTGCTTTGCATTACTAGAGACTTCATTCTGAATAATTAGCTCCGAATCAGGTTTCACATCATGACCAGCATCCAAGTCATCTCTTTTCATATCAATGAAAGCTGGAGGTTTCGCTTGACCAAAACTTGAGGAAGACAGTTCTGTTTTGAAATCCTTAATCTCTGTTTTCAGAGAAGGGTGTACTTCTGCCTGCTTGACTACTTGTGCCTGTAACTGTGCCTCCTGCATCACATGTGCTTGGGTCCTAGAAACAACTGATACTGGTGCACTTTCAGTCTTCGGTACAATTGATGGAGAAGGATGCTCAATCTTAAGACGTTTTGAACATTGCAAGTCTTCTGAAGTTTCCATAGTAAGTGTACCATTATTTTGCTTCACTCTGGATGCATCTCCAGCATCCAAACTTTTCCATGACCCATTCACTGAATTTGCTGCACTTCCATCCTCTGACAAGGAACACATACGCGCTGCTGATTGTTGCAAGAATCTACGTACGTGACCACAGACAGGACAATCTCCCTTGCAATTTCTGTAGTGGGATAGCAATCCTTTAGATTCACGACAACGGGGATATCCACACTGTGGTACTTTACACCCAGTCATATGTGCCACCAACTTCTGAACAACTATACAGTTGGTATCCATACATTTTCCTTCTGGAGACGGACAACGACGAGCATGAAACAAGAAAAGAAGCCACTTTACTTGCCTTCTAAACCGTAAAGCATCTACAGGATGACAAGGGGCTCCACTAGAAGCATACTGCAAAGAAGTGGCTTTGGGGGCTGCAGTCTGGCCACCAATAGACCCTTCTAAGGAGGCACGAGGTTGCTGAGCTTCATCTTGTCCAGATATCCGATGGCGGAACTCCTCTTGGACATGCTGCTCAAATGAAGACTGATCTGGTAGCACTTGTTGACTCTTTTCAAGTTGTTGAGTAAGCCACTGACCCTGCAAAAGTGCCTCAGTCTGAGATCCTGCAGAAAGGCTGCTAAAACCATTGTGTGACTCAACAGCCTGCTGAAGTGGTTGCATATTCTGTTGTGATTGAATTTGCTGGGAAGTCTGTGAGACAGCAACATTGTACTCTGGAGGGTTAGATGAATGACAAAGTATCTGAGAACCTCCAGAAGCATCTTCAACAGCAGAGCTCTGCTGCTGGCACTGGTTTTGCAACTCAGATAGATGATACTGCTCTGGAAGTTGTGTATGCAGAATTTCATTATGTGATTCCAAACCCTGCTCGGGAATTAATTGGCCTCCTAAATTGGATGCCAGTTGTGACTGCCTCAAAATATCATTCTTAAGCAATAATTGTTGATGCTGCTGGTTTTGCTGCTTCTGCTGATGCTGATGTTGTGCAAACTGTGAAAAAGGCTGTTGGTGCATTTGCTGTGGATGAAATCTTTGCATTTGTTGTTGGGATTGCATTAATTGTTCCCGTGTTGAGTGGGAAGACTGAAAATTCATCTTTGTGGACTGGTCAAGTGTCTGGGACTTCAGATGCGATGATTGTTGCATTGTCTGCAAATTGGCTTGATGACCAAGAATGCCAGAAGTTGTCTTTAGCTTTGGTTGCAAGCTCACAGGATTCATATTCTGATTCGTCATAGTAGCTCCAACAGATGTAGCAGGACTATACAAATTTCCTGACCCAGAGACATCAGCCCCATTCATCCCATACATGTCGCTAGCCAAAGGAACCATTTGTTGAGGCAATGCTGAGGGGAGAAAAGACACTGGCATCAGAACCTCAGAAATGCTAAGGAAAATACTACAATATATTAGAAGACAAAGAAAGCAGAACTACATGATGAATGGAAAAACTTAAATTTGAATAGAAGTCCTTAAAAACACATATTTGAATAACTAAACATTGCAGACATGTGAAAGAGTGTGTAACAGAAAGAGGAAAGAGATTTTACAATGAATTAGTTGCTGCTGGCGTTGCTGGTCAAAGTGTTGTTGTACGGGTTTCGAAGAATTACCATAGGGAGACACATTGAGAAAACCCTCCGAGGAAGCAGATCCATTAATCAGTTGCATATTGTTTCCAAAAGGCATCCCCCCATTAATGGACCCATTTCCATATCCATATGAAGATGCCTTTTGCTGCAGATTAGATCTCACACCAATACCCATTTGACCACCAAGACTTTGCAAAATACGGCTGTTCTGATTTCCTATGTACGGCTTTGGCTGTTGCTGTTGTGATGCCATAGAAGAATCAACACTAGAAAATCCACCACCATTAGTAGGATCTGAACTCAAAGGCATGGATTGAGTATTATTCAATCCTGGTGTAGGCATCATCTGAGCTCTTGACATGCCCATAGATGACATCATATTTGCACCAGATGCCATTGGGATAGTGGTTGATGGTGGTTGATAGCCATTAGCAAGAGATCCTACACAACAAGATAACCACACTCACTGTCATTATTCTGGAGAACAAGGACAAGAGGTGATATGGGAACAACAAAGATAGAAATATTAACTGATTCCAATAAAATTAAAAGTGCAGAAAATGTGTTTGGACTCACCATCTGATGCACTGAAGGAACCACCATGCAAACCAACAGAACCATTTGTTGATGAAAGCACAGAGTTGATTGCATTTGGAGTAACCATGCTAGAACTAGTCATACCAGCAGAAGCAATTGTTGAAAGTGAATTACCACCAAGGGCCATACCAGGAGTTGGTATCATCGTGCCAATAGATGATGAAGAAGACATATGATGAGATAGCTGCTGGTGCTGATTATGAGGGTATAAACGCTTGACCAAAGTATGCAAACGGAGCTCCAGAGACTCCATGTTCATATACTCTTCCTAACAACAGAAGCGACAGGTATGTTAGATGTACACTAGCAACACTTTAAAACGCATTACATTGAACTTCAGCCACCAAAATAAAAACCACAAGTGGAAAAAAATTTGGATTTTCTCAGGAGAAATTAGTTTTACAAAGCAGTCTAACTTTCTGGAGTTCGCTTCCAAATGAAGGTTGAGAACTCAAAGAACAGAAACAGACCTTTGAAGAGGCATCCTTGAATAACCCTTCCTCCAACCGCCTTACAACATCAGGCAGTCTATGGCGCATTTCCTGAGATGATTGTCTCTGCATTAAAAATTGCTCACTGAAAAAAAAAAATAGAAGGTTCAACAAATCAATATAAAATGTAGCTGACAAAGAATAGGTAATCAAATTAGTACACCTACGAGAGTTTATATTACTGCAGTTGATATTATTTGAAAATGGACAAGCATGTGGCAAACCAGTATGGCACAAACTTGATATTTCTAATAATTTAAAAGTTATCATCAACCAATAGATTAATAAACAGCCAAATAAACCAAGGCAACATATATGCACTGCATCCAGAGGGCAAATTTCACTAAATAAACTAATTAAGATGCCAAAGTTTCAGCTTAGCTCAGAAGATCAAAGAATGAACACAAAGTTGTGACTTAAAGTCATCGACTGGGATTTCCTAGTCCAATTGTAAGGATGTACCCTCGATTAATTTATTGGACACTATTCCCATCACAATCAGCTCGTAAAAAAAACAGCCAAAGGATGAATATAAATAGTTTTAACCTGGTAAGATTGGAAACATCTTCACAGCTAAATGTATAATGACCCACAAACCAAGTTCAGAAAAAGTAAAAGAAAACTAAAGCACTTACTTTTTTTATGAAAGAGTGGTTTAAACACTTACATTTTATCTTTCATAATTTGGCGCATTGGAAAAAGGTCGTGATCCATGGTCCTTAAACCAGTCAAGCTCTGCATCTGGGAAGGTATGGAGTTTCCATTCTGCTGAGGTAACACAGGCAACTGTGACCCAGCTTGATTAGTTACCTGTCCCGATATCTGACCAGACATATGTACATGCATTTTGTCGTGCACTTTCATACAACTAAGTCAAAATTTAGAAGAACACTCTTCCACCACAGAGACCGCCAACACCAACCAAAATTCGTAATACTATAATAGCAGAGTAAGCCGAAACAACAGGAGCACCTATATCGAACAGGTGACACCAAAAGCCTCATCTTTACATTACCAACAGCAATTCCTTGGCATCATCAGTAGTAAATCATCCAGGCTTAGTGGTTGAGATGAAGATGATTCATCAGCAAAAACTGCATCTGACGCAGAAGCATTCTTTAGCATAAAACATATAAGGGAAACAATAAAGTTTTACTTCTCTGACCAAAAAAACACCTTAATAGAAATTTTACTAGTTAACATAATGCTACAAACATAAAATTAGCAGCAGCAAAAGCCTGAAACTGAAAAAGAAGGCCAAAAAATCAAGAAGGTGTAACTTTCACATGGTAATACAGAACCTGCTCCAACTAGAATGTTAAAGGACCTTATGGTACTAAACTTGAGGAACACTCCCTAGCACAAAGTAACACTTAAGAAGGCAATTTCTCAATAACCCCCCCGAAACATCTTAAGGCAAACAAGATGACAACCTACAGTTGCATAATGCATCCCAAATAACTGTCTTGTGCAAATCTACACCCCTATGAACAGTATAGCATTTTTTTTTTTAGTAGAAGGTTTTACAGGTCTAATTCAACTAAATTAGGAGGAAAAAAATACTTTAGCTCAACATGTGAAGCAAGGAAAGGCCATTTTGCCACTCCTAACCCTCCATCCTAAGTTAAAATCAGCAACACAGATTTCATAACACTACAGCAAAAGCTACTAGAAGAAGATGCGTTGAATAAGGGAAACTAAAGAGCTTTTACAGGAAATTTGGTTCCTATGGAAAAGGACCAGTTAGACTTAGTAAGTACAAGCTCAACCAAGACACAAGACAGGAATGTGCCGCAAAAAAAGAGCAGATTTCCACACGAAACAGATTCACTGATTAGAGAGTGAAATCCGAGACCCAATTCCCCACATCCTTCCTTTTGTGAAACATAGAGAATCGAGAGAGTTCAACGAGGACTACTGATTACCAGGACGCAGGCGATCCTCCAGAAGAATATGCACTAACCCTTGCTTCGCTATAAGTGTCGAAAAAAAAACATAGAGTACGACAAAGAGATAATCAAAAAGGCCGCTTTGGATCAAGCTGAATTCGAAAAGCAGCGGACTTCGTCGGGAAAGGTTGAATCGGAAGAAAGCCCCAATTAGTCTCAAAGGCTCCATTGAATCAGGTAAAATTTACTTGGTAAAGCGGCACGACACCAGAAAAGGAACATACACTTCATACAGAGTCGAAACCCTAACAAACCCTAGTTTTCCAAAGTCTACAATCAGAGACAATCGGCGAAATTTAACACCTACCAGATTAATAGACAAACCTGGCGCAGCAGTCAGCGGACACAATCCGGGTAAGACAGAAGAAAGCTCTTACGGCGTGCGATCGGAGCTCCGATGTACGACGGGGCAGCGGCACAATTCACGGCCGATCGAACAGGGGGAAATTGTCGGAGGAATTGGAAGCAACGGCAAATTACGAAAAAACACACACAAAAAATCCCGGGGCGGTGGACGGCCCAACAGGAATTGGCGTCAGGGAAATTCAAAATATCGAAAAGGAATTTGAGGTTTGATATTGCACCGCCGTTTAATAACTTTTTTATCGGTTTTGGGGTTTTCGGGCAAGCTATTTGATTCTTGCGGACGAGGACGACGATAGTAAACGGGGATATGTGTTTATTACCCCAAAACCACCCTTCACAATTCTACTAATGCCACTTTTAACCCCTCCAATCAGAAGCTAGTTTGGCACTGTGACTCCAAAGCTTGCCCATTCTCTGGCTCCAGTGATCGCGGCTCCAGGGGGGGGGAGGGGGTTCAACCGTTCAAGTGCTCCATTTGTTGCGGCCAAGGACTGAAGGACCTAGGCCGCCTCATCTCCATTTATTCTCGCACGTGCAACATGCTCATCTATACTTTGTCCATTGCTGATTTTCAAGCTTGACTCTTTCTTCTTCTTTTGTCTCATCTACACTCTATTACTACTATATGTAAATTTTTTACTATAAATTTCAAAATCCTATAATATTTAAAAAATTACTATCTAAATTTTTATTTTTTTATTTTTTTGGTGGGGGGGGGAGGAGTTAATACTTAATACTAGTTCCATTTGAATTATTGCAATCTAGCTAATGACAAGAGTGTTCTTTATGTAATAAATTTTGTTTATTTTTAAATATTAGCAATATTCCAATTATGACGACGAACGAAACGAATTTTTTTCCAATTAAACGATGTTTAAATAAATTACATATTAGTGAATTACATAATAATTAGAGTGAGAAATTGAGTTCATGGAATCTAACTGTACCTTACAATTCTGAATTTTACATTTGATGACTTAAAGAGTATTTAGGATGCATGGCACTTGACTTATTTTATAGAATCAATAGAATCAATTACAACAATAGTTGGATTTCAACACTAAGCTTCTTTCCAGGTAAGAGATAATATTTTAAAATATTATTGTAGCTTCAAATATTAAAATTTTTTTAAACACCTCCACAAAAAATATATATAAACACCAATTTTAAAATTAAATGACTTTTTTTTTTTTCATTCAAGTAGTTGTAACTTAGCATCTCAAAAATTAATTCAGTTATTCATAAATACTATAATTATGTCATTAGTGAGATATCAGTGGTGCAAAGAGGGCTCAAATTTGTTACGCCCTAGGCGCGACACCCTGCTCTCTCACAGAGGGTCCGGGTGGGTCCAACATGGAGGACATGTGTGGGTGCTTGGGCGTAGCCAAGAGCTGTGCCTTGGGCATAGCAAATTTGAGCCCGTGCAAAGAAGGGTGTTAATAACCCCAAAAATTGTGAAACCCTACATAGAAAGTGTTTATGATTTCGAGTAAAACGTGGACAAATAATCAATCATAAAATGAATGAACTAAGACCCTAGAAACATTTTCTTCAATATATACCCTTGTTATTTGACATAGCAAGAACTATTAAAATATTTTGTAAATGCTATAATAAAGTGATTAGTAATTAGCTTGATCAAAGGGATACCAATGGGGCAATAACCCCCTCAAGTAGTGAACACTATTCCCTTTGTCACTAGGTTTTGCTGCAGCCACTACTTGAAGATGAAACTTTTATATAAGTAACGTTATTTTCTAACATTAGTGTAAAACTTACTTACTTTTAATAAAAAGCAAGAAAGGAGCCCTTAGCAATAGCTCATGTAGTCTCATGGGGGTAGTTAATTGTGTTAGGATCTCCCATACAGCATTGGAAATAATGAGTTGTGGGAGGACATGGGTTCAGATAACTCGTACAACGTTGGGAGTAAATTTGTAATTAGAAGTATAACTAAATGTATTGCCGTTAAAAAAAATATATATATATAAAAAAAAAAAAAAAAAAAAAAAAAAAAGATAAAAAAATTGAGACACCACAAACAAGTGGGATACAACCATAAGAAATAGACAATAAGCTCTAGTTTCCTAGGCAAGGAGACGATGGATACAACCTTGGGCATTATTAATCTAAACAATTACATGATGCTTATTCAAGCATGAAGGCAAGCACAAGGACCGAGGCAAGGCTAACTTAGACAGCTCGGCGGTTTGACTTCGCCGTTCGCCTCTCCTCGCGCATTATGGCAATAGGAAGACACTGCCCCTCCTTCCTCGAAGGGCCTGAGGGAGACGTCGTTGAGGAGGATGTGTTCGCAAGGCACGTACTTGCTGCAAGCCAGTCTGACTGCCACATCCGTTCTCGAAGTTCCCTGTATGCCTACGAACGTTACTTCGGAGACCTTCACCGCCGACGTCTGCACACAGACAGGAGAAGAAATAAAGAAGGGGAAACTGGAAAGTACGCACAGAAGACAGTCCAGTGGTAACTGGTTCTGAAATCGTCTCACTTTATTTGCACAGGGACGAGGGGAATCGCAGTAATGTTGATCGATGACAATCGGGTTTGAGACATTGATCATCTTTATGTTTCTAAAAGCGATATTTCTGGCCCATCCGTGTCCCCCCTGCGATTTCCAATACCATTAATTTCACTAATGGAAGGTTAGTCCTGCTGTTAGTCGATCAAACGAATATAGATACTTTGGGAATTAATTAAGAAGATTAAGAGCATGTTATTGATCCATGAACTCAAAAACTGATATATATATATATATATATGACCGACCTGCCATGTCTTGATCCGCAGACCGTTCTCTGTTCCGGTAAGTGTTGCTCCATCCACCAGTACGTTCTGCACTGTAGCTCTGGTGTCTCGCTTCCCAAGGCTTCCTATACTGTAATATGTTCGACGAAATGAACCAATAAGTCTGGCATTTTCTGCTATCAAGTAATGTTGCAAAATAGCATAAATGTTGAAACACGAGGGAGCAGAAATTGCCGGGCAATATCAGACCTTATTCCGTGTCCAGGACCGCACATGAGTCCACTTATGGTCACGTTCGCAGATCCATGTCCTACGGAGACACAATCATCTCCTGCAACAGAAAGCCATTCATGAACAAAAAGATAAAGAGAACGACGACGGCGACGACAAATGCAAAAGTGAATAAGCACCAGAACATTCGGAACTGAATGGAGAAGAAGACTTAAAGAGGAGAAGTTTTTGGGGCATCCATGTTCATAGGGACAACAATCCAGACCTGTCCCGATTGTAGTATTGAGGATGTGAACGTTTCTTGTTTGTTGAACGTGAATGCCATCGGTCCGTGGACTGGTAGAAGGCGCCATTATTTGAAGCGAGAGAGCAATTACATGATTGCATCTGTGAAACTGCAAATGGAAGTGAGGGCTGTCCGCGATCGTCACGCCCGTGACCTTTATATGCCTGCAATCCTCAAATCTTACAGACTAGAACCAAAAAACAGAGAGCCCACCAATTGATGTCAAACATTTAATCAGACGACGGTACAAAAGGCGAAGAGGGAGAACAGAGATTATCCACTATACAGTACAGTACAGTACACTCACAGCAGGCATCTTCGAGCAAGTTCTCTGCGACACGAAACAAGAAAAGTAAACCTTTTTCCAATTCTCGGCCAAAACAGTTACAGGGGTCGGGGTTGTTGAATGCAGCGCGTCATGATTGATTTACCTTGTTATTATCTCTTGAACAGGAGGAGTTCCACCATTGTTGTCCTCTTCCCAGGAAGCTGCCTCTCCCTCGAAGGGTAAAATGATTCAGGTCATTGAATGTAAACCAGCTCCTAGCCGTGCCCCAGCTGTGGGGGTTATCAGGAGCTATCAAGGTGCCGTCGACCTTATCAGACCATATTATTCAAGGGCAGTTGAAAAACATTAGAACGTTAATTAGGTGGCTAAGAAACCAGAGGAAGAGGATGGGCTACAGAAGAAAGGTTTAAGCTGAAACTGGAAAGAGTACTAATGGAGGGCAAGATTCAACCAGCGAGACATTACCCTTAAAGAGATATTGGCTCTGCAAGGACCGTGGAAGGTCATGGGTTTTATCAAGAATGTCCCGTTTGGAACGAGCAAGACAACTGGTTGCCTCTGATCACATCCTACAGTCCATGCAATGAGCAAAGCCTATAACAAGAGGAAGAGCCAGCAAAGTTCAATTCAACACTGTATCCCGTCAAATTCAAACAAACAGATCGTTACCCCAGGCGCAACCTCAGTACTATCGGTGAGTCCATCCCCTTGAGCACCGAAAGTCTCCACGTTGAATACCAAACGACCATGGCTATGTCCCAGAGCTCCCAGCAGCACGAGCACTAGTGAACGAATTTCCCAGCAGCGGATTCCCATCATCCAGACACCTAGGCTGATAATGGCGTCGGGGTTACTGATTCCAGCAGCTGAAGGAAGGGGAAGAGGAATGCAGTTCAGGCGAACTAGAAGCCGAGATATATGAGGGAGTATCGAAGTTGGGAGCAGAGCTTGTAGCAGAAGGTTGGGTGGAAGGGACTGAACTTGTGATTCAAGTCGCTGAACAACACGATGCTCGAGAGGTACAGCAAATATAATCTGTCTTATGAATTAGTTAGATTTATTTCTTTTTTACATCTGAAAATATGGATTACTAATTACGAGGAAAAAAAAAGACAATTTAATTTCACGAGTGGAAATTGGTGTGTACTGGGAGCCGTAATTAATAGATAAACATCCAGAAATCAGAATCCCAGATTTTTCCCAGCATTGGCGGCTTTTCAGCTTCCACAAGACGCGAGTCGGACTCCGGAAGTCCCGAGTTGCAGACTGTATCTTTGCTGTCTGGCGGAAAATGCACATTAATTCGCTAGTGTATACACCTCCGACCATATTCAGCATAGCAAAATCGCGACTTTCGCTCGTTTGCGACGGGGTAGGGCGGAGATGGCGCAAGCGAAGGTATCCGATCGAGGCCGGCGATTCGCGGTGCTGAGGACCGGTCACGCCACCGAGTACACGGAGCGCACGTACGGAGGGTACGGTCGCATGTTGGAGCGGCTTCTGAGGGACGGAGGCGACGAGGAATGGGATATCTTCTCCGTCATCGATGGGGATTTCTCTTTCCTGGAAAAGGGCGGCGATCACCTTCTCCGGTCTTATAATGGATTCGTCATCACCGGAAGCAGTGCCGACGCTCACGCCGAAGACGTCCCTTGGATTTTACGCCTCTGCGAACTTCTCCGCTTCTTACACCTTAACCAGAAGAAACTCCTCGGAATTTGCTTTGGCCACCAGGTACAATCAAACATGGGCCATGGCTTCCTATTCGGTATTCGTTTCTTCGCATTATTGGCATCATAATCGTTTCTCCTTTTTAACCCAGATCTTAGCTCGCGCTCTCGGTGGTGAAACTGGAAGAGCTGCAGTCGGTTGGGAGCTTGGTGCGAAGAGTCTTCATATTGACACGGAGACCGTATCTAAACTTTACGGCGTGCAGATCTCTTCCCCTTTGAATGCAATTGAGAGTCATCGCGATCAGGTATCTTTGTTCTGCACCCAATTTTGATTTCCATATGCAATTCGTTGCTGCTTGGGTTTTCTCAATTGCCCTAAGAGAGCGGGGAAGGGAACAAGAGGTGACTCCTAATTACAACTCTACGAAAAGGAACACTAACTCACTGCAGAACCAAATTCATGAAGAAATTCCAGAGAGCAGGAATAAATCCCAAAGTCCCAAAGAATTAGGGTGGAAATGTAATCTATCCTTCTCAAGTATGTGCCAGTGCCACTACATTAAGTATGAAATTTTCAGGTATCCCGCCCTCCTCCTGGCTCTGTGGTGTTAGCTTCTTCGGCGAAAACCAACATTGAAATGTTTTCAGTAGGAGATCATGTCCTTGGCATACAATGCCACCCTGAATTTTCAAAGGATGTGATGTTGGATATCATACAAAGCCGCCGGGCAGCGAAGAGTATTAGTGTATGTGCATCTCTTACACATTTGTTTATTTATGTTGCATTTGATTTCATTGATGAACAAGCATCATCTTTACTATAAATACATAGAGATATGAGCCTGTGAAATTATCTATCCAGCTGGAAAATCATCTGGAGTGAATGGGAGAAGAGGGTGGTCACTTCTTCAGCCCAGATGATGTCATCATTCAAAATATATACTGTGTGAAGATGGAAATGCAACTGAGAGAATTATCTTTATATTGCTGTGAATGAGTGTTGAGATTGATCATCAGGGAATTTAGATGAATACGGCCGCCTTAAGGAGTATCTATCCACGAGAATTTGACTATTTTATCACAACTGTTGTTTGTGTTCAGAGTAGTTTTCTGTCTAAGAGAATTGAACGAAATGTCATATAAATTTTTTCAGAGTCTATAACCCAGCTGATTGATAAATAAATAAGTTCCAAAAGGCTTGGGCTCAAGACTAAAATTCAACAGAATGGGTTTGTTTCCTTCCCATTTCTTATGGAGGCTCAGGACTCAAGTTCAACAGAATGGGTTTGTTTCCTTCCCATTTCTCATGGACAGTTTGATGGTAGGAATGTGCTTATCATCCTGAACTAGCATTCTAAATGTCACATTTTCTCTTATATATATTGAAAGATTCTTGTAGATTTTGGACTTAATATAATCAACTACCATGGCATGAAAAGTTGGATCATTTCTCAAGTTGATAACACCTTTACTGCCGGATAACTGGGATGAATATTTTCAATAAAAAGATGGCATCAGTCACCATCATTGTGTTATCCAATCTCCTGCAAGACCTGCAATTATATTGTTTTAGTCATATAGATGTTCAAGTTTAATTTTGGTCTTGAGCCCCTCCTGCTTCCTGCTTTGAAGTGTCAAGCGTTTTTGAACTTTCTATTTTTCAGGATGAGGTTGCAAATGAAGCTATCCAAAGCTTCGAAAAGAACGAGTTGGATCCAACGGAGCTTCAAGCCTTATGCAAAGCGTTTCTCAAGGGAAATTGAAGGAAATCCTAAAGTTGCATCTGAAGCAAATTGGTGGCAGCACACAAAATTCTTGTCTTCTGGGAGCCAAAAAAAAAAAAATCTCAGAAATGCTTGGTTTTTGTGGCAACATGTGACAAGTTTACGTGAATTCACAATGAAACTGAAAATAACACAAGCTTACCGACTTTTTGAAAGCTTTTTTATTTTGCCAAAAATGTCGATTCTTGTTTTGCAAGTAGGAAAATACATTCCCTAATTCTTCATTCTCCATTAACTCGAACTCGGAAGTTGTGGAGAATCAAGCCTCTTCATCGAGTTGGACTGGGATGGAGATGTGCGACCCGCCGGCGGCCGGTCCGCGGGGCTCCAGATTGTACACTCCACCGAATCGATGAAACGCGCGTACGGAGGATACGGCAAAATGCTGGAGCTCCTCCTGAGGGACGGCGGCGACGAGGAATGGGACATATTCTCCGTCTTCGTCATCGACGGGGATTTCTGCTTCCAGGAAAAGGGGGAAGATCACCTCCTTCGCTCCTACCATGGGTTCGTCATCACGGGAAGCACCGCCGACGCGCATGCCCTAGACGTCCCGTGGATTTCACGCCTCTGCGACCTCCTTCGTTTCTTACACCTTCACGAGAAGAAACTCCTCGGAATTTGCTTCGGCCACCAAGTATGCGCCGTGATCGTATTCGAGGATTAGTACATTTCTTTTTCTTTAAAAATAGTTTAATTGATTGTTGTTTTCACGTAATTGGCAGCATAATCATGTCGGTGTTCTGGCCTGATCTTAGCGTGCGCTCTCGGAGGCGAAACCGGAAGAGGGGCTGCCGGCTGGGAGCTCGGTGTAAAAAGTATTGAAATCGATGCCGAGGCTCTGTCAAAACTTTAGGGACTGCGGCTAACTTCAGTCATCGCGATCATGTATCTCAATTTTGCGCTTACTTGTACTTCAAACAATGCGAAAAATGATCCATGTTGCCCAACCACCAGTCTGGTATGACAGTGAATTTCTTTCGGAGAAAGACTTGAAGTACTTCGTTTTTCAAAACTAACTCATTTTCGTCAAACATATTTCAGGTGTCCTGAAAGTGTTGAAGCACTTGGTTTTTCAAATCTAACTCACTTTCTTCAAACATATCTCAGGTGTCCTGCGTCCCTCCCGTGGTTTTGGCTTCTTCAGAAAAAACTAACATTGAAATGTTTTCAGTTGGAAATCATGTTCTTGGCATACAATGTCATCCAGAACTTTCCAAGGATGTCGTGGTAGAGATCATACACGGATTTCGGGCAGCAGATACAATAAGCGTACGTGTACCCCTTAAAATAACTAGTTCATCATCATTTTTCTGCTAAAAAACTGTTCATGTTGTTTGTATATGCGATCATTAAGTATCTCTAAATTTCTTCACATTTGCGCTGTTAAAGTTTCAGATACGTTGAAGGAAGCTATACTAATGCTATTTAGCAATATGAGAGGGTGTTTGTTTCACCGAAAATCCGCCGGTCCGCGAAGAGGCGTGATCGAGAGAGTAATTCGATTTATAACAGAGAATTTTGTGTTACAGTTGTGTTTGAATATTAGAAAATGCGAGTACAATCTCCTATTATTCTTCTGATTCAATATCCGTGTGAATTTGGTGAAGTTTAAGCTTTTGGCGAGGGCGACGACATATGAGTTCTGGAACGAGTGTGCACAAACGGTGACAGCTTTGGTCGATCGGCCGAAAGTATTTGTGTTCCACGTGTATCGACTTATGACGTTGCCGGCGAATGTGTAGAGCTCCTCCGGTTTGAACTGTTGAGTTACGACGGACTGCAAGTAGCTTACTTCTTTGGCTTGAGAGACTCTGTGCGTGAGATAAATTTTTTTTCGAACCCTCGGGACAGAATGTTTTTGGCTATTTGTAGCTGATTCTATGCCTATTGTTGAGGTTGATGCTTGGAATGGGGATCATGATCCTCTTTTTACTGCTTCTTTTGAGAGAGGAAGAAGACTGGAGATTTTCCCTCTTGGATCCATCGAATGAGGATCCCCGTGTCTCTCCTTGGCTCCTTCGGTTAGCGACCAGACTTGGTCGTTTAACTGTTGAGGAGGCTAACTTGTAATTTGGTTTGATGACCGGTGCTGACGTGGTGATTTCCCTGACTGGGCGTCGACTGTATCGGTGACGCGGTGGCATGAATGGATTCGACGATGGGCTGCGGCGGATGACTTTGGAAATCGACACAGCCTACCCATGACGACCGATTGCTGGATCGATGGATTTCTGGGCTCGTCAAATTTGGGCCATTCACATTTTGGTGCATACAGATTGCCCCTTCGAGATTTGACAGTTCAGAGAGAACGATCAAGTTTCGAATGTGAAGAAGAACACAACACACACACACTTTTCCCTTTTTTTTTGTCGACCCTCTTACTCCTTTAGGGTTGTTTATCTTTTCGTGTACGCATCATTTTCTTTCCTCTTGCTCTTTTAGAACAATGTATATTTCTGTACACTTGTATATATCTTTTTCTTTTTTCTTTCTTTTCATTTTTTTTGGCTCTCTTGCTATTTTAGAGCTGTTTGTTTTTTTTGATTTTCTCTTTTTTTTTTATACGCGTACAAATGTACTGTATAGAGAGATAATGTACCTGAGCAGAGTATTGTTCAGGTTTGAGTGTTGACGGTAAGTTAAAGTTGACTGAGTGACTGGCCGCAGTCTGCTTCGAGCGTTGTAACTGATGTCGAATGTCATTTTGGTACTTCGGAGAAGACATTTGATGGCTTCGCCAAGTTTCGCCGACTCTGAATGTTGCGGCAGCTTCGACAACCAAATGACCCGCTTCTCGTCGAGCTTCTAATTGAATGAAGGATATAGATGGGTGAGGGAATGTAGCTGGTCACGTCGAAAGGAAATGCAGCTCTGTTTCGATGAATTTTGACTCGCTAGATAAGTCGAATAGATCAAATTCAGACTTTTTGAGGCTCCGCGCAAGACAATTCATCTTCTGTGTCTCTATTTGGTGTGCCGAGAAGAGAATGCGCACTTGATGTAGTGGGCCCCGCCATGGTCAGGATGATCCTCTTCCAACGAGTTGTAATGTTTCTCTGGCTGGTTTTGTCGAAATTGATTTTTTCCAACTCTGTCGACGGTTTGGCTTCAGTTCAAATTGTAGGGGAGTTGAGGCAGCAACGTGGGTCCCACCTTCCTGTGTAGTAGGCTCCTTCTTAAGTGGGAAAGCACTAATCCACTCCCCGCGGATTTGGGATAGTCAGGTTTAAGGGTCCTATCTTCTTCTTTTGGGTGCACCCTGCGAACTTGGGTCCCTTTTCTGTCTGCGAATTTAGCTTCTTCGCCTGTCTGCGAATTTGCCTTAGAAAACTGTCTGCGATTTGGGCTTGGAAAACTGTCTGCGATTTGGGAGAATTTGGGAGTCTGTGGGTTTAATTTGAGAGACTGTCTATGATTTAGGTATGGAAGACTGCCTGCGATTCTGTGTTTTCTGTTAGTCTACAAATTTGGCTCCTTGTGAGCTAACTCTGTTTGCGAAATGGGAGACTGCCTGAGAATTGGGAGACTGTGAGGTAGAGAGACTGCAAATTTGGCTTTTGGGAAACTGTCTGCACCTGCGACCTGGGAGACTGTCTGCGGTCTGGTTCTGCCTGCGGATTTTGGAAGATTGTCTGCGACCACGACCCGGGAGACTGTCTACGAATTGCTGAGATTTGACTGTCTGCGATTTGGAAATAGCTTGCGATTTGGCTTGGTTTGCAACTTCTCTCTGCTTTGCGATCCTTTTCGGGTCCCAGCTTACGTTAGAAGTCTCCGCGAACCCAGAATTTAAAGGTACTGTATGCAAATTTCTTCCCTCCCGGCCGGGGTCCCCACTTTTTTTTTTTTTTTTTTCTTTTTTTCTCCTCTCGTTTTCAACTTCTCCCTCACTCTCTCTCTCTCTCTCTCTCTCTCTTTTTACGATTTTTTTCTCTTTTTTTTTTTTTTTTGAATTTCATCTATCTCGATTGTTCTCTCTTTCTCGCGCTCTGAGTGTCTGTCAGTTTTGTCGATGTGACAGACTGACAAATTTTTGTGTGTCATGTGCTGGAGTTGATTTGAGTCTCGCCCGGCTTGGTTGCCAGGAGCTAGGAGTTTGTTTCAGTTGCTTCCGGCTCGGTCGCCATGCGTGCAGATTTTTTGTTTTGACTTCTGGCTTGGTCGCCGAGAGCGGCAAGACTCTGCTTTGATGGCACCCGGCTTGGTCGCCGGGTGCTGCAGTTTTGTGTCACGCCCAGCTTGGTCGCCGGGGCTGAATTCTATTTCGGCTGATCCTGGCTCGGTCGCCGGATGCAGAATTTCTGTTTTGAGTGAGCCCGGCTAAGTTGTCGGGGTATTGGATTTCCATACCGTCGCATCTGGCTCGGTCACCGGGTGCGAATTATTGTGTGGTCGCATCCGGTTTGATCGTCAGATGCTGATTTTCGTTTTTAACTTTGGCCGGCTTGGTCGTCGGGAGGTTGAATATCTGTTTTGGTCGCCAGGTGCCGATATTTTGGTTCGGCTGAGCCCGGTTGGGTCATCGGTAGGCTGAATTTCTGTACTGGTGCACCCAGTTTGGTCGCCGGGTGCTGTTGTTGCAACTGGCTTGAGCGCCAGGTGCTGTTGTTGCAATTGGCTTGAGCGCCGGGTGCAAGCTGCTGAGTGATCGCAACTGGTAAGAGTTGTCGGGTAGTGTAGGTCGCGTCCGACTCGGTTGTTGGCTGCTGTTGTTGCAGCCGGCAAGAATTGCAGAAGTACGAGTATGTTTCGATCTCCTTTTTCTTGCCACTGCTTTTTGTGGCGACTGCTTCTTTTTGTGGCGACTGCTTCTTTTTTTTGTGATTGACTTTTTTCGCAGACTTTTTGTGGCGACCTTCTTTTTGTCGCGACTCTTTTTTTTTTTTTTTTAGTATTTGCTTCTTTTTTGTCGCGACTCTTTTTTTTTTTTTTGCTTCTTTTTTTTGTCATTTGTATGTTTTTTTTGTTCTTTTCGATGATAGCTTCTTTTTTGTCGCTTGCTTTTTTTTTTTTTGTTCGTATTTGCTTCTTTTTTTGCCTTGCTGCATTTTTTTTGTTTGTTTGAGGAGTTACGTTCACCACTGCTCCGATTATTGCGTCCGGCTCGGTCGCTGTCGCGGAGTTTGTTTGCGAACGGCACCGGCTTCGGTCGCCGAGTATTGCACTTGATGGTTTCTTTGTCGCATCCGGCTTGGTCGTCGGGCGCGGATGTTTTGTCTTTGGTTGCGTCCGGCTCTGTTGTCGGGCGCGAAGCTTCTGTCCTGCGTTCGGCTTGGTCGTCGAACGCATTGCTTTTGTTTTGATCGCATCCGGCTCAGTCGCCGGGTGCAGGATTTGGTTGCGTCCATCTTTGTTTCTGGTCGCGAGACTTTTGAACTGTGCTCGGATTGGTCGTCGGGCACAGTGCCTTCTGTTTTGATCACGGCCGGCTTTGTTGCTGGTCGCGAAGTTTTGAACTGCACTCGGCTCGGTCGTCGGGCACAGATTTTGTTGTTTTGATCGCGGCCGGCTGTGTGGCTGGTCGCAAAGCTTTGAATTGTGCTTGGCATTGTCGTCGGGCACTTGTTTTGATCGTGGTCGGCTTTGTGGCTGGTCGTAAAGCTTTGAATTGTGCTCGGCTCAGTCGTCGAGCACTTGTTTTGATCGCGGCTAGCTTTGTGGCTGGTCGCGAAGCTTTGAATTGTGCTCGGCTCGGTCGCCAAGCACTTGTTTTGATCGCGGCCAGCTTTGTGGCTAGTCGCGAAGCTTTGAATTGTGCTCGGCTCGGTCGCCGGGCACTTGTTTTTCTTGTTTTGCAGCATTCGTTTCCCGTCCAACTCAGTCGTCCGACACTGGGATCGAGTGCGGCATCTGGCTCAGTCACCAGATTCTAAATTCTCCGTTTGGATATGTCCGGCTTGGTCGCCAGACACTGGAGTTGTTGTTCGCCTCCGGTTTAGTTGTTGGCCGCGAGGCTGTTTGTTTTGGTCGCACTCGACTCAGTTGTCGGGTGCTGCTTTTGGGCTACGTTTGTCTTGAGTGCAACGTTTCCTGTTTTGATTGCATCCGGCTCGGTCGCCAGGTGCTCTTTTTTTCATCGCGCCTGACTTGTCTGCCGGGCGCGGAGCTATTGTCTGTGCTCGGCTCGGTCGTCGGGCATGAAGCCTTTGAGTTATGCTCAGCTCGGTCGTTGGGTATAATGTCTTTATTGTTTTGGTCGCAACTGGCTCTGCCGCCGGTCACTGTGCTTTGAATCGTGCTCGCAAAGAGGTTTGCTTCGAAGGCGATTTGATTTGCCGGACCGTTGATGGCTCGGTGATTACCCTCTCTCTCTTTTTTTTTTGTTTCTCCGTTCTTTTTTTTTTCTTGGCAACTGGTCTTTTTTGTCGTCCCTCTTTCTTTTCGACTTGCGTTTTTTTTTCTTCTCTCCTTTTGCGACTTCAACTTCTCTATCTCTGGTCGTGGGAGACTTTTTTTTTTCTTTTTTTTCGAATGGAGGGAGAGATGGATTGCATACCTGATTTTGGCTTCAACACTTTGTTGTAGATGTCTGCCGCGCCGACGTCTTTCTCCTTCCTCGTTTGACCATAACGACTATCAAGACCATTGTGAGGGCACACTTCGGGACTGCATACGAATTCGTGATTCCAAGGAAGAACAGAAGTCACTGTTGTTAGCTCTCGGGAGACCGTCGGCCTACGGAGGTTGTGATGTAACTGCGTCTAAAGTCAAGGTTGTTCATGACTTATGGAGTTGCCCAGTTGTAGACGAGGACGACCACATTTGTTATCTCCCGGGGGTTGACGAAGCCTTGTCGTCTCCACATCAGGTTGTAGGCAATGTTTTGCTGAGTCCCATGCATGATCAACTGATCCGTTTCACGGCGCCGAAGCTAAATATCGACAGTGACCGGTTCGATCCTTGAGAGAGTCGACCGGAGGTGAACTTTGCCCCCTGCCCCATGCCTTTCTTCTTCGAATGGGCAGATGTCGTGCTCTGTACTTGTCCCGAGCCGTTGGCCTCGACAGATCTTACTCACGCGGTTCATGCTTCCATGTTTTCGTACCGGTGTTGCAGCAACGTCATCCATACTTTTCTAGAGGTCCGGTGCTCTTCTACGAACACCATTTTCACTCGTGAAGGGGAACTATCGATTTCTTTATGGGATATGCACCAGCTTGGCAGACTGCCTCTCTTCGGGAGTATCTACGATGAGGTGACACCAACGCTCGCAGACTTCACTCAAAGTCGTTCTATGCCGCTACCCGAGAGTATTCGGTATTTGATCCTCGCGTACTATCGGCTTTTCTGTCGTCCGAGAGTTACGAACGTGGAGGGATTTTTTGGGATTTCTTTGTCCGAGTGGGTATCCTTCTGATTCCGTGCCGAGGGGGATGAGCGACCTATAGAAGACCCATGGGCTGATCGCAGGAAGATGACAGGCTTTCGGAGCCGCGACCGGTCGGCTGTGCTGAATCAGCTTCTCTCCGAGTTGGGAGTTCCTGACGCCCTCGCAGACGAGGTCTATCTGGCTGCCTTTTTGTCATTATGGCTCTGTCGTTTCGTCTTGCCTTTATCTGGCGACATGATGAGGTTGAGCGTCTTCAAGATGAGCTGTTTCATGGCCAGTGGTAAAAAGTGTAGACTGGCCGGTGCGGCTTTGGCCAACATTTATCGGGGATTGAACGACTTTTCACCAGGGAGGGTATCTTGGCCATTCGTCTATGCATGGCTCGCCCAACGGTTTGGCGTTCACGAGGTTGACTCCGACGACAACGACCCCTCATGATGATTTATCGCAACCCGACGCTTGCTCATGTTTATACCCAGAAGGAGGCTCGTTCTTTGCTTTGGCGCGACAGAGCACGATGCTGGTATCCTTCGGAGGCTCTTCCCCCCGGTCCAATCCTCGACAAGGCTGATCACTTCGTGTCTCGGATTGAAGTGGAATATTTTCGTTGCCTGCGGGCGACATTTGTAGTTTTACGGTAGCGCGATCTCTTTGTGGTGGAGCCTTATAGTCCTCACCGGTTCGCGCGTCAGTTTGGGTTCTGCCAGGACTTGTCGGGTGTGCTGTTCTCCGACCAGAGAAAGGCGGCTACGGTGAACACGCTCATGGAGTTATGGCGAGCGGGGACTACCTGTCCCCTTGGCAGCGTAGAGGTTCCTGCCTTCATGAGTCCGGCTTCCGATCCCGGTGTGACGTCCCTTTTTCGGGAATCCTGGCTTGAGGCAGTCGTTCCCCTCTTCGAGGTAATTACTTTGTCTCCCTTTTCTTTTTTATTCACTGCTTTCCTCACCTCTTCTCTTTATTTTGATTTCACTCGCTCTTCTTTTGTATTCAGCTTGCATGGAAGAGGTTTACCGATGCGCATGCGCCGGTTAAAGTCTTGCCGCATGCGCAAGCAGGAAAGAGTTCGCGAAAGAGTTCAAAGCCTCCGACTTCTCCCAAGGCAAAGAAGAGTAAGGTCGCGAAGAAGCGAGCACCGCGGCCAAAGGTTGCGAAAGAGAAGATGTCGACTCCGTCTCAAGTCGTGCCGGCGAAGGGCATCGTTATTCGAGATGCTTCTTCGGCGCAAGAGGATCCTCGGCAAGTCGTGCTTTCTTTACCAGTAGAAGATGCTCCTTCGGGCAAGGGGAAAGGGTTAGCTGAGCCGGCGACCTCGCCGTAGAAGACTGCTGCGAAGAATAAGTCCGCGGCTCCGCAGTCAGAGCCTTTCATTTTCGTCCTGCCTCCCTTCTAGAAGCCGCTGCGGACTGGTCTGGGTAAGCCACTGACGAATTTAACTCCACTTTCTGTTGTTCACCCCTCGGAGATTCCTGTTTCGGGGTCGGGAGAGAAGGTTAGGGTGTAGGCGCTTCTCGACAGGTCTGTTGTTTTGCCGACAGAAGAGCCTACTGCCGAGCCTGCGCCACTTGTGCCGACGACCCAGAATGGAACGCAGACAGTCCAGGAGTTCGATGACCTTGCTTCTGATGACCTTGCCGTCGTCGTAGCTCCGTTTCCGGACCAGCCCTACTTTCGGCAGGAGGACTTGTTCGATTTTTCTGAGTTGGAGGCTACCCGTCAATTGGAGTGGGTCAAAGAGGGAGTACCGTCTACCGTCGCTGCTGACGAGCTGTTAGTTCGCGAAGCCGAGTGCCCGACGAGGACCGTTGGTGAGGGTGTAGCACCTCTTCAGCCTTCGGCTGGGCCGGTTGTGGCCGAGGGGTTTAAGGTGGATGCCGGAGTTGCTGTCGCGGGTGGATTTCAGCACCCTATTTCTGATCAGGGCTTTCTAGTTGCTGCAACTTCGAGGAGGGAACCCTTTGTGACGTTTCCTCCTAGTAGTGGAGAGGCGACTCTTGCTGCCAAGGAGGGGGCTTCGGGTTCAGCTTGTCGACCAGTTAGCGAGGATTCGTCGACTTCACGCCCTTCGTCGGTAAGCATCTGTTGTCCGCTTTCCCCCTTTTTTTGTTTGTTCCTTCCCTCCTTTTCTTGTCTCCCTGCTTTTTTGTTAGGTGTCGGCCTTCCTTCTTTCGGCGAGGTCGCGACTGTTGATGCAACGGTCCGCGTTGGGGCTGTGGATAGTGTTCGTCGAGTGGGTTTTAGTGTCAGCCAACGACCCATGTTTGTCAGAGCTTGTGGCGGACACCCGTGCCATTCTCGATCACTTGAGAGGAGCCGGCGTCGACACTTCGGTTATGGAGCAGTGGGTGGAAGACTTTGCTTCGGAGGTGGCTCGCTTTCAGCAGTTGCGCGACTCCTTGGCGGGGAAGCTTAGTTTGGCCGAACGGTTCGCTGCCGGAGCTGAACTCGCCCAGTTTGTCCAGCAGGTGAGTGATCGCCCCGATGACTTAACAATGGACTTGGAGGCTGAGCAGAAAGCTCGTCGTGATCGTCTGGCATTCGTTTCGTCCCAAGTCGACTCCATTAATGGCGAACTAGCGACCATCCGAAGAGGAATCGACGCCAGTGAGGAGGAAGCTTCTGCTCTCGAGGACCAGCTTGCTTCTGTTCGTTCACGCCCTGTTCTCGACGAGGCCGAGACGCGGGAGCTGGCTGAGGTTTGCGCCCAAGTGGTTCGGTTGCAATGACGATTGGCTGATTTCGAACTTCCCCAACTTTGATGTAGCCTTTTTTTTTGTAGTCTCTCCTTTTTCCCTTCTTTTGTTTTTGCGAGACTTGATTTTTTTTGTTGCCTCCCTTTTTGTTGCGAGTCTTGCATTGTTCTCATCACACACATTTTTTTTCTTGCAATGAGAAGTATTGTTTCTTTTATTCGACTTCCTTTTTCTTTCTCTTTTTTTTTTCGCTGCCCTCCTCATGGGTAAAATCGTTTGAGGAATTTACCATTCGTTATCGGTAGCTCCGAACCATTTGAAGTGACTAGCTTGTAGGCGCCATTGGTGTAGGCTTCCTGCACTACGTACAACCCTTCCCATTTTGGCACGAACTTGCCCCCGGTTTTGCACGTAAAGAGCATTGGCCGTCAGACTGTGAGCACGAGGTCGCCTTTCTGGAATGACCTGAGCCGTACCTTTTTGTTGAAGGCTCGGGTCATGCGAGATTGGTATCATTTGAGCCGTTGTAGAGCCTCAAGTCTCTGCTCGTAGAGTGACTCGAGTTCTGTGAGTCGTAGCTGGGCGCATTCCTCTGTCGTCAGTCCTTCTCTTATAGTAATTCGCAGAGAGGGAAGCTGTACTTCAAGAGGGAGAACTGCTTCTGTACCGCAAATCAGCGAATATGGGGTCAACTGGGTCGGTGTTTGAAACGAAGTTCTGTATGCCCACAAGGCTGCGCCGAGCTTTTCGTCCCAGCTCTTTTTGTTGGCGCCGATGGTTTTCTTTAGGATTTTGCAGAGCATTTTGTTGAATGCTTCTGCAAGTCCGTCGACTGCCGGGTTGTAAGCCGACGATGTCCGCTGTTGTATGCGAAATTTCTCGCAGAAGCGGTCCATGACTTTGTTTCTAAATGATGTGCCATTGTCCGTCATTATGTATCGAGGGACCCCGTATCGGTAGATAATTTGGGTCCGAATGAAGTCGGCGACGATAGTTGCTTTAACTTCTCAGTAGGCAGCAGCTTTGGCCCATTTCGAGAAGTAATCGATGGCTGCCAGGATATATTGCCTATCGGAGTCGGATTTAGGAGTGATTGGACCTATGATGTCCATTCCCCAAGCTTCGAACGGCCATGACGCAATCGTCGGGTGAATCGGCTCTGATGGCTGGTGTATGTAGTCAGCATGGAGTTGGCACGGTTTACAGGTTTGAGCCATTTCGGTGGCGTCCCTGAGCATCGTCGGCCAGTAATAACCCAATCGCTTAACTTGTAAGTGGAGCTTCGGAACAGCCTGGTGTGCACCGCAAATTCCACCGTGCGTTTCTTTGAGCACTTGCAATCCTTCTTCTTTAGAAAGACATAGGCGAAGCAGGCCTTCATACAACCTACGGTAGAGTACGTCATTGATGAAAACGTATCTTGGCGCTGCTCGACGAATTTGGACTCGCTCTCGCAGGTCGACCGGGAGTGTGTCATAGCGAAGAAAATTTGAGATAGGCTCTCGCCAATCTTCAACTTCGTTTTGGCTGGCCGAGAGTGGGAGAGACTCTTCTATCTCTTCTGTTTGTTCTTCTTTGTTTCTTCTTCGACCGGTGGAGGGATTACCCAATGTTCGCAAATGGGAACTTGGCTCGGCCGTTCGTCGAATTGCGCTAGACTGGCTGCAATTCCAGCCAATGCGCCGGCTGGCCCATTTTCAGATCGAGGGACGTAGTGGAGTGAAGCTTCCGAAATTTGGGCCAAAAGTTCACCAGCATGTCTCCAGAACGGTACAAGTTCGAGTTTCTTTACTTCGAACTCCCCAGTGAGTTGCTTGATGACAAGAGTTGAGTCATCGTAGATGTTTAACTGCGGCAGCTCCATCTCGACCGCCATGCCGAGTCCGAGGAGGATAGCTTGATACTCCGCTTCATTGTTTGAACAGTTTTGGGTAAGAACGAACCAATACGGGAGCAGGTCCCTTCTTGGTGAAACGAACAGAACTCCAGCGCCGGCTCCGTTTCTTCACGTAGCGCCGTCGAAATACATCTCCCAAGGCGGAAGCACCTCGACTAGGAAGATTTCTTCGTCTGGGAACTCTTATGTTAATTCCCATTCGGCCGACACTGGGTGGTCGGCCAAGAAATTTGCCAGTGCTTGGCCTTTGATTGCGCGTTGCTTCACGAAATTGATTTCGAATTTCGAGAGAAGCAATGCCCATTTAGCCAGTCGGCCAGAAAGAATGGGTCGCGACATGATGTATTTCAACGGGTCGGCTCATGATATCAAGTTCGTCGAATGCGCCAGGAGGTAGTGTCGGAGCTTTTGAATTGCGAAGATGAGTGCCGGACAAGTCTTCTCAATCGGTGTGTAATTGAGTTCGACGCCCACCAGTGTTCGGCTTAGGTAATAGAGAGAATGTTCTTCGTTGTCCTCATCGCATTGGGCCAATAGAGCTCCGACCGATTTCTCTTGTGCTGCGATGTACAACAGCAACGGTTTGTCGACGATTGAAGCGACGACCACCGACGGCTTGGTGAGGTACGCCTTTATGTTTTTAAGGCGTTCCGGCAAGACTCGTCCCATTCGAAAGGAGTATCCTTTTTCAGTAGGCGGCTGAACGGTTGGCATCTTCTGGCTAAATTCGAGATGAAGCGCCGAATATATGCTAGGTGGCCTTGAAAGCTTTTGAGCTCGGAGATGTTTCTGGGCTCCGTCATCTTTTGAATTGCATCGATTTTGGATTGGTCGATCTCAATTCCTCTCTGACATACAATGAATCCCAGGAATTTGCCCGAGGTGACACCGAATGCGCACTTCAACGAATTCATTTTGAGTTGAAATTGTCGAAGCCGTTCAAACACTGCTTTGAGGTCGAGAAGGTGATCTGACCTCTGTTTTGTCTTCACCACCAAGTCGTCGACATGGCACTCGACGCGCTTATGCAAGAAGTCATCGAAGATATTTTGCATTGCCCTCTGGTACGTTGCGCCGGCGTTCTTGAGCCCGAATGACATCACTTTGTAGCAAAAGATGCCTTTAGGAGTGCGAAACGCAGTGAGCGAGGGGTCCATGCGAATTTGATTATAACCGGATGACCCGTCCATGAAAGAGAGAGTTTTGTGGCATGTCGTCGCATCGACCATGAGTTCGGTGATTGGCATAGGGAAGTTGTCTTTCGGACAAGCCTTGTTCAAGTCGCGAAAGTCGACAGACCCGAATTTGGCCGTTCTTCTTCTTGACCGGTACGATGTTTGCGATCCAGGAAGGGTACTTCACCTCTCTGATGAAATTGGCAGCGATCAATTTGTCAACTTCTTTTTGGATCTCAGGCACCAATTCTGGCCAGAACCGTCATTGCGATTGCTTGACTGGTCGAACCGAAGGATGAACCACCAATTTGTGTACCGCGACTCGTGGATCAAGGCGTAACATTTTTGTTTAATTCCAGGCAAATATATCGCAGTATTCGTGAAAGAGCGACATATATTCGATTTCTTCTTCGGCCGATAGTGAAGCGCTAAGAAATGTCGACCTCGGATCCTCTGTTGTACCCAGGTTGACTTTCTTTAACTCGTCGACGGTCGACTGGCCGCCTTCCTCGAACGTAGCTAGAGCCTCATCCAGGATGAACTCGTCATCCTCTTGATTGTCGTCGGCAATAGATATGTGATTTACCATAACCGAGTCGTATGCGCGAGCTCGTGCGATGGCTGCCTTCAAGGTGTAAATAATCCCTGGGTTCGTAGCATTTTTCTTTTTCGTCAGAGTTTGGCCAACTGAAACCTGGTGTACATCTGTCGATGTCTTTCTAGTTATCTTGATTGGCTTCGTTTGAGCTCTATAGATTTTGATTGGCTTCTCCTTTTGGTAGCCGAGGCCTAGGCGACCTTTAGTGATTCGACGACCTTCGTTCCTTAACTTTTCCTGTTCTAGAGTGAGGACCGGCAGAGCGACGGGTGGCTTCTCGTGGAGCTGGTCCTTTGTGAAGTTGCCCCCAGCTTTGGCCATCAGTCGGTATGTGTTCGGGTCGAACCCTTCGTTCGATCGAGTAGATGGCAAATGCTCGAGGTTCGGGAATTGTTTCACAATGCTTCTTTCCTCGAGTTTCGGCAGTGGGAGAGTGACCTTTTCTGCCAAAGGGGTCGGCTGGATTTTCTGACAGACGACCAAGGGAGCTTCTCCCTTCTTTCTTTGCGACTGGGGAATGTACCGTAAGATAGGTACATTACGCTGCGTCGGCGGTGGAGTTGCTGCGGCCGGTTTGTGGTCGTGTGCTGGTTGGTTGTTATGCGCTGGCTGTTTGGGAGACCCGACTTGTGTCGTGGTCTGTTTTGGGGGTGTGGCTTGCATCGGAGTGTTCTTGGCATTTGATGCCTGGTTCGGCCAGGGTGACAATTTGACTGTCGGTTTGGTCGTCAGATAGAATTTGGCATCTGCGAAGGATGTCTCTGCCTCCGTGAACGGGCTTTCATCGGCGTACACCGTCTTTTGCTCGTCGTTCTCCCAGTACTTAAGCACTGATGAAGTGTTGATGACACAACTCTGTTTGCGTGAAGCCACGGTCGACCCAAGAGCAGATTATAAGATGTTCTTGAATCGATGACTTGGAAAGGAGTTTCGGCCACCATGTCGCCGATGTGCAATTTGAGATTGATCATGCCGAGTGTCCTTTGGCCTTCTTGGTTGAAGCCTTGGATGAGGAGGGAGCTCGGAGAGAGGTCGCCAGCAGAGAGGACGACATTCTTCATCGTGCGAATCGGTAGAATGTTGACTGCGGATCCACAATCGACGAGAATGTGATTGATTTTGTGGTCTTTGATGTAGCCAGAGACGAACAATGGTCGATTGTGATTTTTGGTCCCCAACTGCGCATCCTCTTCTCTAAAAGTGATACACGGCGGACACGAGACGGCAAGCGCTTCCTCTGATTTTTCCAGTTGCGGAGAGGATAGCGCATCTTCTTCCTCCTTTCGGTAAGGTGGAGTTAACCCGACTTTCGGCAAGTCGTGCTTTCTTATGAGCAGTATTTCGACTTCGGCTTGGAGTTCCTCTAGTTTGTCGAGGACCCGAATTAGAGCTTGTCTTGACCTAATGGCCAAGTCGAGGTCGTCTTCTATCTCGTTAAGCGGCGAGATTTGCTTCAGTGTCGTCTCGAGGTCGTCGCATTCGACGACAGGTCGTTTGCTTTTGTCTTTTGTTATTGTTTTCTCGTAAGGAGCCGTTGAACAGGTCGCCACCATTGCTGGCGGCACAAAAAAATCTTTTGGAAAGAACTCCGCCAGTGTGACGGGCCTTCTCTTCTTTTTGTTTGCTCTCTGAATGTTGGTCCCGAGAGCTTTCTTTTGGCGCTTTGCGGCTTTTTTGTTTGGCCACTTCACCTCGGTTTTGGTGTTCGCTAGTGTCGGTTCGAGTTCTTGAATAGGCTTCTTTCGCCGGGTGACCAGGATCCACCCTTCTGCGTCGGCAATAGCTGCTTCGCGGGGTGCCGATTTTAGTACGACCTTAGCCGGTGGTCGTCTGTTGTTGTATGGTCGATTGGAGGGACCGGATTTTGGACGGTCCTCCTTCCTTGCGACCTGCTGTTTGCTTGGCCGAGCTCGCCGGTTTGGCTCGGCTTGAATGGAGATGACATGTGAGGATGCCGTGTTTTCGGCTCCTTCGATTTCAATACGGCCTTGAGCCGCCAGCTCCATGATTTTGTCCTTCAAGACGAAGCACTTCTCGGTCGGGTGCCCGACCAAGCAGTGGTACTTGCAGAAGTTCGGATCTTTGCTCCTGGACAAGTCGCCGAGTCTTTTGACTTCAGGCAACTTGAGTAGCTGGTTGTCGAGGAGCTAGTCCAGCATGACAGAAACATTCGCGTCGGCGAACGGGTATGTTTTGGCCTGTCGTTCCTCCAGCGAAGGCCTTCGGTACGTGCCCCCGGTTAGTTGTCGTGGGAGGTAAGTAGCTTTGACCTTGCTCCCAACCTTAATTGGTTCGAAAGCGTTCGTCGCGAAGGAACATTTTGTTTTCTCCTTCGTGTCTTTGGACGCGGTCACGACTGCTGCCTTCCCTTTCTTACGAGGGTCAGCATACAAGGGAACTTCTTCTTGTCGCTCCTCCATGAGGTTCTCCATGTTATGAGCCTCTGTTGCAAGCTCTTGAAAGTCGGTTGGCCTTTGACTTCGGATGTACTTCAGGAGCTCCCACTGCATCCCTAGAAAGCACATTTCGATCTCGGCTTCGAGAGACAGGTTTGAACTTTCTTTGCAGTTTAAGCTCAAGTTCCTCCACCGGTTGATGTAGTCGACGACCTTTTCTCCTTTCTTCTGTTTTAGATTGGCGATCTCCACCAGAGTAACGGTGCGCCGGGTGTTGTAGAACCGGCTGAGGAATTCCCGCTCCAATTGTTCGCAGCTGTCGATTGACTCTTGGGACAACTCAATGTACCAATCGAAGGTGTTTCCCTCCAATGATCGGCCAAATTGCTTGACCAGCAAGTCGCCGTCGGTGCCGGTGTTGTTGCAAGTTTCAATGAAATGAGCGACGTGCTGTTTGGGGTGTTCGTCGCCATTAAATTACTGGAATTTCGGAGGATGGTAGCCGACTGGCATTGGGATGTTTTGAATCCTTTGAGTGTATGGCCTCCAGTAGGCGACAGATTTGCTGTCGCCCGAGCTGTTTCGTACAACGCGGTTGATGAGCTCAGTGACTGCGTCGAGAGTGAGGGCAGCCGACTCTGCTTCGACTCGACCCCTGCGGATGGCTATTGGTGCGACGGGCGGCAGCCCGTCATCGAAGGAAGGATCTTCTGGCAGTGGTTCAGCCGAGCCACTGAGCCACTGGTAGTCGCCCAATTTCGGTCGACTTCTTGAGACACGCTGCCAGTGTTGTTTGTGGTTGCGCCCATTTCGAGTAGCTCCAAGATCCTCGCAATTTGCAGATGACGAGCTGCGAGTTGCGCGTCTTTGATGCGCAGTTGCTCCCTTTGTTCTTTAAGTGCAGCCTGCATTTCGGCAAGCTACTCTTCTATGGTTTTGGCCGATTTCATCATCGCGGCCATCTTGACGGTCGGCGTCGGTGGAGCTGTTCCTGGCACAGATCAAAGTGGTGAGATTTTGGCCAGCGACCGCATTGGGGAAAAGGTCGTCGTTGTTCTCGAGCATGGAGTGGTTGCGGTGGGAGACCGGTCAGGAGAACCGGCCACTGTCGGTTGAGCGTGGTATGTGGTTTTGGCTGGTGATTGGCTTGCGGTGGCAGCCACTGATGAGATTCGGCAGGGAGGAATGGATGATAGTGTAGTAGTGGAGGTCGTCGGTATATGTCGGCGAGGCGAGTGGCCTGGTGGTGAATTGGCAGTTGCAGTGAGCGCGGCCAAGAGATCGTGAGAGATGGTCACGATCGGAGACCTGTCTTCGGCCATCGCTCTCTGTATGGAGGATGCCAGTGATGAATGCATTCTTGCCGGGGTGAAAGAAGTCCTGTCCCCATGCTGTTCGTACCACTGCACCAAGGCAGAGACGACGGAGCTCCTTCGTGATGGTGGCGATTGAGCCGGGCTGACAGTCGGGCTGCGAGAAGGAGGAGAGGCGGCGACGGCCGAATATGTTGGTTTGGCCATCGCTGGCATTAATTTGGCGGAGGCCGCAGCTGGCTTGGTGGAGGCCGCGGTAGCCTGTGGCACAAAGACGGCGCTTGGGCGACGTGCGTCACGCATGAAGGGAGCCTGTCTAGTCGACAAGCTTCTGGCCAAGGCCCTGGTCATTCGGCGAGTAGCCGGTGGTGGAGAGGTAGGAGCGCGGAGGTCGGCCGGAGATGCGGCAGCTGGTCCATGAGTTCCTGCGGTTGAGCTTGCAGTCGCGGCAGGGCGCGGGTGAGCAGAGCTGGAGGTGGCAATTTGCTTGCCCCTGTTGTTGTTGTTGTTGCCGTTGGTGGTGTTACTGGCCATGGCTGAGATTTTTTTTTTTGTTGAACGGAGAAGGAGATGAGAGGTAGGAAATGTCCCACTGGGCGTGCCAAATCTGTTTCACCGAAAATCTGTCGGTCCGCGAAGAGGCGTGGCCGAGAGAGTAATTCGATTTATAACAGAGAATTTTGTGTTACAGTTGTGTTTGAATATCAGAAAATGCGAGTACAATCTCCTATTCTTCCTATGATTCGATCTCCGTGTGAATTTCGTGAAGTTTAAACTTCTAGCGAGGGCGTCGAAATATGAGTTCTGGAACGAGTGTGCACAAACGGTGACGGCTTTGGTCGGTCGGACGGAAGTATTTGTGTTCAGCGTGTATCGACTTATGACGTTGCCGGTGAACGTGTAGAGCTGCTCCGGTTTGATCTCTTGAGTTACGACGGACTGCAAGTTGCTTACTTCTTTGGCTCGAGAGAGTCT
This sequence comes from Aristolochia fimbriata, assembly GCA_019845555.1. NCBI lineage: Eukaryota > Viridiplantae > Streptophyta > Magnoliopsida > Piperales > Aristolochiaceae > Aristolochia > Aristolochia fimbriata. The sequence goes on from CM034080.1 coordinate 17,980,612, forward strand.
CTGTGCGTGAGATGAAAAGTTTTTCGAACCCCGGGACAAAACGTTTCTGGCTATTTGTAGCCGATTCTGTGCCTGTTGTTGAGGTTGATGCTTGGAATGGGGATCACGATCCCCTTTTTACTGTTTCTTTTGAGAGAGGAAGATGACTAGAGATTTTCCCTCCTGGATCCATCGAATGAGGATCCCCGTGTCTCTCCTTGGCTCCTTCGGTTAGCGACCAGACTTGGTCGTTTAACTGTTGAGGAGGCTGACTTGTAATTTGGCTTGATGACAGGTGCTGTAGTGGCGATTTCCTGCTGATTGGGGCGTCGACTGTATCGGTGACGCAACGGCATGAATGGATTCGACGATGGGCTGCGGCGGATGACTTTGGAAATCGATACAGCCTACCCATGACGACCGATTGCTGGATCGATGGATTTCTGGGCTCGTCGAATTTGGGTCATTCACATTTTGGTGCATACAACGTTAAAGCTTGTATGTTGCTGAAAATCTGGCAAAATACTAAATGTGTCCTTTTAGAAACAATTGAGGTTCTTCCATGCGATACTGTACCCTGAAATTGTAGCTCTGAACTTGTACAATCTGAGGTGGTTATAAGTTTTGCTGCTAATTTTGTAGCAATCTTTATGCTAGTGGGAAACAAGATTGACCCCTTTCACCCTCTGAAAGTATAGAAGTTTTGAGGTAGAATTATGTTTAAGGAAAACCAGATGGAACTATGCTAGGAAACAGTAGGGAGCTTTATTTACCAGTTGAGTTGCATTAGTGATGAATCAGGAAAAGTCCGAGAGTGAGATGGGGCAACCCAAAGTCCAAAATTTTTCCAGTTTTGCTGGAGATGCAGAACAATTTTGTGTATTACTGTTTCAGAAAAGAGAATTGTGTATTATGGCTGAGTTTTAGTGATTTGGTATGTGATATAAAGTGGCTCTCAAGAACTTTATGGTACAGCAACCGCTGTACAATGGTATATGCAACAGAATGTGCTTACTCCTGACGGTCCAGAGAACTACCTTCCTTTATAGAAAACCAAGGCATTTTAAATCTTAGCTATTATATTATGGTCTAGAGAAAAGCGGAAACCAAAATCCTAGTTCATTATATAAGTAGCTTCTGTATCTATTCTCTAACTGAAGTATGTGACCACTGTTTGACAAGGCTTGCTGTATTGGGTTCTGGGTCTTGTTTATTATTAAGTTGATACTCCTGTTTGTTTTACTCTATCTAATGAATGTTATCTAGACTGCTTTTGACCGTATTTGTGCTGTAGGCTGATGTTGCAAACGAGGCTATTCAAAGTTTTGAAGATAACAAGTTGGACCAAGATGAGCTTATTGCTCTATGCAAGGTATTCCTGAAAGGCAAGTTGTAAGAGAATCCCAGTGCGGATGATATGACTAGCTTTTTACTGTTAGCGATTTGAAACTTCCCAAAGGGTTGCAATAACCTTCAAAACTTGGCGCCTAGCCCTGATAGATGGGGGAGGCTGCAAATCTCAAAACCTGGCTTCAGTTACCATCATAGAAGGAAGGGTTGAGCTCTGAAAATTATGATGACTAACAATGCATTGGTTGGCATTTTCTCCCAAATGGATGGTAGAAATTTGTCTTTAAATATTTCATATTTACTTGCTTGTCCTTGGTCATTAAGATGCTGATGACCTACTTCAAGACGAAGTCTGAGATGGTAGACCCAGAAACTGTTTTCCATCACATAATGTCAGGTTGCATATCTATGCCGATTATCCAAATTAAACCATAGCTTAGGTCAAGCTGCTTCTGATCGTGTGTTGTTCGTTGATGAAAATGAGTTCTGAGGAGAAGAGTGAGGGGTTTGAGCATTGTTGTAGGTAGGTGTCCATGCTGGTCGACTGAAACTAGGATTCACAAGTTTTAATAATGTGAGCAAAGCTTTCTCATAGTAAAGGAACAAGAAGAGCTGAAGCACCAATTGCGGTAAAAGTGGACTTACTGACAATTGAATGTGACTCATAGATGATGGACTTGTTTCTATTATTTCATCACAGCGGCACCAGCTTCACACTCGAATACAGATGCTGCAGTATTACATGTAGGATTTCGCCTGATTTGATATCTTGTTGTGGTAACATGGTTACAGCGAGTTAGTGACGCTGCATTGCTTGTTTTCTGGCGAACTGGATTCCACTCTTGCATAACTAATGAAGTCATTGGGATCAACGTAGATGAATCAAATGACGCCTGTATAACATGAATACTCAGGAAACGCAGAATAATTCCACTACTCTCGTAAACTGTAAGGTGTAAGGATTTTGTACTGACGTTTCAGACCCGCAGACGGGCACTGAATTAAAAGACAATAAAGCTTCCTAGATTTTCCCCTGGTGACATATTGGTGAGTACATAATAAAGATTTCACTCTCCATCACATCCAATGAAAGTTGTTTAAAACATATTATACAGCCTTCTAAAAAGGCGGCCTTCCAAGCTGAAATCAAATGCACGCAATGAACACTTCTTTCTCTCGTCGAAAAACAACTCGGGTTAATAACCATCATTGCAAGCTATATCTTCAACAGGTTCTAGGCCTCTTTCAAACAATACAGCTTCCTCAACGTCTTGCCGCATCACAGGTATGCTGTTCTAGCAGCCTCAAGAGTATTTCAAGAATGGGTTTGCCCATAACATCAAAATTTGCCCTTTTCAATAAGGCCATCAAGGATTAAAAAATCTGTCTCATACTCAAATCTGTTTCCTATGAGAAGCCGGTTCTACTTCCCTGAGCGTTTTGATTTTTCACTTTCAGCAGCCAATTCCACACCGCTTTCCAGCTCTCTTTCAATCAGTTCATAGTCATCCATGGGATCCAGCCTCCGGGCTGTATCTGCAACCCGTGCTTTTTTCCGCTTTTCTAGGGCAGCCTTCACCTTCTCCTTGTCAATTCTTTTAATAGCATCTGTGGTTCCACAATTTTTAGTGCCACCTTCACTATATACAGAGGAATTAGCTGCACCTGTGCCTGAAGCCTTGGTCAAAGATTCATCATCCTTTTTCCACTCTCCTGCTTCTAAAGTTTCCCCAATGCCATCCCTTTGTTGATCTTCCATAGGTTGGCGTGAGTCAACATTCTTGGATTGATCAGAGGCATCTAGAATGTTTCCCCTCCCACAAGCCGACTCCAAATCATTATGGTGCTGACGCTCCTTACTTAGAGCATCTGCCCTGTGATCCAAGCCATCTAATTTTCTCTCAATGCTGCCAAGGGCATCATTCTGGTTTTCAGTTCTCTGGGAACCATTTTCATTGTTCACCGACATTGGTTCATCAACAGACAGAATCTTGGACGAGGCTCTATGACTGTTAGGTGCTTGACCACCTGTACTTACTTCTCCTTCACTCCCATGAGAAGGCACTGGGCGCACCCCATTTTGCTCATATAGCTCCAACATTTGATTGCTAACCTCTGTAAGAAATACAAACCAGCAGACAATACAGTAGTACTTTTTTTTCATCTTCAAATATGAAAATTTACCTCATCGATAACTATCTGACAAAACCCAATCTAACAGGATTTTACCAACCTTCTAATTGGCGTGGGTTCACATCAAATTCTTGCCACCACACCCTCTCACCATCAGAGGGAAGCTTCACTTTAAGAAACTTTGCAGCAAGGAATATAGCACCTGCCGCTATATGGTGAGGCATAAATTGCAGGCACAGTGATGTGCGAAGCCTGCATTACATCCAAGAGAGTACATAGAACCAGCTTTATTCAGATTTGCAAATGTGATAAAAGAAGAAACTCAATCAATAGTGGCATACCCGTCATTGACAAAATTCCATGCAACTTGGGCAAGGGCGTTCTGAGCAACTTTAAATTTCTTTATTGCTTCAACCAGGGGCTTGTAAGGATGTTGGACATTTAGGTCAAAACCAAGAGTAGCCAGCACAACCCGCTCAGCTAGTAAAATAAGTTCCTTCTGTTGCTCATATGTTTCCTGTAAATATAGAATGACATCAGTTCTTCGTTAACAATCTGTTGGCAGAACTTTCTTAATCAAAAGAAAAAATAAAAGAGAAAATATGAAATTGGTGATCACTAGAATGGCAGGAGGCATGGCAGCAGAATTACATGGTACCTTCCATAATTTTCTGCCTCGGACTTGGGCCCCATAACTGGCACCCAAAAATCCGAGTTATATCTTTTGATATGGTTTGTATCAGTTAATACAGAATGACTGAATTGGATCAAATCTTGGTCACCCCTAAGACATGTCAAAGACTCTGAAAAATCACAAAAAAAGTAAAAAATAAACCTAACCTTACTTTTAGTACACTTTGGCATGAAAGTTCATGATAAAGGTTTTATCTAATGTAATACTTCAATAAAAAACATACAAATTGCGAAGCATCTAACACGAGTTTCAGTCCCCACATGCTAGGTTAATTTTTCTTGGCCAAATACGGTAAAGTCCAAGTTAGACCTCTTGACTCAACCATGACTTGGGCAAGTCAGAAAACGACTCTGGCGAGTCATGAATTGACTTGCCAAGTTGGGGAACCATGGTACCTTCTGCTTTATTCTCTGGACAGCAGCAGGATCTTTTTTATGTATTATCTCATATGACACAAGAATAACATCCTTCAGTGGACAAGGAGTTTCTTCTACTTTCCCTGCAAGGAACATGCATGCAGTCGCTATGGTCTGTAGAGAGCATTCACAAAATAAGCATCATTAGCTGGAATGAGAAATGATAGAAATCTGAACAATTTAATTTCAACATTATTATTTAACTAAAAGGAAATAATAGTCCTGGATGCAAATCAGTGACACATGAGGGACTGCAAGAGGGCATTCACATAGACATTGCACAACAAAATACAAATCATGAATTATAAGTCCAAGGCATAGCTTTGTTTTCTTTGTTTCTTTTTTCTTTTTTGCTACCTAAACTGTTGCAGAACAATATATATTTTTGGTATTGTAATTGTTACTATGAGTATGAGCCTATATATTGGTGCAACCCAATTTTCCTGTTTGATGCAGCACACTAAATGTGGAAGATCTAGCTGAGGAATAACCAAGAACAAAAATACCACGAAGTTGTAATATTTATGAAAGAAGATGGAATAAAAGATTTAAATAAAGAGGCTCAAATTTCCTAATTGGGCACAAGTTTCCAGATTAGAAAACCTCTCTAAAGTGCATTTTCCTATTTTATGCTGGTTGAAATTAGATGTTTTATTGGAGAAGCAATTTGCAGATTTTATTGATGCCTTGGTCAAAAAGCAACTTAAAAATTTTATGCTGGCTGAAATTAGATGTTTTATAGGAGAAGCAACTTGCAGATTTTATTGAAGCCTAAGTCAAAAAGCATCTCAATTTTGCTTTACAACTTCAACTGGAAAGACTTTTCTATTACCAATTTTCTTATTTACATTAGGTCCTTGTTTCTGAATTAATATAGCCTAAAGTTAGAATTCTTTAACAGATGCTAATGTCCTTTCATTTTTTAGGAAACTGAAAAGAACACTAATGTCCTCAAAAATCTATTTCCCACGTTGCATTCAAAGTAGGAAGGACATTAAGTTCTCCTCAAACTAGAAGAGACATTAAATTCCCAGCTTTTTGCAATTTAAGGCTTCGAGTGATAGTTGATTGTCTCTTTTAAATAGGTGGAATTTTGAATCCTCTCGAATTCTCTTGACTAGAGAAAATTATATCTGGAATTTCACTTTTTTCCAGAACTCAGGCCTTTCCCCAACTCCTAACTATTACTCCCGCCATACTGAGCAAGGTTTTCTGACCAGGATTGGCACCTAAAACCTCGGTTTTGTCACCGAGTTTGCCTGAAGTCCAGTCACCATACTCAAGGATAATCAGCCAAAAACCGAAAGTCAACTTTTAACCGCGATCTGACCAGTCCCTCGTGATTTCCAGTTGAGCCAGCCAAGTCATCAACTTGGCGAGTTAGAAAAATATGAACCTGAACAACATACACACACACCCTCACCCACAATTCCAAGTAGACCCACCGAATTCATGAATCAGTTGGTGAGTCAGAAAACTATGTTATGAAGCAGCAAGCTAGCTTGCTCAAGTGCCCCATCAATCATAAAGCCGTTAAGGAAGCCGCGCTAACCATGCAGCTGATGTTTCTAGAAAAGAGACAAACAATGAAAAATCAAGCGTCATGATCAGCTGACCATGCAGCTGAAAAGGCCCCCAACCTGGACGGATTAAAGTGAAAGTTAAAATAAGTTGTTGTTTAATAAAGGACAGCATTATGGGGGTTCTTTGAGGAGTTCTATTATAAAGGTATGTTAAGAAGGATGATGGAACTTACTACTCATTCTTTCCACTTTTTTTGTTTTATATTTTAAATGATAATACTTTTATTAATAATACACTAGTGTTACAATTATTAGTACAGCTAGTATTACATGGGCCTAAGCCCCTTTTTTAAGTGCTGCACACTCCAATGAGGTTACACAATCTCTGCCACAGAGTGTGTCGCTACAGTTTCTTTCCTAATAGGCCCTGATTTGGCTAAGTTATCTGCAATGGTGTTGGCTGAGTGCGGCACAGCTAGCCAAGCAATCCTCCATCCTTGGTTATATCTGCAATCTCATAAAAAATGCTTTTTAATGCCCAAGGAGCTGAGCATAAATGAGTTCAAACTGACAAGCCTCATTCCAATCAAAGCACATTTATGAAACAGGGAAGAGTTATACAGTGGTAATCAAGATCATGAGTAGCACTTGCCAGAGGTTGTGCAAAGAAAATCATGCAACTCATACACCTGTTATGCTCGATCGCTCATAGCTTGAACTTGCATTGCTCTTTCATTGTTTCACTAAAATTTATCCATGCTAAATTATCTTTATAAAATATAATCACAAAATTCTTCACCACCTTTCCGTAAATGGGCTTATTATTGTTGACAGTTCGCATAAACATTGCGGTCAGCATTCTTTGGAAGGAAAGGAACCATATTATAATAATAAATAAATACACATACCTTTACATGTTTGACAGAGTAGATGGATTCAGTTTTTCCTAGTTAAACATTACAGAAAAACTTAAAAAAATTTCCAGGTGCAATTATACGTTGAGGCTGGAAACCTATAGCTTGTCTATGGATACTTCCACTCATACATTCTATCAAGCTTAATTTTGGTAGCTCACTCTTAGAAATCTGGATGTGAAGACATTTGAATGCATACCCGGGGTTCCCTTGTGAATACTGACTATAAAGAGTCAAGAGTTGACACCCCATCCTACAAATTTTTGCATTTTTGAAGAGAAATTTTCAGACAATGTGATTTGTAAGATCACAAAATGGACTGGCTGACAGCTAACAAAAGGTTACTCACCAACATCTTGCATTGCAGTCCCCCTGCTATCCTAGTATCTTTGCTTTTGAAAAAAAAACACGACTATTTCAAAAATAAATTAAAGGATTGTATACATAACAAATGACACCTTGCAGAAAATAGTCAAATTATTTGCGACGCCGCTGTTTCAGTTGTGCCACGTCATTGGCCGAAGGATGAGAACAGTGTTCATCGCACCTAGTCCACACATGCAGAATAAGCTGGGAATGGAAACCAATTTTTATTGACTTAAAGTTGGTATGGGTAGCTCAGTCACTTAGGTTTAACCCTGCTCTAGTTTCAAAACTTCAGTACCAAGGGTTCAACTTGCTAAAGTTGTTGATACTTGTGATGACTTCTGAATTCAGTATTACTGAAGTGATTTCACTAGTTTTTGCATCAATGCGAACCAGTACTGCTGATACCAGCTTTGCAATGAACATCTAAATAAAAAGAATTACTAATCATGAGCTATATCATCCATGAATGATTTACATGGCCTGTGAGCAATGACAAGATGGTTTGAAACAACAGTCATTACAAACTTTATGTGCTGACCATTATTCTTGCTAACTTAATAAATCTTATCATTATTTTATAAAATAACACTAAAAATAACTGTTTTAAGGAAAACACACCGTGACAAAACTCTGTCCATGGAATATTATCCACCATAAAGACATTCTAATCTTCTCTAATAAATATTAGATGTTCTCTAAGTTGTCAATTTAATTTTTCCAGTGTAATCTATTATCATGTATGGAGTAAACAAGCAAAATTTTTGCTGACATGAATGTTTATTATTATCCTCTTGTCTAAAGTCTATTAATCCATCTAAAGCCTCCCCAATAAAGTATGTTTACTATCCTCTACCAATAACTTGAAAGACTCTTCAACATGAAAATATCTTTTTCTCTTTTGTATCTTGGTTTCCCAACTTTCTCAGTCGAAATTATTTTATTCTTTATTAGACTAGTTTGTAAATAGGTATTTAGCTTGTTTCTCTCATATTTCAACAGCTGGTGCATCCTGTTCCTAATTCTTCATAATCAAAACCTCTTTATTTTTCTACAGTAACATGGTCTCTATAGTTATCCTGCAACAGTTATTTACATTTCAATCAGAGCAATCTATAATAAAATCAAGCAAATCCCACACCAACCTAGAACTAGTGACCAAAGTCACCAAATCAAACCCGTATTTACACTTATTCAGGTAACACAAGAGATGTGATATCATTTTAATTGCATATATATATATATATATATATATACATACATACACACACAAATCCAACTTGAGGAGGATCCAAGAGAGCAGAGAAAATGTCAGCGAAAATAATTTTTTGAAAAAATATATCTGATGATACTCACCCTTCTATCATTCTTCAAATGAGACTGGCGAAGGAAAAACCGGTGACAAAATATTATAGCAGTTGCTATTGTCACCTGAGGCCTGCATTAGAGGGGGGGAAACTTTCATCATCATGATATACATGATATTTTTGCTGAATTTTTACAGGAAAATTACACATCTATGAAAACTTTCGATATGCCAACAAGATTTTAAAGCTGAGAGGGATAAAAAAAACACGATGCACAAGCAAAAAATAATAGTTAATAACAAACATACAGAGAAAAGATATAATGGTTAATGGTGCAGGCGTGCAGCAATCTTACGGGATAGTTTTCAAAAGGACTGGCAATAATGATCATTAAGTGCTTTATTTTGGATAAAACAAGAACATAATCAAATCCCATAAAACATGAAATCACAAATAAGAGAAGTTTAAAACAACATAACGATAGAATTCTATTGCAAGAGCACCATAGCCAAGAAGCAGACACCAAATACAGAAGAATGCATATCCAATTTCCTCCAAAAAAATACAGAAGAATGCATTAGCTAGATCTAACCCCACCATGTGTTTTGGAAATAAAAACAGCAAGAGATTTAAAGCACTTGAGAAGAAAAAACAGTAAATAAGAAACTGGAAATGTCACAGGAAAAACTGAAGAAAAGGTTTTTTTGTCTAGAATGTAAAAATAGGAAACATCAACAGAACAAAAATAAACTAGCAAACAGTAACACAAAAATTAGAAGGTAGAATGCAATATTTGGTCAAGTAATAAAAATATTTAAAATAAATTGTAGGGCCCTTATTAAAAAAAAAGTGTCATTCTTATATAGAAACCTATGAAACAATTACTAATTTAAACAATAATTAAAATTAAAAAATAAAAAATTAAAACACAGTGATAAGCTGATATCCATATTGTATAAACAAATAGTATCTACTCATAGCTACCTTACTAAATTTGGTTCTGATTAACATATTCTTTCTTTTCCTCTTTTCTTCTCCTTTTTTTGCAGTAATAGCAACACATTTGCTCAAAATTATAAGGGATATCATAAGGCCCTTGGAAAGGATACAAGTACAGCTTAAATCCTAAAACGTGCCAGTTGACAACAAATAAGTACATCGTTCAAGGCAAAAACACTAAATGAAACTCACACTTTAAGCCTCATGCCCAAATCTTGCAAAAAGGTGCAATACGATTTCCGAAAATAGGTCTCCTTCTTCAAGTCAATGCCATCTCTTCGAGAAGGAGAATTTTCTTCAATCTCCTTTCTTGAGAAGTACCAACCGGGACCTGATTGATCACACACATCCATTTTTGCATGAGCAAAGCTGTATGGGCCACTTCCCGTCATTCCATGATGGGAAGAGTCCCCATAAGTAACTGCTGAAGTCCTTCAGTTCTATGAAGAAAAGCCAATGATCACAAGCTGTAGCATGTCATTGCCATTGAGAGGGCGTATGACTCAAAGTCCTGTTATACATAAGTAGAATTTGAGCAAGATTGTTTCAAAAATGAAATTTGAGCAAGAGAACAAAATATACTGTTATTGTTCTGAAATAACAAAATATACTATTATAGAAGCATTTTTCACAAAAAGAGAATAATATTTTCAGCTAGTATCAGAATGCCTCTTTCTTTGGTGGATGTAGGTCAAATTAGCCCAATATAATCTAGCCAAATGTAGCTTTATTGACTATAAATCACCAAAGAAAAAAAAAAAAAAATTCCAGCAACTTACGGAATTTTTGTTTAAGAAAAGCGTCCAACTGAAAAGAAACACCACTTTTATACTATGGGAAATTGAAAGTGAAGACCCTTCTAAAGAAGAAAGGCCCTATTTTGGAGGCAAGAACAGGAGTACATCGGGCTTTTTCACTCCTTTTGAAAAGCTACAGGCATAGTATGACTGGCATTGCTCAGAAAAATATGGAACCATCAATCTGTCTGAATTTTTTGAGCCACAGATTATGTTAGTTAAAATAGCTCCGGAAAGTACAGAAAATATTCCGCAAAGGAGAACAAAGTAAGCATCATTAGAAGCTTTTTCAATTTCTAATAAATTCCAATTTCATCGCTACTATTCTCAAAAGATAGACTTTCCGGTGATTTGTACAGAAATTCTCCGTCCAGCTGCCAGAACGGATTTCAACAAACCAGAAACGAGAGTATTTTTCAAAACAGTGATTTTTTATTTTTTTTTTTCAATTTCACCTTTTAATCCAGCTCAAAGCAAGAAAAAGTATGGGACACGCCGTTAGACAATTGATCAATTTTACCAAGAGATAAGACAATCGAAGAAACAGTACGAAATGCAAGATTCAAAACCTTTTAAAACCCCTAAATCACCAGCTTCACAGTACATGTAACCCAACAAATCCATATGAAACCCATTAAACCTAGATATCGAAACCCACATCATGGACGCAACAAAACATGAAGCAAGTGCCTGGTCAGAACTCATGCGGACGGTACCTTTAAATCGCCCAAAAAGGAAAAAAATGGGCTTTCAATCTTCGCGCCTCTTGCAGCTTTATCGCCTTCACTGTAAGCTCAGAAGCACTGCAGCTTCCCTCCTTAACAGGCAGTAGGAATGGCGAGGCTTCTGGAACAGTCGCCCTGGTGGCCGCAAAGATGCGGGGCACAATCGTAATTCAGGTCGCAAAAAGCACGTGATCAATGTTTTGGATCGATCGACCTTCGACCCTATCATCACTGTCTCAACAAGGGTAGTCCACTTGGCTTTTAAAGAGCCCAGCCCAGTACTTACGAGGCGATAGCTAACTAATTTATGGGCTAGATTCCGTTTATTGAGTCATTGAGTAAAAGGAGAGTGACCGGCCCAAATAGAACAGGCGTAGAGGGTTTGCTGCGGCAGACCATCAATTTGGTCCCCGATGGGCCAGATGCAGGGCTGTACATGGATGACTTAGTTAAAAAAAATGACAAAAATCACGCACTAACTCAGATGATAATTAGCGACGACGCTAAGTAATTTAGTAGTGCTATTATTGAGAGAGAGAGAGAGAGAGAGAGAGCATGAAACCAATATTCTCAAGATAAGTACAATCGCAATGAGTTTTTAGAAAGGATACTCCTATAGGAAAGAGCATTATTTAAACCAATTAATTATAAAGAAAGGATACTCCTATTGAAAATGCAAGTGACGAGTAATAATTATATACATATATATACTTAGTAAATCATACAGCTCCTGCTGTACCTTTGGTATTTGGGCTTCGATTTTTAAATTTTTAAACCTCTAATACGATATTTAAAAACTCTAGTGCTCACTGCTGACCCCAAGTGATCTGAACCCTTCATCATATGCAATTAATTTTCATAACAGCGTGCATGTCTAACCGACCATATCTGGAAAAACAAGGAGCCGGTACAGGGGAGGCCACCATGCACCCTCTTCTTTTTGTCGATAGGGCCATGGAGGGAGCAACGCCAGTATATACCCACTCGCCATATGACAAAAGAGGAGTCCAGGAAATTAAGGACGAGTAACAACGCCCCCCCCCTCTCCTTCTCGTAGGCCTCCTTCACCCTCCATCCCGTCTTCCACCAAAAAGTAAAGGACCCATGCTCTCCCTTCTCGCAGGGGTCACCCAGCTCCCTCGATCCATTTACAATGATCGATCGAGAGAGAGAGAGAGTAAAATTCCAATTTACGTAACTACACGTTCGTCTCAATCCCCACATCCGTCGGCGGCTCTCGGAACGAATTAAAGCGCCGAAACTGCGTCTCTGTGCCCCGAGTCCCTCCACCATTCGGTGAAAGTAACCCGTCAATGGACATATACATGCATGCATTCCGGTGAATGAGGGTGTTGCCTCCCCGGCCCCGCCGGCCCGGACAACGGGACAACCCACCGCGGTCAAAAACCCAGACGCCGGCGGTGATAAGTAACCGTAACAAATAAGGGGTCGCAGATGGGGCTCTCGATGTGGACGAAAAAGTGAGGAGAGAGGCCACGTGCTACCCAC